>CM060984.1:139424987-139877487 GCA_030765065.1 Deroplatys truncata | reverse complement strand
ATTTCACATTTCCTATCTCCCCATTCCACTATCACCTGATTTCTAGTTTCTTTCATTGGATGCCTAAAGCTATCTGGCTTTTGCGAACATTGACCCTTTTCTACACGTCTGCGTTCTAGGCAACCTAACGAGACACTTAATAGTGGGAAAAAACACCCGTTTCCGGCCGCTGATGACACTGTTCTATTCAATCCTTGTTCACATTTACAGTATCACACGCTTCCCAGTCTTTTTCAATACTATTCTTACTGTTATTAATATTTATTTTCCCTATGATCATAATTTTAATTAGCTACTCAAGACGTTCTGCTTCAATCCTCCTTGTGCCTATAACGAAATTTGTAATGAAACTATTTCTGCAAGAAGCTATGTAAAATAAACGATAATGGTTAGGGAAATACATGTGAATGCAGCGCATCAGATAAATATAAAGAACAATGTGCGTGTCTGCATAATTTAAAAACGAAAAGTGGAATAAATACCAAACTTGATATTTAAGCTCAGCATCTTTCAGTGAAGCGACATGAAGATTTTCAAAAAAATCTTTCCACTACAATCTTATCTTTACATGGAAAATGTTTCATTGTTTTTTATCTTCATAAAATATGTCTAAAATTTTTATTATAATAATGATGTAATGTCCCTTATTGTTATAAACATTGTTAATGCATTACATTGTTGTGCGGCCAGACTGGCGGGTAACAGTTGTGTGTTAAATAGCATTGTACATGCACTGTGTGATCAACAGCATCCATACACATCCACAAACATACGTTTTTCATCTTAGGTGCATTGTGCTGCCACCTACAGCCTGGTACTCATTATCCGCGGCCTCAGTAGTCATTAAACATTGTGAAACAGCAGAATGGGACGCTCCGTGGAACTCACGGACTTTGAACGTGGTCAGATGATTGGGTGTTACTTGCGTCAGAAGTCTGTACGCGAGAATTCCACACTCCTAAACATCTCTAGGACCACTGTTTCTGATGTGATAGTGAAGTGGAAACGTGAAAGGACATGTACAGAACAAAAAGCGTACAGGCTGACCTCGTCTGTTGACTGAAAGAGACTGCTGACATTTGAATAGGGCCGTAAAGACTAATAGGCAGACATCTATCCAGACCATCACACAGGAATTCTAAAGTGCATCAGGATCCACTCCAAGTACTATGACAGTTAGGCGTGAGGTGAGAAACCTTGGATTGCATGGTCGAGCGGCTGCTCATAAGCTACACATCACGCAGGAAAATGCCAAACGACACTTTGCTTGCTGTAAGGAGCGTCAACATTACACGATTGAACAGTGGCAAGACGTTGTGTGGAGTGACGAATCACGGTACGCAATGTGGCGATCCGATGGCAGGGTGTGGGTATGGCAAATGCCCGGTGAACGTCATCTGCCAGCGTGTGTAGTGCCAACAGTAAAATTCGGAGGTGGTGGTGTTATGGTGTGGTCGTGTTTTTCCTGGATGGGGCTTGCACCCCTTGTTGTTTTGTGTGGCATGATCGCAGCGCAGACCTACATTGATATTTTAAGCACCTTCTTGCTTCCCACTGTTGAAGAGCAATTCGTGGATGGCGATTGCAACTTTCAACAGATCGAACACCTGTTCATACTGCACGGGCCTTGGCGGAGTGGTTACACGACAATAACATCCCTGTAATGGACTGGCCTGCACAGAGTTCTGACTTGAATCCTATAGAACACCTTTGGGATGTTTTGGAACGCCGACTTCGTGCCAGGCCTCACCGATCTACATCGATACCTCTCCTCAGTTCCGCACTCCGTGAAGAATGGGCTGCCATTCCCGAAGAAACCTTCCAGCACCTGATTGAAAGTATGCCTGCGAGAGTGAACGCTGTCATCAAGGCTAAGGGTGGGCCAACACCATTTTGACTTCCAGCATTACCGATGGAGGGCGCCACGAACTTGTACGTCATTTTGAGCCAGGTGTCAGGATACTTTTGATCACGTAGTTTATGTATGCGCGGTAGTAGTAATGTGTGTGACTAAGCGTGGGTTATCAGTTGAGCTGTGAGGCAGCTAACGAACAGTGCACAAGATTACGCTCTGGAAACGGCACATAGTGACTCTTACATATTTGTCAGTGACTCTCTATCAGCCTTAAACGCAATACAAGACACGTTCTCTACCAATGGTGTTGTAAACGAAATACATAATCCTGTTACCGTCCTTTATAACTTAAAGTCGCTCAATTTCATGTAGATACCATCTCATAAAAACATACCCGGTAATGAAAGACCCGATACTGCAGCAAAACGAGCTACAGAACTGCCTGCACAAGATACTGATATCAAAATACCGCTCCAAGATTCAGTCACGCACTTTAAGAAGAAAATAAACAAAGAATGGCTGACCAGCTGGATGAACAATTCTACAAGTAAACTTGATGATGTACGTGGAACTTCAACTCAAGAATATCTAATGAGAGAGCTACAGCGGCGAAAGCAAATTGTAATATCCCGACTTCGAATTGGGCATACTAAACTGACACACTCTTATTTGTTAAATAGAAGCACTCCACCAATTTGTGAAACATGTAAAACAGCATTCACAGTAGTACATATTATACTAACATGTCCAAAATTGAGAAAATCAAGTAGTCAGGTTGGTATGCCCAGAAATATTTCTGCAGCACTCATTGATGCAACTTTCATCCAGAAAGTAATTATTTTTCTTAAATTAATTAATATACATCAATACAATTAAGCAAATTGTAGCCTGTATGTATGCATAATGTGTAAGTATTATACTCTAATCCAATAATATAAACAACTGTACATGGAAGGTCGGATAAAATCGAGGTAGGTTAAAACGACCCTAAATAAAGCTTAAAAAAGAAGATTTAGGGGTTAGGTACCGAAGGTGACACGTCCTCGGTCGCGTCGTTGACCATAGGACCACGATGTGAAATATGTAAGAGAAACGAATAAATGCTGTATGTGTTTTGGATTTACGCTAGTGTTGTTTTCACTCTTCCTTTACAGGCAGCTTTAGGTCCGTACCGGTTTCCCTCTAGTGAGATTGAGCTTTTGAGCTAAGTGATACAGTTTTATTTCTAAGTGAAAACTAAAGTAGGCATTTACAGGATTCACCAGTTCCTGAGTTGATGTCCAGATGCTCAAGGATTCGACTCTAGGTCTGCAGATTGAGAAAGCTTCGCCCCTTTCCCCCATTTTCTGCAAGTACGAGCATTACAGTTACCCCACAACTACAGGTTTTAGTAAAGTAATCGCGCTACAGTATGTTCAAGATACTTTCATAACAAATAAAATGTTTATTTTGAATTTTCTGCGAATACATTGTGGAATCTTCTTCATTCGGAATAGGTTTTATAACTTTGTACAATTAGTAAATCGCAAGAAAGAGACATGTTAATACACAAAAATGTAGGTCTAATTAAAGCAAACTGTTTGTCAAATTGGTTGTGGCATTTACATTTCCGGATAATTCCTTGTTGATTTAAATACTTATGCTTTTTCAAGCGCTAAATCTTGGTTTTTGCTTTTCTTTGTTTTATTCTTTTACTTTTTGCACGCTCGTAGTTGTGTAAGGACTAGAATTTCAAAGCAATTCCATAGCGACCTGCTTTTTGAAAATCTGACAATCGCTTCATAGTGAAGATAGGATTTCCAGAGGGGCCAGAATATCCAGATTTGAAAAAAAAGAGATAAATGAAGAAGTGAAACAGTTAATGCAAATGGAACAACAGTTATCTGCAGGTTGTAAGGCGAACTGTGCAATAGTCTGGGCACGTTAATAAAATGAATGAGGGGAGATGGTCGCCTTCTGGAAGAAGGAAGCAGAAACGACCTGGAGCATCTTGAGACGACAAATTTACAGAAAGGAGAATGGTGAAACCGTGAAGGATGGATAATGGGAATACAGGCTAACCGTAGTAGCAAGCATAAATGCTAAAGCGTAGAAAAATATTAACTAGTATCGATCCAGCATACTGTATCCTCTTATACCTACAATGAAATACGTAATGAAACCATGTCTGCAAACATTTATATAGATTAACTAGACGTGATAGAGAACAAGATTTTGAAGAATAGTTGATGGAAGAGTGGTTAGAGAAAGTGATGTGAATGTAATATATCAGTTGTTTTCTTTATAGAATCTTCTTCGACAGTATGTATTCTAAAAGCCATCATGAGCCATAATTCAGTCTTCTACGCCCCGCATCATCGACTGCCTTTCTCTTGTATTCCAAATGTCTATATTCCGACATCGCTGGCGAAGAATTTTCACTTATAAACAGATATTGAATACATAATTGACTTTAAAGGACCACGCAAGAAATAGCCAAGAGAGCGACCAATCCATTTCTTATGTCATCGCATAAAAACTCCCCTCTTCTGGAGTTTTTCTCTAAATACAATGAACTCCTCAACAAAAATAGAACTGGATCATAGCATTCCGTATTAATAATTTAAGAAACGGTAAAATATAGGATCTAGTTGCTTATGATCTTCAGTTATATTATTTCTGATTATACTTGGGTGATTATCCAAATGGCATTATCTTCTCTTTAATAATTAATAGTTTGCTTTTAGTCTTAGATTTTTCTTCTATTTTCAATTATGTTGCTATATTATATTTAAATTTGTATATTCAATATATGTAGTTATTATATTTGGAGCAATTCTCTGTTGTAGCACAAAGTAAATAAATAAACTGTTATAAACTATTCATATACGGTGCATTATGTACAGTGGAACTTGATTTATTTGTCCATAGCATGACACTCCTGAAATGCTGTTGATGTCTCCCCCTATAACAATTGCTGGGTATTATTATCCTTCCATGGGTAATTACTGTAAACGTTTTGCAACCTATTCTATTTAAATTGCATTGGTGAAGGTATCTCAGAGACGAAGTGTTGATCTTGGTTTGTTGTAACCATTCACAAACGAACATCTGTGTGAAAAGTAAGCTTCATTGGAATATTTTTATTCACCGTTTGAGCTTGAATTTCTTTTGTCAAAGCTTACCATAACAGGCGCCAAATTTATGTACTGTTTTTGGGGACATTTTAACATATTGTTCAATGTTAAGCTATACGTGGAGTGGCGAAAATACTTTCCTTCGGCGAATCAGCAAATACACAGTGCACGCTACACCACTGTGCAGCAAGAGAAACACAGGCAGCTCTCTCTCTCTCTCTCTCTCTCTCTCTCTCGGTATATATAGGTATATATATTTATTTATTTATTTATTACACACAGAGTGTCATCCTCCGTGGTGTAGCGGTTACTACACTAGCCTCTAATTCCGGAGGTCGCGGATTCAAACCCGGCGGAGGGCGATGGATTTTTTTCGGGCGTGAAAATGGCTTCCTTCGGAAGGGAAACAAAGCCGCTGATCCTGTATCGTAGATTTACGACACGTAAAAGAACTCAAACCTGATAAAGAGGCCTCTGAGAAAAAATTCCGGTATTTCTCGCCCAATATAGAATGGGACCGCTAAGGACCACAGCAGTTAAAGAGCTCTCAATAATTAAAATTAAAAGAGAGAGAGAGAGAGAGAGAGAGAGAGAGAGAGAGAGAGACGTACCTACAAGTCAGCCTCCTGAGCCTCGTTTTCACCTATCTGCCTTAATACTTCGAAATGGAATACTGGAATTATTTTACCTTTAGCAATTAAGCAAATAGCAGATAGATAATCCACCTAAATTGCAATCCACCTAAAAACTGATATCGAGGTTTCAACGGAAACACATGTTTTGAGGCCCCCTGAATCCAAAAGAAGCATTTTTAGAAAAAGATCCGCGTATACAAATGTGAGTGAGTGAGTGTGTGTGTGCACTTGTGTAAAGGCTAACTCAAAAACGAAAATTCAGATAAATACTAAACATGGTCTTTAAACTCAGTATCTTTCAAAGATGCGACACGAAGATTTTTGAAGAACCCATACTGTTCTTTAATGTTAGATTTTTGGAAATTTTTGATTTTCTCAAAAAATGGCTGTAACGATTTTGATTAAAGTACAATATATTTAAGATATTTACATACCTACGTGACAAAGTGTATAGCTTAATTTTCTGGAAATAGCCTATGAAGTCCATTTTATCCAGAATGATTTTGTATAATCTTGTATAACTGGTACATTAATGGATAGACAAAAACGTACTGCAGAAAGAACGCAGATCTCTTTAAAACACGCAATCTTTTTCAAGCAGCTTTTTGTAGCATCAGCCATTTCCAAGATATTCATTGGTATTGGTTTCAATTGCTTCATACTTTGTAAACTTTTTTAAAGTCCTGTCAATATTAATTTGTGTGTCACAATATCATGGAAAGAGCAATGAAAATAAGCTACGAACTATTCTTACGAAAGAAGCTACACGAAAATAAATTACGGTGAGTAGAGAAAATCGTGTACTGTAACATCAGATTTTTCCTCAACTTGTTGATTTTATGAACAGTAGAATACTTTTGTTTGAATTTAGCTTTTCCAGAGTTGACTATTGTTTATTTAAATTGTAATCGGTTCCTTTTGGCACAACTGTAAATGTTCTGTTATCTTGTGCTTTCGAATCACATTGCCTCGGCTACCATCGAGTTTTCACATATCGGTAGATAAAGTGCTCCAACTCGTCGTCATTTTGATTACAGTGGCGCTTACTTTATAAATAACCTTTTTTCTCATTTGAATATTTTGTATAGCTTAGAACGTGGGACCAAAGCAGCCTGAAAACATGTAGTTTGCCTATCTGTGTGGTATTTTGTGGCTATATTGTTATAACAATCGCATCAAGTACACGCTTTTATAGATACCATCTAAGCAGCTGATTTTCTGGGATTGTAGTGGATGAAATATTGCTGGCAATGAAAGTTCATTCACCCAGATTTTGATGAAGTACCCTGTGCGTTGACAGAACAATACACAAGCCTATTTATGTGTATTACTCCTACAAATATGAGAAATAAATTAAACTTAGGTATGTGACCCGCCAATGAAATGAGAGAGTGGTAATAATCGAGTGCCCTAAATCACTCGGTGAGGAAGGATAATGATTTACAATTGAGTCTGCTGTACTGACTCTCCTCTTCACGGGTTTCAAGCTATAGGTGTACAATTCATGTCACAGTAGATAGCATTTTTTACATGTGGAGGTTAAAGGGGTTGTAGATGACTGAGATTTTCACTCTTGTGAGAGTCGAAATTTGTTTACGAATCTCTGCTGTAATCGTAACACCAGCTAACGTTTGGCGCCTCTAAACTAAAGTGGGTTCCTATGGAAATCAAGTACATACTGCAGTTTTTAGTCGTGTAGATACCTTTGCTAAAATATCAGGATATTCTCTCGACGATACACTATGCTTTTGTAATAATAGTTTGTTGAAGAATAGGTGAAGAAGGTCATGTAAATGTAACATATCAGATATTTTCTTTTATTATTTCATCATTCAGGTGTAAAACTGTTTGACCTATGACTGTCAAGTTTTTATTTTTTAAACAGCATTTTCGACAATTTAAAAACAATTATTTTATTTTTTATTTTAAAATTATTTTTATTACAAAAACGTAACATTTTCTGAATACAACATTTCAAACTTGTTTCTAACTAATGTGTGGCATATTGCTCAAATCTGTGCTGGAAATTGTCAGATATGTTGTTTGCAGCAACACATAAAAATTTTACAGTCATAGGTCATACAGTTTCTAGAAACGTGCACTTGAATAAGTCCATGCCAAAAAGATAAAAGCTGATATGTTGCATTCACATGACTTTCTCCACTCCCTCTTCTATAAACTATTCTTACGTAAGCTTATTCTTCTATCAATTTCTTCTTAATCGAAATAAACTTTCATTACACACTTACATTTCGTTGTAGGTACAAGAAGTATAGAGTAGGTAAAGCAATGGTCAGATTTTAAACATTCATCGCTATGTGATGGTTTTGGAACTTTATGCTCTTTGTATCACCACGAGGTGTCATATTTACATGACTTTCCCTACGTTCTATCGTTTAGTACTTTCTCTACCACGTACACAATAGGTAGAGAAGGTATTGCATTCCACCCAAAAAATACATACCGTGATTTCACCCGAAATACATGTTTTGAGGCCCCCTGAATCCCCAAAAAAACCTTTTTAGAGAAAGTTCCATGTGTGTGGGTGTGAGTGTGGATGTGGGTGTGGTATTTAAGTTCAGCATCTTCAAGGATATGACAACAAGATTTTCAAGAAAATCGTGGAGGAGTTTTTCGAAAATTTTCCATTTTCAAAAGAATGGCTTTAACGATTTTTATTAAAATACCATATACTAAAGATTTTACATGACAAATAAAACTTATATCTTGAATTTTCTGGGAATAGCCTGTTAAGTCATCTTCCTCCCGGAGAAATTTTATATAATCTTGTATACTGGTCAACACTAAGCGATGGACGAAAACAGACTATACAAAAAATGTATATCACTTAAAAGCACAGAATTTATTTAAAATAACTTTTTTGTAGCATCAGCCGTTTCCATGATATCCGTTATTAACGGTTCGGATTGTTCCATACTTGGTCTTTCTTTTAAAGTTCTGTAAATTTTCAATTGTTTCTCGCGATGTCAAGAGTGTGAAATTTTAGTTCCAGCATATAGCGACGAGCTTTTAAGCATTTGACTATCGTTATTCCCTTTCTATAACGAAATATTAACGCAGCTACTTCTGCAAAGGTTTATTTGGATTTAAATGAAGTATATAGGAAACAACTTTCTTAAGAATAATTTATATTCACTATTAAGCTATAGAGGGTAGAGGAAGTTATGTGAATGTAACACATCAGATTTCTTTTATATAGCTTCCCCAAACTGTTCTTACGAAGGTTTATTTTTCTATCTTCTTCCTGTTAATAGAGATAAACCTTTGCAGAAACAGCCTTAATTTCATATTTCGTTCTCACAAGGGGTATAGAGAAAATTGAATCGATAGTCAGACTATATCTGGCCTAGAAATTCCATACTCTTTCCGTGACATGGCGAGTAGGTACTTAAGTGACGAATATATGGACACATTTAAACCAATAATAACGGATATCTCGGAAATGGCTAATTTCTCAAAACTTTTTATTTTGAATACGTTGTGCGTTTTAAAGAGTTCTATATTCTGTGTGTGGTGAGGTTTTTTTTGGAGGGGCATATCTTTAGGTTTATCATTTATACAAAAGCATTCAAAATTCCTTCCAGTTCAAGAAAATATAAAATATAAATTTTATTTGATCTAAAAATGCCTTAAATATATGGTATGTAAATCAAAATCATTACAGCCATTTCTGAAAGAAATCGGACATTTCAAAAAATCTTCTATAGAAAGGGTAGTTTGGGGTGGGGATTTTCTTGAAAAATCTTCCTGTTGCATCATTTAACACACTGAACTTCAAGTTAGGTGTTTATTGTGCTTTCTATTTTTTGAGTTATACTGTTGATATACATACACATACCACAAGGACGTTTGTCTATAAATGCTGTTTTGGGAAGGGGTGGTTCAGGGAGACTCGAAACATGCTTTTCTAGTGAATTCTCGTAATCGAATTTTTGGGTGGAATACATTACTTCGTCTATTTAGTGTAAGTACGTAGTAAACAGAGAGAGAGAGAGGGGGGGAGAGGGAGAGAGAGAAAGAAAGAAACGAATAACCACTTTCCACTTGAGAAATGTGTTTGAAAATTCAAACCAATAACACAGAATGCCTCGTAATTGGTTTTCGCCACAAAACATTTTATTTGACATAAATTGTGTCCTTCAATGAGATACACATTTTTTTTCATTTGGTAGGAAGATGTCTACCTCTTACAGTTTGTTAGTGGTACAAAAGCATTCCAAATGAGGACTTCACAAAATATTCAAAGAAAGTTAGAGATATACGTTTTATTTTGAGGCAGTATTTTTAACACTTAAATGATTTCAGTCTAATTATATAATATGTAAATTTAATAACAGCCCGTCTTGAAGCAATATGTATGTAATAATTTGTAAAATGTATGTGACAGTCATTGCATATGCTTATATTATTGTATCCATGTGTAATAATGTTATGTGAATGTATTACGTAATTTAATAATGTA
Source organism: Deroplatys truncata (assembly GCA_030765065.1). NCBI lineage: Eukaryota > Metazoa > Arthropoda > Insecta > Mantodea > Mantidae > Deroplatys > Deroplatys truncata. Next base: position 139,867,398 of record CM060984.1, on the reverse strand, counting down.
GGAGCTGTGAGAATAATAAGTTAAAAGTTGCTAACAATTAGGTAACCTTGAGGCAATAATGAGTTTGAGAGTTTAAATGCTACTAGTCATTATTAGAGCAGCAATAATGTAAATTGAGAGACAGTTTAAGAATAGCCAATCAACTACCAGAAAAAGCTTTAGTTAAATGAAGGTATTCTATTGGACTAGGATTAGCCAATCAGAGACTTGAAATACAGAAATTTACAAGTTTAGACGGTTGAAATCTATTCAGTTGCCTGCAGACCGTGATAGTAACCGGATGCAAAATGCGTCCTCTAGAGAAATATAATACGTATTCGTGTGAGACGAAAAATAAGTATACGCGTTAAAGAAGTGCAAGTATTAAATAAAAGAATCTCACAGCTCTCTATATCAGTGAAGTGCTATTTAATTTGTGTCAAGGATTAATAAAAAGGAGTGAATTAAAATAAAAATCTGTGTAAGCCTACATTCTTAGTCGTACAAATAACCCTGCCTAAGAGAAACGTGTCTCTAACAATAATACTGACGCAGCCGAGGCAAACATAAATATTTAAAGAAGCAGTTTAATAACAAGCTTAATATTTTTTTTAAACTTGTGGCAAAGGCCAAATTATAGTACATTTGTGGCGAAGGCTACCGGAAACTGTTTAACATACGTGAGATTGCAACTACTTCAAGTGTTCGGCTCCCCAACAGTTGAAAAATAATACAACTTCTACTTCAAATCGGCTTTTCATACGTAGCAGCAAACAACGTAAAGAAAAATAACATCTTCAGTTTTTTATACAAATATCTTAAAAATACGAGATTTTAATCAAAACCGCTGGAGGTATTTTTGAAAAAATAAAAAATGACTAACAATTTTCTTTGTAAATACTTGTTTGGTGTCGGAAAATTTTCTTGAAAATCTTCTTCGGGCATCTTGGAAAATGCCGAACTTAAATACAGAGTTTGGTAGGTACTTATCTGATTTTTCGTTTTTTGAGTTATGCTGCTCACAGACAGACATACACACACATATACACACATACACATACAAAGGACATTTTTCTAAACCTGCTCTTGTTTTTATTCAGGTATCTCAAAATCTGTGAAATGTCATTATTGAATTTTTGGGTGGAATGCTATTCTTCTCTTACTTACTATAAGTATGTAATAAAGTAAACATTAGTGCACAGCCAATGAAATAAAAAGTCTTAGAGAATAAAATGTAAAGTAATTATTTCCTGCTAGATGCATTAAACTTGCTTTCGTATTATGTATATAAAAATTTCATATAATTATTTGTAGTAGTTTGAAAAAATAAGAGGACAATATTTCTAAATTCTGAGCCTTCGAAGCAGCTGTGTAAGCGCTCAGTCCCTTTAAATGCATATTATTACATGCCATTTATATAAAACAATAAAAATGCAGTCACGTTTCAAAACATTAAACACCCCCAAAAAATACAGTCTCTGCAGAGAACTGTACAGGGTTTAAAGCGAATTGTTCACATAATCTTGAGAGAGCTGATCCTCATAAACTCGCACATTATTACTGTTTTTGCTGGCATTAATCTGAGCTCATTGTAACCAACACTTCAGATATCTCTTCCATTCATTGACGCAGGAACCTGGCGGCAGATAACAGTTCTGCCAATGATACAACTTTAATGCTGTTTACGAGCTGCTTCCATCGAACACAGTGAAGTTAATCGCCATAATGTACATTAGTGTGGAGTAGAGAATGGCGGCTACATTAAATAACAGCGAAGGTCGGCAAATGCGTGTTGTGTGTTTTAAGCTGACTAGATGACAGGATTTTACTACATGAATAGTAATTTAGAGAGAGAATGCTATGCTAATTCAGTAACCGAACTTGGTACTCTGACACATGCTTTTATGCAACATTCGTGGTGTTAGGAAAATGGTTATGCATCCAGTCTCCTATCATCAAGCAGTTAATTTAGTAGAAACTTCCCAATATTTGGGTTGCTACAGCTGTCTGCCCGATTTGGATATAAAAATGTTCTCATTTACTATACTTAAGGAAGGTTTGGTTATAGTATAGAAACTGCAACTTTTTTGCTCACTGTAGTTTTGAGCTAAAACCCTCGTCAAATAAACCTAAAATTGTGTATATATAGCCAAATAGTTTTGTCTTTGACTGCCTCTGTGGTATTTTGTCAACGTTATGGTTTCTACACACAAAGTTTCTGGGCTCAATTTTGGGTTGAACGTATAGCTGCATTTATCACAAGTAATATTACAAGAGGGTCCGAGAGTAAAATGAGTAAATTAAATTCAGTATTATTTATGACGATCCTTAACTGGTGCGGTCCTTAGCGTCCCATTCTATATTGGGCGTGAAATACGAGTAATTTTGCTCAGAAGCGTCTTTATCAAGCTTGAGGTTCTTTTACGTGCTGTAAATCTACCACCATAGCACCACCGGCTTTACTTCCCTTCCGAAGGAAGCCATGCTAAGGATGTTTACGCCCGAAAAAAATTCATCGCCCTCCGCCGGGTTTGAACCCGCAACCTCGGCAACTAGAGACTAGTATGATAACCACTACACCACGGAGCACGACGGGTCCAAGAGTTCCGATATATTCACGAACATGTGTGAATTTATCTGGGAAGCTCCTCGAGTATATATATTAGGTTAATTTAACGAATTAAGTAAGAATTTCAATAAAATTTCACTAAATTTCGCTCACAAAATGTTGATAATTGCGTATGTATGAATACCTCAACTATTCAATCATCTTGAGGCTGCATTTAGGCAAATGTCGATTACCGTCAGCAATGTCAGAAAACTAAATATGGATTAGCAGTCGTAATTGCATGTTTTACGCTAATCTTTCCGTAGTTTCATCATTGTTTCATTTGTATTACACTTAATGGTCATATCGGGGGCTCTGTTTCCAGAAACAATTGTTGGTGATTTTACCCTCTGAACTGTAGGGTTTCTTAAAGTTTTTTTTCATTAAATATTGCATTGAACACACATTTATTCCCGCATTCACGTTACCAGACTCTACGGAGAATAGGCAATGATTCTGGATAGTGAACGAATTCCCCGTCCCAGCCGGGAATCGAACTCGGGATCTGTGGTTTAAGTTTTCTATTTTTATTAGGTATTATAGAAGTATATTTTACATAACGTGAAATCAAAGTTTGGTTTTAATATTTATCTCTTGTTGGAATACACATTAATTAAACGCACAGTTTTTAGAAGTGCATTTCTCAAAACTGAATGAGTCTCATTTTCTTTTGATATAACGGCCGTGTTATAAAGACGACGTGGAAGCAAACTTTTATAATTGAATTGGTACTTCCCCACCGTGTTCTTCGTTAGCGACACTGGGGGGAACGCGAAAGCTGCGATAATCTTAAAGCAAAATAATACTACTGCACAATTATCCAGAAGTACGGCTGTTATTGATTGAAATTCAGTATTTTATTACATTTCGTTGGTCGAAAGTGGAGTGGTGTAATATGAATTAAATTTTATATATAAAATGCTTAATCTGGCCCTGTGCATTTGAAATGGAGATTCTTCAGACCCTTAGTTATAGTCTTTTATTGAAACACAAGCATTTAGCTTACTTTGAGAGTGTTTGGGTTTTAAATTATCCAAAAATCCAAGTTTTATTACATTTTAAGTTATTAAAATCTAATTTAAAGGCCATAAATTACACAAAACCGAGTGTTTCCAAAGCAAAGCAGTTAAATGTCTTCAAAATGCTTTAGCTGAAAGTAAAATACATTGTGATGAAATATATGTATACGTGACGGACTGCATCTCGATGGGGAATAAATTAGTAGTTTTATTTCAATTATTGTCATTAGAGGTAAAATATAAGCACAATGTAGTCGTGAGGGTTATTAATGTCTTCATAGGTCAAAATCACACGTACTTTCCGTGGTGTAAAGGTTAAGGTAGTCGCTTAGCGCAGCTTTACCTGAGGTTCGATACCACATTACAAGTTTTTTTTTTCCTTCCTGATTGTTTTTTAACGGTTAATCTTATTCTCATTCATCTGCTATTATACCGATTGTAATTATTACGCTTTCTGTTTTAAATTTAATGTAATGAATTTAAAATGGGCTCAGATATACCAAGAGTGCCCGTGCAGCACCTAAGATATAATATAATGAATGGTATGAAATTCTATCGCTAAAGGTAAATAATGAATTGTGGAAGATACAGATTTACAAAAGATTTACATAGCCTTAAAAAACTTCCTATCACACAACTATGCCGTAAAATTCTCACACGAATAGGCACGCTTGTAAAATGTAAAATACGCACAGATACATAGGTCCACCAAACATTTTATGTATGGCCAAGCCTGTGAGTGAATGACAATTTATGGTCTATTTCTGTATTTATCAAGGTTGTGCGAATTATTAGCACGGGTTATCCTGTAGTTTATAAAATGATGAAAAATTGAAGGTAAAATCTGCAGCTCACGTTACTGGCAATATCAACAGCCCAACTATGGCTGCAAAGGTCAAAAGCGGACATAGAAATGAAGAGAATAATAAAAGGATGCTGACTTAACAATCCCATTTAAAACCAATATTTCAGAATTTATTTTTATCGAAAATCATGTTTTACAAAAATTATTACCTCCGTTATTGGATTTGTACAGGGTGGACCACGGGAGCCTGGTGACTTTTTATGCACGGAGACTTGATAACACTGACATTTAGGGTGTTAAAGCACTAGCCAAGATTATAAAATATGTAATTTTAATAACATTGCAGCAATAGGCAAAGTAACTATTTTAATGAAATTATAGCACTGCATTTCAAAACATCGCACTTTTATAATGAAAATGGTTTTTCTTTGTTTCTTTATTCCTTGTTTAATACTTGTCTTTATTTCTTGTGTTCTGACGGTGGACAAGGGATCAAGGAACGAATGGTTTTCTTCTCGTTGATAATGTTTGAAAACTGCGTATCGAATTCCTGCTAGCAGACGCACAATGACGTGAAATGTTAAAACAGCGGTGAAATAGTTATTAGAAAATGGGTTACGCAAGACCTAATGTCCATCGCTCCACTGTTACTAAAATAGCACACATTAAACAAATGATGACTGCGCTGCTAACCTGAAAGTCAGTGTTGCCAAAATATACAATATACCCACCTGTATAAAGGGTACAGCAAACAGGCATTTTATAATTTATTCTGTACCATAACGCTATATGTGGCCCATTTGATTACTAAAAGTGAATGGTGCTGCTTCTGTACTTCTGCAATTTTTACAAGTTACAAAGTATTTTTTACTTTCTCTACTACGTATAGTAAGTAGGAGAAGTATTGCATTCCACCCAAAAATTCGATACCGAGATTTCGCCGGAAATACATGTTTTGAGACCTCCTGAATCCAAAAAAAGCATTTTTGGAAACATGTCCGTGTGTGTGTGTGTGTGTGTCTGTGTGTGTGTCTGTGAACAGCATAACTCAAAAACGAACAGTCGGATAAGCACCAAACTTGGTATTTAGGTTCAGTATCTTCCAGAGATGCGACACGAAGGTTTTCAAGAAAATCCCCCACCCCAGACTACCCTTTACATGGAAGATTTTTCGAAAATTTTAATTTTCTCAAAAATGGCTCTAACGATGTTGATGAAAATATCATATGTTTAAGATAATGTCATGAGAAATGAAATGTATATCTAGAATTTTCTGGGAATGTCTCCAAAAGTATTCTTCATTGTGAACGACTTTTGCATAACTGGTAAACCATAAGAGATAGACAAAATTTTACTACACAAAAAATGTAGATCGCGTTAAAATACACAACTTATGTCATATACATTTCTTTTGTTGAGTGAACCGTTTTCGAGATATTGCTTGTTATTTCCTTAAATTTTCCAATACTTTTTCTCAAATGGGAATTCGTTATTCATTTTTTTATCTCCTGGACATGCAAAGTGAATGGAATGCACCACATAGCAACCAGCGTTAAAATATTTGACTATCGCTTAAAACCTACCACATTCCACTTGCATCTACATGAAAATTACCAATAAGACTGACATCTCGATATCTCGATTAACATTAAGCATATGGAAAATAACCGTTTGTAAAAATAGTTTGTACAAGAGTAGAGAAAGTCATGTGAGTGTAACACATCAGATTTTTGATAAATGCATTATCTCTATTAAAAAATTCTTGATTTCATCAAGAAATCAAAGTAAACAATTATATATTTAATGGAAAAGATCTGTAGTAGTTTGTCCAAGCACTTGCTGATCAAATGTACAGTCCTGTTATACCAAAAACTAAACTTGCATTTGAGCTTTAGGAAAAGGACATTTTTGAACATGCCTTCGGTGATTGAAATTGCTTACCATGGTGGTCATCAGAAATTATTCAACTAGAACTTACAAATAATTGGTGAAACTAATGTACTAAATTAATGTGAATTGTAAATTAAAAAGTAAAAATTATTAGCGATTCCTAGCATTATTTAGCCAGTGTATTTTATGTGAGCCTAGAATATGAATTCAAAATAAGCAAAAAAAATATACTTACTTGATGGTATATGTTTCAGGTATGTATCCCAGGAATCTGAGGGCGAAGCTCAACCTAGAGTGCATTAAGGAATTAAACACTTAAGATGTACACATTTTCACGCTACTTGAGGATCATAAGGTACTGAAATTTCAATCTCCAATTTTTTTCTGGATAATATGTTACCGAACACTTATATGCATTTTTCTTAGGTAGTAGGTAATGAAGATAAAGACATAACAGGTTTACTGTCCGATCACAAAACACAACTTCTTGCATCAGAATTTTAAGTTATGCATTCAGTATAAAATAAAATAGAGAAACGAATAAGAAAACTTTCAAGAGTGATCCGTAAAGGGGGTTTACAGAGTAATCTTCTGGTGGTGGTGTTGGGGGCAACGCTTTTGGCTTTCAAGCTATGACTGGCTAATTCCAATCTGGAGTGAAGTCGTTTAGCTAAAGCTTTCCTAACTTTGTTTTGTTTCCTTCTTTCTCTGCCTATGGTGAGTACAAATATTATTATTTTCCTTATAAAATATTATTATTTGACTCAATACGGTATTTATATACATGTTTTGAACTTATCTGAAAGAAATACAGTTTTAGAAAAGTGCAAGAGTTGAATCGACATAGCTCAAAATGAAAAGTCGAATAACTGCTAAGATTTCTGTTGAGATCCATCATTTTTTCAAGGGTATAACGCGAAAAATAACGCAAACATATTAACAAATCCTTCCGAAACAAACCTTAAAAGGAAAATGCTTCGTTGGCTTTTATATTCTCAAAAGTTATTCTAAAGATTTTGATTGAAATATAATACAGGATGGCGTAGACTTTCCTAGCCTCTGCTGTTCATTATTCTGTAGGCGACAGATCCCATAAGAAAGGTACCGAAATGTCCTCGATTTTTATTAAACCTTCAGAGTGGCCTAAGCCATAGATATATTTTAATCTTAGGTTTAGAGATCCTAGCATTGCAAAATACGCTTTTTGAAATTTTTATGACTTGCCTGTGAGGTATATATTTTCATTGAAGGTCATATAGCTTGGAAACCGCAACACGAGAAGACCTTACTGCACAAAAAAAGAAAAAAAATATGCAGAACTCATTAAAACACAAACTGCACCAAATTTGTTTTATACCTTCAGCCGTTTCCTTGTTGTATGTTTTCTTAAGCGTGCGATTTTACTGAATATCTTTGAAAATTGCATGTGCTTGTTGCTACAACCTAGAGTATAAACAATTGAATGTTATTTCTTCATTTAACTAATTTCATTATGCTTAGTTTTAAACGATTTCTTGTAAAATGTTATCGTAAAAAATTTAACATGTGTAGAATAATAATTTTTTGTGTGAACGCTATAACACATAAAGGATATGATTTATGAACCGTAGCGAAAATCATGTAAAATTTTGTACGTTATTTTTTATACGTCCTTAAGATAAATATACATTTATCCTTTAGGCCTCCGTGATTATTTGAGCATTCAGAGAGAGAGAGAGAGAGAGAGAGAGAGAGACATGTAAGGTAGGGAAAAGAGCCCCTAAACGCAGTAATCTATTTTTACGTTTTCAACTGCTGTGTGGATAAAGTATTGCGTTCAACCAACAATCTTTTATTTAGATTTCACTGGATATTCACTTTACGACGTAACCCTGCAACCAAATATCGTTTTAGAAAAAGTCAGTCATTCAGTCAATCAACGGCATAATTGAAAAATGAGAACGTCTGGTACATACAAAACTTCATATTTGAGTTAAATCTCTTTTCAGGAGAGCAGAATTAGGTTTTGATGTAATTTATACCTCTCCGGAAAACATTTTACTTTGACCATTTTCATTAACTTTTACTTCCTGAAACATGACTTTGATTAAATTATATGATTGAGACATACACACAACAAATCTTGAATTTTCTATAAACCGATGTTAAAAGACTTTATAGTTGGTGACTGAAATGCTACAAAAGAAGCGAATATACGTTATGTTAACTTTCATTCATATCATTAACCATTTCAGGAATACTCATATTACTTTTTGAAAAATTTTCAATGGTTTATACAATGCAATTTGAAATTATAAGTAGTCTTTTGTTTCCATAAATCCGTGCAAAGGGTATGTAATATAAATTCTAGCATTTAACAACTGTTTAGTTTTTCTGCCACCTACCTACAGAAAGTAGGAGGGAGTATTGTACTCCATCGAAAAATTCGACATTGAGATTTCATTGGAAATACACTTTTGGAATCCCCTGAATCAAAAATCAATTTGTAGAAAAAAGTGCGCGCGCGCGGTTTGTGTGTGTGTGTGTGTGTGTGGGTGGGTGTGTGGGTGGGTGGGTGGGTGTGACAGGGTGGGTGCCTGTGTCCATTCTTCCTTCCATCCGTATGCCTATTTAAGAAAGCATGACTAAAAACGAGAAGTCTGTTAAATACCAAAATTCGTATTTAACTTAAGCACAATGCAAGGATGTGACTAAGATTTTAAAGAAAATCCTGTCCCCATACTGCCGTTTACATGGAAAAAGTTCCTTAAGTTTGATTTTCTCAAATTTCTGTAACGATTTTGATGAGTGTTTAAAGTATTTTATAATAAATTATGTATCATGAATTTTTTTGGAATACCCTATCCAGCATTCGGAATGAATACTTTTGTATAACTGGTAAACCATTAAAGATAGATAGATAGATAGATAGATAAGGTATCTTTATTGGTTTCAAATTATTGAAGTTATTACACAAGTATTTAGTGCATGGGTCATTGACCGTACATGCATATTTAAGATACAATAGGGTGACAAAATAAACAACAGATAAAGAAAACACAACAAAATGAACAAGAAAAAGGGAAATAGAAATAAATTACCTTTGTCTAACTGAACAAATTTGACCTAGCTTCGCGCACTTTAGCCAGAAAGTTGCCCATGTTTTGCCAGTTCCTCTGGTCAACCAGTAGATCCCAACATGCCAATCTCTTTCTTAAGGGACTTAAGAATTTTTCTTTGAGTTTAATCGTTCGCTGGTTCTCCCACTGTGCACATTCCGCCAAAATATGTACCCAGTCCTCATCCAATTCACAGAATGGGCAGATTCTCCTGCCAGAATCGTCGGTCATTTTCTGTGCTCTCCAGCCCCCCAGTCTAAACCATGCCATTCCTGATCTTTCCTTTCTTCCTAAATTAAGTATATATGCCTCTTTACCCCAGTTCAATTTTATTTCTTTTGCTAGACTTAGAGAAGGTTTAATTTTACAGTCCGATTCTATTTCCTGTTGGTTGATGTCTCTTAGTCTTCTTTTAACACCTTTCCATATGTTTTTGTCATTTGTTTCAGCTCTTAGCCATACTGATCCCATTCCTATTCCCCTCAAACCCCTTTCCAGATCAGCTGCCCAAAACTTAGGAGACAGGTTTTCTCGCTGGTATTTATAACATTTGGATCGTAGTGTGGAGTTATCCCCATGCATCAGCCTTAGCCAGTACTTCACTGCTCTTATTTTGCAGTGTATTGTGTCTTCATAGCATCCTACCTCCCTCAATACCCCCGAATTTGATGTGCCTTGTGAAACTCCAAGAACTCTTTTCCAAAATGCTACCTGTGTTTTATTTACATGCTCTGCTCTTTCCCATCCCCAGATTTCACTGCCGTATAACAGAACAGGCCTTATCATGGAGTTATACATCTTTTCTAATGTATCTACAGGTACATCCGGAATCCGCGAGAGGGTACGTAATAATTCATTTAACTGCCCTCGTGCTTTGTAGTTAGTTACAGATAGATGTTTGTTCCATTTTCCTCTCATATTAAACATTACTCCTAAATAGGAGAAATGTTTAACGTTTTGTAGTTCTAGCCCCTTGTAATACCATTTCTCATCCCTGCCATACACATAGCCATTTTTGAAAGCCATTGTTTTTGTTTTGTTAATGTTTACCACCAGACCCCATTGTTTACAATATTGTTCCAACCTATTAATACCTTTCTGTAAGCCTTCTGTCGTCACTGACAAAATTGTCATGTCATCCGCGTATAAAAGTACAGGAATGCAGACATCGTCTACTTTTGGGCCATTCATTTCCTCTGCTATTAACACGTCTGTTATATCGTCTATGAATAAATTGAACAATAGGGGCGATAAAATACATCCTTGACGAACTCCTCTACTGGCCGATTTAGATTCAGTTGTTGTGTTTTGGTCTATTTTGATGCTGAAATTCACACTGTTGTAAATTTGCATTAGAGCTTTCATCATTTTACCAGAGAGTCCTTTGTGGTGAAGTTTCGCCCAAAGGGCATTCCTCTGCACACTATCAAAAGCCATTTTAAAATCAACAAAAGCACAATAAAGTTTCCCCCTCTTTCTATTCAAATTTGAATCAATTAATGTTTTTAATATGAAAATATTATCTGCAGTAGAGAACCCTTCCCTGAAACCCGCCTGAAATTTAGAAATCATATCGAACTCTTTTACCCAACCCCTTAACCGGTCATAGATAATTTTGCAATATACCTTACCCAGTATAGATAACAACGCAATTCCTCTATAATTTTCTGGTTGCTGACTGCTGCCCTTACCCTTAAATATTGGCTGAATAATTGCTGTTGTCCAAGCTTCAGGATACTTCTCTCCGTTAAATAATTTGTTAAATGCCACCCGCAGAAGGTATAATATTTTAGGGACTTCTATGGAGCATTTAACAAATTCACTCGGAATTCCTTCTATTCCCGGTGCTTTGTGATTCTTTAGGCTTTTTATTGCCCGAACAATTTCCCCGTCAGTTAATTCCCCATCTAGAATTGGTACTGTAGGATTTAAGCATAGTTACACAAAAACTTACTCAACAAAAATGCCAAATCTTGTTAAAACAAATAGTTTACTTCAAATAACTTTTGTTTTGTTATTTTGTTGTTGTCTCTCTTCTTTCTGAGATATTGGTTAATACCAGGACGACACTGAAAACTTTTAAAAAATGAAACAAGAAAAAATTAAATTGAGCTTTATTTAAGAACGCTCTTTAATTGCTGTGATTCTTAGCGTCCTATTCTATTACTGGACGTGAAAGACCGGTAACTTTGCTCAGAGACCTCTTTATCAGGCTTGAGGTTCTTTTACGTGCCGTAAATCTACAACACGGGACCACCGGTTTTACTTCCCTTTCGAAGGAAGCTATTCTAAGGATTTTTACGCGCGAAAAAATTCATCGCCCTCCGCCGGGTTTGAACCGCGATCTCGGGAACTAGAGGCAAGCATGGTAACCACTACACCACGGAGGACGAAAAAAAATGGAGGACTAGTTTTCAAAAATTTAAATGATTTTATTGTTTTTCTAAATATTCACCTTTAACATCAATATATTTTTGCATCCATGAAATCAGTCCTTAAAGCAACGACGCCAGTTTTGCTGAGACACTTCAGAAACCAGGTTTTTATAATGTTTCAATGCTTCACCTGATGACGAAAAAGTGATTCCCGGCATTTTATCTTTTATTTTTGAAAACAAAAAGAAATAACAAGGTGCTATGTCAAGACTGTATGGTGGAGGGTGCTGACCTCTTAGGGCATCCAGATACTCAGTTGTTGGTTTTGCTGTACGCGGCGATGCGTTGTCATGATGTAACATTATTTTTCCTTTTGGGCGTTTTTCTTGAACTTCTTCAAAACATTGCTGTAAACAGACATTTGTGTACCAATCGGCAGTAATGGTACGTCTATCTTCTAATGCTATAGTAACAATATAACCCGTGTGGGAAAAAAGAACTAACAAACATCTTCTTTCCAGCACTGCGAATTCGACGGACTTTTGTAGGCTTAGGCTCTGTTCAAAAGACCCATTCAGCCGATTGACTTTTCTTTTCAGAATCATAACAAAAAGTCCAAGATTCATCGTCGGTAACGATATATTCTAAACCAAATTTGAAGTGCCGCCTTGAAACTTTTCCAAAGTTTTTTGCCACAATCAATGCGTTGTTGTTTTTGATCGGTAGTCAGTTTAAGTGGAATCCATTGGCAACAAAGTTTTCTCACGTATAACTGTTGATGTAAAATGTTTTGAATTTAATTCATTCCAATGCCCAATGTCGCCCGAATAAATTCATAAGATGTCCGTCGAACTTCAAGCATTGCTCGAACAGTGGCAATATTTTTGTTAGCAACAGCAGTTCTTGGGCGTTCTTCACTAAATTCAGCACTAAGAAAAAACCGATGTCTCTTGAATTCGCTATACCTTCGCCAAATGCATTTCTAAGCCGATCTTCATATTGTTTAAGCGTTAATGACGATTTAAAATCGTAAAATAACATAGCCAGAAAACATTCTCTAGTCAAATTTATTTTTGGGTGAACACACAATTTTTAAATTATGATAATTGACAAACTATTGGAGCAAATCGAACAAACTACAGGGCACTTAGAAAGTAGCTATAAAATATAAACCATTTAATTTGCTTTTAGAAACATAGCTTTCTAAAAATGTTCAGTATTGCCCCCGTAATTTGAATATTCCAGGAAGTATTTTTGACAACCTTTGAATTGGCGCAGTTGCTTCTCGCGAAACAGAGAAAGAGCATGAAATTTCAAAGCCAGCACACAGTGTCCCTTTCTTTCTTTCTTTCTTTCTTTTCTTTTCTTTTCTTTTCTTTTCTTTTCTTTTCTTTTCTTTCTTTCTTTCCATTCGAAGAGCTTACTATCACGAATAAACATTTTAAATATGTTTCCCAATGTTGTGAACAAGCATTTCTTGCTTATCTTATATATCTTAAGCAACGTAATGTAGAAGAATCGCCTTTTATATGGATACTATAATTATAACAGATGTGTATGCGATTGTCATTGATAGAGAAAGACACGTGAATGCATCATATCATATTTAAAACGTTTGGATGTCATAAGCTTTCCTTTGGCCGTGTTGTATTTGAGAATATAACAACATAATGTGTATTGAAATCATTTTCTAGTGAATATCTATTACGATTAACACTTACTTAGAACAATAAGAATTTATAAAAATCTTTTAAACTAGACAAGAGTGCAGAAAGCTTGAGGATTAACTGCACATTAAATTTTCTTCAATAAAAGATGAAAAACTAAAAGAAGTGTAAGCATATCTTCTTTAGCCGTACATGAGTTTCAGACATTTGACAGATTAGCTTACTGCGTTCAATTTTTTTTTCTATTTTATTTTACGTCGCTTTAACTCCTTGGTCATATCGCGATGGATCTGTTGGTGGATAACTCTTAGAACAATATGTGATAAACAGTGTCATCCCTGTAACCACCCGCTCCGTCACGTGTCACAGAGACCCTAGCGCATAGCTACCGAATCTTCTGCTTTCGTGCCATGCAGACGGCATTAGGGTGCCGTCCAGTCCAACCGCCGCCCTCACAGAGAAAGGCGGACAGTTAGCCATCTAGTCTTATCTCGTATCCCCTACTTCATGCCGTGCAGATGGCATTAGGTTGCTGTCCAGTCTAACCGCCGCCCTCACATAGAAAGGCGAACAGTTAGCCATCTAGGTCTCGTCCCTGTAACCCCTGCTTCATGCAGTGCAGATGGCATTAGGTTGCCGTCCAGTCTAACCGCCGCCCTCACATAGAAAGGTGGACAGTTAGCCATCTAGATCTCGTCCCTGTAACCCCTGCTTCATGCCGTGCAGATGGCATTAGGTTGCCGTCCAGTCCAACCGCCCCCCACACAGAAAGGTGGCTGACCTTCTAGGTCTCATCCCTGGACATGCCATTTTGCTTCGAGACGTGCCCACTGAGACCCCAGCGCATGGCAGCCGAATCTTCTGCTAGGTGCCGTGGAGATGGCGTTAGGGTGCCTGCATACATTGTCTGTAGATAGATGGCATATTACCACTTATTTTTCATTTTATTATTGTTTTAGACTTAAGATGGAACTTTGGGTCGTGGTATTAAATATCCAATCCTTGGCGACTGAGAAAAACCTCGAACAGATTGGTCGGCTCACGGATTTGAACCCGGGACCTCCCGAATGCGGGCCACAGACTTTACCGCCTGAGCCATTTCGCTCGCGTTCAGTTTTGTTATGTGTAGTGCTATAAAAATATGGGAAGTTATTAGTAGAGTTCTCGTCCTTTTATGTACCTAGGTTTACCTCGTATTCCGCGAGATTTCTTTTATTGCTGTACTTCTTTGGGTCTTCCTGTCACCCAAGGCTCCGTTTGAAGCATAAGTGTCGCTTATATCGAAAAGATTAAAAGCTAACTGCCAGCAAGTATTTATTAACGAACAAAATAGCCCTCATTCCATTCATGGATCTTGATAGTTGACGGGATGTTAAACCAGAAGCTATAGCTAATTTTGGTACATCAAATTTGTTGTTTCATTTATCGCTCAAGTTAAATTAAAAATGACTAGGGATCACCCGGTGTGTGGTGAAAGTGTGACAGCGCTTTAATTTTGCGCCCCCTTTTCCTCTCCACCATCCAGTTGCCCTGACCTCTTTAACTGAACCAAATACTGCGAAACCATCGTGAATTGTTTTCAGATATTGAGGTCCTCGCAGAAACGCTGCAACACAAAAGATCCGAGATCAGAATTGCCCGGATCCTTTAGGGCAATGGGAACTGATACGAGTGGTAAAGGGCGTGCATTTTCAGTGTAATTTTATCTTTTTGTTTCTTTAAACCAAAACTGTGTGTAACTGCAGCTTGAAATGTGCCCCATGCACTGTGAGGAATAAAACTCTTTACTGTTTTCAAATCTTTGTGCAAAAGCAACTTAAAGCCCAGTGCTATTTTTCAAAGATTATACTGCAAAGCCTGGCATCTTTCATTTTTCGCAACTTCCCCGCCCCCTCTTTTTCAATAGTTACACTTTTTCTCAAATAGGATTTCGTTATTCGCTTTTTTATGTCATGGACATACAAAGAGAATGGAATGCTCCACATAGCAACCAGCTCTTAAAAGATTTGAATATCGCTTAAAGCCTACCATATTCCCCTTGTACTTACAAGAAAATTAGCAGTAAGATAGTTTCTGCAAATGTTTATCTTGATTAACATGAAGTGGATGGAGAATAAACGTTTTAAAATAGTTTATATAAGAGTAGAGAAGTTCATGCGAGTATAAAACATCAGATTTTTTTAAATTTTCGTTTAGTGATTGATATATTTAATGCTCTACTATAAAAATTCAAAGCTTAGTAGGCAGTATAAAAACAAAGTAAAATCACAAAGTCTGATAAACAATAGATTTTTAAAAGTTAAGTCACCCTACTCTTTATAGATTAACAGATAGATCTATAACTGAAAAACATAGATTATAAATTGCATTTAAAGGATCGAGTCAACCATGTTGAAAACTACATTTTAAGGGTGCAAATATATTTTAACACCCCATTCCATAAGTCGTCCTCCGTGTTTTAGGGGTACCATGCCAGCCTGTACTTCCCGAGGTCTCGGGTTGAAACCTGGCGGAGGGCGATGGATTTTTTTCGGGTGTAAAAATCCTTAGCATGGCTTCCTTCGGAAGGGAAGTAAAGCGGGTGGTCCCGTGTCATAGATATACGGCACGTAAAAGAACCTCAAGTCTAATAAAGAGGTCTCAGGACAAAATCTCCGGTCTTTCACGTCCAATATAGAATGGGACGCTAAGAACCGTAGTAGTTAAAAGGGAGTCAATAAATAAAACTCAGTTTCATTTTTTTTCGCCATTCTGAAGGATGAGGTTCTTGGTGTTCATATTCTTGGAAAAAAAAACTGAAAAATTCTAAATGAATCAGTATTACACAAGGCAGATCTTCGTGCAAGTCTAAATAAAGATAACTTCACAAATCAAATCTTTCTACACGTCTAAAAGGAATCGGCATTGCATTAAACAACCTTCCTGCAAGTCTAATTTCGCATGAACCACCACTACACCCTGTCGTAAACGCTCGTCAGTGGAATGGAACACCCCTTCTCTCCAAAAACAAGGAATTATGAGGCGACGCCATCTGCCGGGAAGGTGATGGCCACAGCTTTTTGGGAAAGCGTGAGTGTCATACTAAGGAGGTTTTGGAAAGCGGGCATACAGTGACCGTTGACCGATACTGCGAGAACTTGACACAATTGCGCGAAGCAATCACGAGGAAACTGCTAGGACTTCTCACCGAGGGAATCATCTTCCTTCACAACAACGCTCAACCTCATACAGCCCCGAAGACCACCACGCTGTTGAAGCAGTGGACATCATCGACTATCCTTCCTACAGCCCGGACCTCGCTCCAAGCGACTTTCGTCTTTTATCTCATTTGAAGGAACACCTAGGAGGCCGTCAATTCACTTCAGACGAGGAGGTGAAACACATCGTGACAACGCGGATGGACACGCAACGACAGGATTTTTACCAGGAGCGAATATTCAAACTCGCCCCACGAAGCGAAAACTGCCTAAACCGATATGGACACTATGTCGAAAAATAACCTAAATTGGCTGTATTGGTTGTATGAAATAAACTGTACAGGTTTCACGCAGGCGTTGTAATCTTATTTCTGATCACCCCTCGTACATTTCACTAACAAATCTAATGACTGTTGTTGTTGTTGAGTTTTTATTTATGAACGCTCTTTAACTAGTATAGTTCTTAGCATTCCTTCTATACTGGGCGTGAAATACCGAAACTTTTGCTAGAGGCCTCTTTATCAGGCATGAGGTTCTAGTACATGCCGTAAATTCGCCACACGGGACCACCGGCTATCTTTCCAAAGGAAGCCACGCTAAGGATTTTTACGCCCGAAAAATGTCCAACACCCTCTGTCGCGTTTGAACCCGCGACCTCGGGAATTATATGCTAGTATGGTTTACCTAGACCACTGAGTGGAATAATTTGTTTATAAACTTCAAAGGATAATTTTTTACTTTTCATTTTACTAAAGCCATAGCTTAGAAAGGAAATACGGTGTATCAGAGTAGATTAGAAGGCAGTAATTTCAAATTCGACTTAAATTTAATATCAGGGTTTTAAAAATTATTTCATTTTACAGTTTTTGAGTTAGAATTTCCCTCTAGTAATTGGGGTAAGCTAGAATCCACTCCAACAATAGTTTCTAAATCCGATGCTGAAAAAGTATGTCTTGTACAATAACGTGGATAAAAAGTGGCCCTTCCCCTAGATCGCAACAGTGGTTTTCCTTCCGTAAGGTTATCTTCGGGTAACCAACAGTGACTCCATCCAGCCGGTATCTATGTTACTGGCCTGAAAAACAATCCTTCGGTTACGCCATATTAAACAATCTTTATCTAAACATGATTTTGAAAGCCGAATAATCGTAAAACTGCTTAACGGTACAGAATTAGCAACGAAGAAGAACGAGTAAGAACAACGTTCATGAGCCACAAGATATTTTCTAAAGAAGAAATATTATAGATAGTTGCCGCGAGGCTCTTGATCATTCCGGGATAGTTGGCGAGTTTATTTGCAGTACCGAAAAATGCTGTCTCTGAAGATGCCGAGAAGATAACTCCTGTGTTCTATACATCTCTCTTCTTTATGTCTAAATATATTTTGTAGTAAAAAGAGCTAACAAGGAGATGGAACACGATCTCAAGAGCTTCGACTAATACAGAATTGTTAATTATGTTCTGCTGCCACAAACAGTAGCACACCGGTATCTCGCAAAAGAAGGTAGTTTGTTTAGGCTTGATTTCAAGCCTTGATGGAAGCTCCTGCTTTAGCGAGAAACGAGACCGTGCTGCTGTGCGTGGAAACTGTCAGTAATGTAATTAACCTGCATTACCAGCAATGTTACGTGCAGCGTACAGCAAAATATGCTCGTGGCGTAGAGGGGAAGCACAAGTAGCTGCGATGTAGATCACTCGTCTGTTTCCATCCTTTACTGATGTAAACCTATAAGGCTTGTTCATAAAGTTTCTATGCAGTACGCGCGCAATATTTTGGCAAACCTATTACTATTATTATTATTATTGCCGAGAATGTGGTATTCGGTTAAACAGTGGAATTTATCGATCTTAATTTTGACCAAAGAGCTATTCCATGTGGTCGGGTGTGATATCCGCGTAACGTTTTCAACGAATTTGTTATCTCTGGGCTTTTTGCAGTAAATGTTCTGCTCACTAAACACACTATCTGCTTTGTGATTATTACACCATTAAAAACATCTGATGTGATACATTCGCATGACTTTCTCTACCCTCTATCGTTTATTTGTGGATATACAACTATTCCTATTAAAATTTATTTTTCTATCTACTACATTTTAATCCAAATAAACCTTTGCAGAAATAACACATCACTCATTTTGTTATTGATACAAAGGGGATAGTGATAGTCAATTGTTTAAGAACTGAACGCTATATCCTGGCCTTAAAATTCCATACTCTTTCCATGGTATTTCAAGAAACAACGAATGTTGACAGGAATTCAAGAGAATGACCAAGTAAGAACAATGCGAACCATTAATAAAGGATATCTCAGAAATAGCTTATGCCACAAAAAACTTATTTGAAATAAATTGTGTGTTTTAAAGAGATCTACATTTTTTATGTAGTACGTTTTCGTCTATCGCTTAACCTTTACCAGTTATAGAAGTACAAAATTCCTTCCGAAATGAAGAGGACTTCATAGGCTATTCCCAGAAAATTTAAGATAAAATCTTATTTGTCATGTAAATATTTTAATATGTAGTATTTTATTTAAGATCGTTAGCCATTTTTAAAAAATGAAAAAGGATTCGGAAGAATGTTCCATGTAAGGGTAGTTTAGGGGAGATTTTCTTGAAAATCTTTGGAAAGCACCTACTGAACTTAAATAGCAAATTGTAGTGTTTATCAAACTTTTCGTTTTCGAATTACGTTATTTACACATACAGGTGTTTCTTAAAATGTATTTTTGGATTCAGGGGCCTCAAAACATGTATTTCCTGTGAAATCTCTGTATCGAATTTTTGTTGGAATACAATATCTTCTCTAGCTACTATACAAAAATATTATTAAGGTGAGGAGAACCTTAAGTGTGCAAGTACGGGCGTGACTAAGATACACACATTGAACTCCCTTAACGACATAAGGAAACTCCGCGAGTTTAATAAATCAAACATCCTGTGATCGTAATGGATATTTATGATACAAGTGTTAAAAGATGAGTTTTATATTAAGAATAGAAATGTTTTCGAAACGAGGCTGAAAGCCGAGTATAGTAATCCTATGAATAAAATAAAATACTTTTAACATGTGTTGTTCATATACTGAGTATTAAAATATAAAATAATCAGCTGAAATTTGTGTGGAGCATACATTCCGATGTGCGCTATAGTGAGCTATAGTCTGTTGTCGTTTGATCTTCATTATTGTTTGACCTTTATAGTACCAGTGCTAAGAATATGATCACTTGTACAATCATAACAAATTTTCACTGTGATTATTTTGTACGATGTTTACCTTATACCATTAAAGAAATATGATGTATCCAATGTCGTACTCGTTCGTCGACATCTTTGGTAATAATTCCGACGTAATCCGCTCCACTACTTGCAAAATTTCTTCTGGTTCTGCCCAATCCATTTCTGAGTCATTCAAATAATCTGCTTACTCTAATCGCTACGAGTCTTTGTGTTATATATAATTTCCATCGCAAGAAACAAGATTGGTAACAGTGGAGTTTATAAAAATGCTATTCTACTGAGTGTTATAATCTTCAATTTCTACTATGAGTGGGTCGTGTTAAAAGCTCTAATTTTAATGCCAGCTGTATAAAAAATATTGAGGTAAATAAACCTTAAATACGCAAATAAGTATGTAACAAACATATACGCTACAGTTAGCTCCCTTAATGACATGGAAAACTCCGCAAGTTAATAAAGAAAAGCACACTTTTTGTGATCACAAAGATTATTTAACGAAAAAATTATCCAATGCTGGTATGCATACATTTTCATTTGGATTATAACAAGAAATTATTTCGCTATAACCCCTTAGATTAAGCGGATTAATGCCTTGCCCATTTACCTTACTCCTCATTCCATTTTGCAATTTTCTGGCACTATTTAAATATTCAAAACATTCACACCGTATAGTTTTATTTGCTTTATTTATTTCAAAATAATTTAAAATTTAACACCCAAAACTTTAACATTCTGTAATATCTTACTTTCTTTTATGTTAAACCAGTGAAAAAATTATTTTAGAAAACATTTCTGGTAATGATTAATAGGAAAATCAGGGTTTAATCCAAAAATGTGTATTTGGGATATATTTTAGCTTAAGTAAGAGCTGGAGAAAGTAAAACTGCTATTGATAATTTATTACACTGTATCATCCTGCGCATGTGTACACGAGCGCGCCAGTGACTCCAGAGAGTATTTGTTTCCACATTACAACATTAGAGCGGACAACTTAACGAAAGAATATGCAGAAAAAACAAACCATATTTCGGTATATCTGTTCCGGCATTTTCCCAAATATTTTTTAATTTTATACTTTTTCTACCACGTACATTGTAGGAAGAGAAGGTACTGCTTTCCACTAAAAAAAATCAATACTGAGATTTCACCGGAAATGCATGTTTTCAGGGCCCCTGAATCCAAAAAAGATCACTTTTAGAAGAAAGGTCCATGTGTGTGTGTGTGTGTGTGTGTCCGTCCGATCAACACCAAATTTGTATTTAAGCTTAGTACCTTCCAAAGATGCAACACGAAGATTTTCAAGAAAATCCCCTCACCCCAGACTACCGCTTACCTGGAACATTTTTCGAAATTTTTTATTTTCTTCAAAATGGCTTTAATGATTTTGATTAAAATACCATATATTAAAGATTTAAAGATATGATAAATAAAATGCATATTCTTAATTTTCTGGGAATAGCCTTTGAAGTCCTCTTCAACATAACTAGTAAACGTTAAGCGATAGACGAAAACAACTACACAAGAAATGTATATCCCTTTAAGACATACAATTTATTTAAAATAAATTTTTTGTGACATTAGCCATTTCCGAGGTAACCGTCATTAATAGTCCGAATTGTTTAATACCTAACCATTATTTTAAAGTGCTGCCAACTTTCAACTGTTTCTCGCGATTGCATGGAAACAGTATAAAATTTTAAGGTCAGCGTATAGCGTTCAGCTCTTAAACATTTGACTATCCCCGTACCCTTTTGACGCAGGTAGTTCTTTCTGCCGCACATTTAGGCGCAATATGACGCAGCCACGCTGCGTCCTCCAACAATGAAGCAATACCTTTGCCTCACGGTTGCTGCTTGTCTCCTCGCAGTTGGTTCTTCTATTGCCACGGCTGCTCCAGCATGAAATCTTAACCTCAGGGTATGCGTGGGTGTGTACAGAGAAACACACGCTGTCTTGGAACACTTTTATTCACTATTTAAAATAATACTTTAGGTTTGCCGATCACTTGTAAATGAATACGATGATACTTTGTCTTTACCAAGACCGAAGAATATTAACTACAGCTAAGCTTTCTACCCTCTAGCATGTTCGCCGCCAATGTTCACAACTCGACGATAATGTCGTCCCGTCCTCGCCAGGCACTCAGGACAGACTGATCTACCCACGCTAATACAAGGAAAACCAACGCCTAAACTTCCCCTCTCTCCCCTCAAACGCTCTCCTCAAACTTAGCGTCATGATGCTTAAAGTGACCTTCACCAGGCTAAGTGCAGCTGTACTCGGCTGTTCACCAGGAAAAACTTGCTTCAATGGTATTTACCCTTTCTACCTGAGGCTGGCCCCTAATTAACAAAACTGTGCCTGTCTGGTCTTTCTGTCGCTTTTAACAGTAGTCAACAATTTTCACAATGCTTCTCCTTTTTATACATACACTGATTTTAAATACATTATTACTTATTTTATATCGCTATCCTTCTCAGAATATTATGATAATTATTGCCTTCATAATTTCGGCTTCACTTTGTATCTACAATAACTTAACGTGTAATGTAGCTTTTTCTGAAAAAGTTTATTTGGATCATAATGAAGTAGACATAAAAATTAGATTTAGTAAGACGAGTTTGTATAACCACCAATAAACGATAGAGGTTAGAGAAACTAATATGAATGTGTCACATCGGATTTTTATAAAATGCTCAGTTTTTCAACTTTTTCATGACTTTTATCTACAGAATTATCTTGTGAGCATTTAGCATAGCAACATATTATTTTCTCTGCTGTTTATTTGTAATAAGTAAGAGGAAGTATCCAACCAAAAATTCGTTATCGATATTTCACTGCAGTCATTGTATATATGCCACTGCCTCCTTAAATATGTTAAGGAGAATGTTCAAACAGGGAGAAATAGACTACTATGAATTTGGTATTAAGAGAGAAGAGGGGAAGGAAGAATATGAATTTACTTTCTGATATTTTGAAGTTTTAAGTGATACGGAACTTGTCTATTGAGATTTAATGAAAATTTCGATAATCGAGCATCTTACTATCCGAGGCGCGTACACTAGTGGGAAAATCCAGGGCATTGTAACACGGGGGGTTCGAAGCTAGCAACATTATCGACCGCGACGCGGCGGAATCCTCCCATCCACCCACTCTTTCCGAATTTTGACCGGGCCGCGCACTTGCTGACATTTCGCTTATCGTTTTCGATTAGTCACTTGGAAATTTCCTGACTGACAACCGTATCAGGGCGGAATATAAAATGCCTCCCCAATCTAGAACTCTCAAAAGTGGCAAATTGCCTTTCAATGACCAGCAATTGTATTTCGAAAGAGCTATTAAAGCTCGGCTAGTGACCTACATGTGAATATACACTGAGTGATGATTTATGTGTTGCTATAGAAACGTAAGAATGTTACCAACATGCCGTTCTATCAATAATGAGCACAGACCGGCAAATCTTACCCAAATACGAGATTGCTTTGGGAAAATTGTTTTGCTAAAACCACAAGAAAATGAAAAGTTTACTTCCATACTAAGTTGTATTCATTGTTAAATTAAATTCTTTTTTGTATAAATTGCCGAGTTATTTTTAGACTAATCTAATTTACTCTGCTTGATGTTCAGGGATGTACATCTCTTACTTAGATTTAAGGAAAGTCTGTTCTTCGAATATGAAATTTCTAAACCTTAGGTCCAGTTTCCTCACGGATGGTATAAGACATGTAAGCTTTTCTGAATTTCTTAATGCCATAGGTACTCCAAGAGCTAAGAATAATTAGGCCTTTTAAATGCTATTTTAAATATAAATATAAGCTCAGTTTTTTATTGAACATTTCACAGCAAAACTTTTTAAGTCTTCTTCTTTGATCAACTAAAATATATTTTAGCCTGTTGAATAGAACACAATAACGCTAATAATGTGCAAAAATTTAGCTTCACGATCTTCTTAGTTTCTGAGAAAAATGTAACAATAAGACCAAAATAGTAAGTTATGAGAAAAACGCCGTCAATCCTCGCCTACATTTTCTACAAATATTAAGTCTTAGAAGCTACTAACTAGCGCAGACTGTCATTTTTCAGTGGTACCATTAGAAACATCTTGAAAACCCCCTAAAACAAGAAGATAGACCGGTAAAAAGAGCTTCCAGAGAAATTGCTGCTCAAACAGTGTTGCATAAATGAAAATGTGGGGTAACAAAAGTCTGCAGGTTTGTAATAAATAAGCACAACGTATAAAGTACAGTTTAAAACCGATTACGAAAAGAATTATAGAATTCATTTTTGTGCAGATTCAGTGTTTATACACTGCCGTTTGTGAAAACTGCAACACCAAATAAGAATTTCCCGAATAACACCAAACTTGGTGGAAGTTTAGAAGAGTGTGCAAGCAATAAGGGATTAGGTTTGCAGAGAGTTGGGGTACACATAGGCCGAGCAGAGCCTTTCGTGTCGGTCCGACAAGGTCAGTGTTGCGCCCAGTGTAGTCAGTGCAGAACTGTAAACAAGGTGGAAACAATAAAGTGGTGGTCAGTATGCCTCGTCGACGTCAAAGGGAGCCATATCAGCATGTGAGTGAGTTCGACAGGGCAGAATGCACGATCTCCGGGAGGCGGGATTGTCATGCTGTGATATTTCGGCTCGTACAGGGCATGCTGCTACGACAGTAATGCGTGTGTGGAAGCAGTGGATAGATGAAGGTCGTACCCAGCGAAGAGCGGAACATGACCACAGCACGGGATGAGCGCCATCTTGTCCGCATGGCCATAACGGACCGTACAGCTTCATCCACAGTGCTGGCTCGACGCTGGAGCACTGCAACAGGTGTGTGCATCAACGGTTCGTCGGCGTCTGCTGCAGGTTGTGCTGGTTGCATGCATGCCATTACGTCGGCTTCCATTGTCTAGAAACCAAAGCTCCTCCGACTGCAATGGGCACGTGAACACCGTCACTGGGGTGCTGAGTATCAAAATGTAGTTTTTTCGGACAGTTCCGCTTCAACGTGTCCTACAGCGATGGCCGCATATGTGTCCGGCGGTGCCGTGGTGAGCGCAACCGGAAGGGTTGCATTGTTGAGCGGCATAGTGGACAAATACCAGGTGTGATGGTTTGGGGCACCATTGGTTACAACAACCGATCTCGCCTCCTACGAATTGAGGGCACTTTGAACAGCAACCGGTACCTAACGGTGGTTGTAGATTCTGAGGTACTTCCCCTGCTTCAGGCATCTCCACAGGCCATATTTCAACAGGACAATGCCCAGCCACATATTGCGAGGAATGTACAAGTCTTCTTCGAAGAGCGACGGGTACCATTGCTTCCCTGGCCACCTGGTGCGTCACGGTCCTCCAGTAACCAGTGTCACGGATTTGTGGGCTCGAATACAAACTGCGTGGAGGGAAATCCCTCAGGAACTTATTCAGAGCCTTTTTGATTCAATGCCACGGCGTATAGCAGCTCTAATTGCAGCGTATGGAGGCAACACCTGAATATTAGGGCTCAAAGTCATGAATATATTTGAAAAGTTAATCGTTTGTTACTTGTCATGTACCTAACCTGTGGTATTAAATTCATTGAATTCATGCGTTTCCTTCTTGATGTTGCAATTTTCAGAAACGGCAGTGTATATTTAAGACTTTTTAAATAAATCAATTTAATTAAATGATTCAGTTCTGTAATTCCTGCAGCGCTTCTAGCATAAATAAATAGACTGTTTAGAACAAATGAAAATCTATCCAAATAGCTCTATGCGCATTCTATTCGACTTTGCACAAAATTCTTTAAGAAAGTCGATCCGAACTCCACTTTCCGTTTTATTACTGCACTAGCCTTACCTTGACATCTGTTTTTGCTATTTGAGTTACATCGTATCCTTACTCTCTATAGGAAACGACTATATGAACCGACTATAAAATTTTACTTGGGGATCTTAAAAGGATTATTTCTAACTCTGAAGAGTTATTCCGTAATTACTGCAAATTATCTATAAGAAATATTGTGAACTACAACACACTACTACAGTATAGATTTTAATCTAAGCTTATCATTCTTCTCATCACATTTGAGGCAACCTATGGTGATTGGGTTCTATGTTTCAGCGTTAACAAGAAAGTTTACACAAATATTGAAAATTGGAGAACAACGGCTGATCTTCATATCCCATTAGTGTGGTTTAAAATGTTTGTGCTTCACTTTGCCGCCCTGAAGCGTTAAATTACAATAAATTTGCAATTCTTAGTTGCTTTGCTGGCCGAATTAAGACATTCGTTTCATATATGAAAATTGGCACATGGAATAGCTCTTATATTTTTAATCGTTTTCCTTTACATACTTCTTTTACAGATTAGGCAATAAATAGCGTAGGAAGAACCGGCCTGAGAAGATGTTGGCTTTAATATATTATACATTTGTAGTTTTATGGCGTCTGTAAATATAGGTATAAAATTCATCTGTTGCTTTACAGTGTGGACTATTTAAGTTGACACTGTACAATATCTCCAAAACTAAGCGTTGTAGAAAGAAATATCTTTAATAAAAGTTGCTTCCTATTATGGAGGAAAGTAAATGCCATTATCGTGTTTGTTTGCAGGACGTTATGATGGTCATTTAGGGTAATTTAACATTTTTTAAAATCAGAACCCACAATTAGGGTCAATTTATATTTACCCTAAAATGACCATCACAACGTCCTCCAAATAAAACACGACTAATGGCATTTACTTTCCCCATAATATCAAGCAACGTTTATTAAAGAACTTTCTTTCTACAACGTTTAGTTTTGGAGATATCGTACAGTCTCAACTTAAATGGTCCACACTGTATAAATAGTATCGAACTTGTATAGTCACGGAAGCCCTAGCGGCTCCATCATATGGGACAAGGAAGGGGACTTAAAAAGTTTCCAGACGGGAGAGGTACTCTTGGGAGAGGGGAAGGGTGGAAAATTATTGGGGTGCAACTCTGGTTCCAAATTTAGTTTAATTATATACAATAAATGTCAGAAAGTTTCGGTTATTTAACTACTCTACATTAATACAAATATCAACGAATGATAAATCTGTAACAGACAAGTTTACCTACGGTGCGAAGAAGATTGGGCTTTTCGTGTTTCGGAGGTCTTGAGGCATTCCTAAAGATTGGGTTAAAGAATAAAAGACGGGGGGTCGAATTCATAGTTGTCGCTTATGGGAAAGGAGATGCTTAAGCAATAAGTATTTCCTTCGTATAAGGAAACGCTTATTACCATTTGGTAAACACAGACGGTACTTATATGCTCAGCGCTAAACGCTTATTTATTTCCCAAGTACATGTGGCAGCATGGTTCAGCTGTTTCACAGCCATTCAGATGCGCGAAGGAATGTGTAAACGAACATGCAGGTCACCACATAGCCAGCCGCCATTTTTATTTTCGTTGTTGTTTTGTTCACAACAGCTGTTGAGCACGTGGTAGAAGTATGCGAGTTTTAAATTGTAGATTTATTAATTAGTTAACTTTCGTTTAAAATCAACTAGATAGTAAATTTATTTAAGGGTTTGTAGTAATAGTTACATTAGTTAGGTCGAAAACATGCCCAAAAAAAGGAGAACATTTCAGCGAGCAGGAAAGAAACCAACTATAAAAGTTGCTGCTGAGACACAAAAGCATCGTAGAATGCAGACAATTGAACGCTATGTGATGTACTGGCCTTAAGCGGTATTTACTCGTGGACTGTTTTAAAAATGAATACCTGACTTTCTAGCGTAAAGTGTTAGTAACTAGAGGCATTTACAATATGCGTACTGTATATATGCATACATGGAAACAAGTCACAAATGCAATTAATACACCATCTAGCAGTATTTGGAAAAGCAAAACTACCCAATAGCTTACAATGTTTGCTTTAAAAGCAGTTTTACACGCGAAATCGGCTGTTCAAGATTTTGATAACCCAACGTATACTATTTGCGAATTATTGGTAAAGACGTGTGGCTTGTTAAGTAATCCATTGCAGTGGTGGTAATTATGCAAAATACACAATTTGATGTAGAAAAGCATTGCAGAGATGTACTTTATTTATTGCAGAAATATTTCCGCATTTTATTAAATGATTCTGAATAAGTACAGCGGAATCTCGTTTTCTAGGGACTTTGGACAACATAAATGGGAAACGTCTGAACAGAAAACATATGGATAATGTTATAGCACTGAGATTTTATTCATTATCTTTTCAAGTAAGCCTGTCTTACGTTGCGACTTCATAACCTCTGTTAAGGTTACGTCATTTAGCAAAGGCATTAGATAATTACAACAGCGACTTTTGTAAACCGATTTCGCTTCTTAAATTCAGCATCCCTATGTCTTTCAAGTGAATTCTGCAAATGACGCAAATTTGTTTATTAAAGTGCAGTACAATTTTGTTATGGAATTCCATATACTCCACGAAATCGCTATTATCGTTAACCTCCGTCGTAAGCAATTAATGCAAGATGGCGTCGGCTCTTCTTATTGCATATAAGCGGAGGTCGGAGCTGCCTTATATGAATAAGCGTTTCCTTATACGCCTGAAAAAGTAGCGTCCGTGGATTGAAAATCACTGCTTAAGGACTTTCTTGAAATAAGCGATGACTATGAATTCGACCCTGAGTGTCGCAGTTTCCTATTAGCACGTATCTAGCAGAGAGGCAGCCGTTAAAAGCTCTTAACTTTAATACTGTATGCTGACTAGGGGTTTAACCAGCACTGACGAGAGAGTGTGTCAGAATGATTTTGCACATTTGCATCCTCGTGCCGAAAGGTTCGCGAATATTTGGTAAGGTTCTTTAAAATCACGCGATACTTCCGTGCTTACACAAGCATCGGGGAAATGATTCGCCAGAATTTGTAAAGTCAATTTTATCGTTCCTCTTATACAAAGTATGTTCTAAACATCCTACTCTTATAGAATTTTATATATATATATATATTTATATATATATCACATTCTGGTAAAATAAAAATATAACCATCACAATAATACTGTACCCTATTTTGACTTAGCATCTCGGATACCTCCAGTGCACACACGAGAACCTGGCATTCATTGAATGCAATTACTAGATGTGTCTCATTTCTGTTTACATACCCATCATTCATTACCAGAATGAATCTTTAATTATTAAACTTACTTTTGCGGGATTTGTAACCTATAATTTACAGTTCCCCGTTTTATCCGTAGTCATGTTTTAAGGAGAAAATACTCACAAAACCCTTATTTATTGCATTTTTAGTGTTGCTACTGAACGTAGTAAAGTGAATATGTACGAGCATACGTAAAGTATACATACGTTTCATATTTTTGAAAGTAAAATAGGATAAATTTACACGCACTTTCATGGTCAAATCCGGTCTCAATACGTCTTTAGGAACAAAAACTGAAAATAAAGTGTGTGCAACAAATCAACTATCATAGTATATTATAGTCACTACTAGGGTTCTTATTTATAGTATACGAATTTCTGCTAAAAAAGTTTTAAAGCGTGTTAGGAAAAGATCTCGGAGGATAAACCTGGATAATGAAAACTCATTGACAAATTTCTACTTGTGCATGTGACTTTGTAAAGTAATAGGTTACAAATTGAAACAGTGAAGCAATGCAAACTTAAAGGGATAATGACCTATGACAGTTGTTTACCTATATATTTTCATATAGTATACATTACTCCTTAAACCATTAAAGCTGTACAGCACTTGACCATCGAATAAAAATATATGTGGTACATTCACATTACTTTCTCTACCCTTTATCGTTGATTAGTGAGTATGCAAATTATTCTTGCTAAAGCTTATTTTTCTATCTGCTTCATCATAAACCAGATAAACCTTTGCAGCTACATTACACATTTCGCTATAGATACAAAGAGAGCAGCGATAGTCAAATGTTTAAGAACTGGACACTATACACTGTCTTGAAGTTCCCTGTTGTTTCAATGCAATTACGAGAGAGAACTGGAAACCGATGAGACTTATAAAGAATGACAAAGTATTGAAAGGTCGAACCGTTAATAACGTGTGTATCGGAAATGGCTGATGCTACACAAAAAAGATATTTGAAATAAATTATGTGTTTTAAAGAGATCCAATTTTTTTTGCGTGGTATGTTTTCGTCTATCTCTTAACGTTTACCAGTTGTACATGATTATACAAAATTCCTTCTGAATAAAGAGGACACACACAAACGGCCTTTTTCTAAAAATATTTGTTTTTGTTGAAGGGGCTTCAGAACCTATGAAGACATGAGTGCAAGAACTAGATAATAACCGAAAGGATAGTTTTGAGAAAAGTGAGAAAAACTTTTAAAATTGTATTGTATTTACATTTCATATATTATATTGATTTAGTATGAAAATATAACTCAAAGTGCTCCAGTCTAAAAAATTTCTAGCTGCTAATTAACCGAGAAATATATGAAATCAAGAAAAATATGTGCTTAAATTATCCATTTCTTGCATACAAATGTTTTGTGAAACGTATGAACTAGGATAATGCAAGATTAAAAAGAGTTTTCATGCAGAAATTTTTGTCAACCTACAATGTTGTTTGAAGATCTGTTTATGAAGGCTTCTTTAATATAAATTCAACAAATTACTACCTCAATAGAGGTCCACACCTTGTGGTAAGATATATAACTTTCAGCTTCAGAGTTTCCATTCCCATTTTTTGTCTAAGGTGTCTGTACGGCTCATATGCACAGGAAGAATATATTTGTGAGCCAATTTCTTATTTTTCCTCAATTTCAAACCGAGATCGGATGCCTCCTATAAAAAGTTCAACATTACAGGCATTTATGTAAGTATTTCGCTATTTATAGCTTAGTACCAGTACTCTTTCATGGATATTTGAGTGTAAACCAATCCTACTTCATTAAACACTAACCTCTGAACATTAACAGGTAACTAACCCTAATAAGCATGTATCCTGAGTGTTCTTGTAACTGAGATTATTGAAACCATTAAGAACTTCGTGTTTAATTTCATATGAGAATTTGGATGTGTATTTCCATTTAAGTGCACAGTAATGAGCTACTGTCTTTGTAGGAATAAGTTTTCCTGATGTTGCAAGATACTCCTTTTTTAAAATGTTTACTCCAATTTTCTTCATTCCTTGTCCTTTTCCTGGACTTTGCCGCGGAACATTCAACGGAATTTGGCACCAGTACCTAGAATACCACAATATTATTAACATTCAGATTACAATAAACCTGTTGATGTAACAAATAATCATATTTAAATATTAATAAAATTACTAATAAAGTGTATTTAGTAAGGGGATGCTATTACTAACTTACCTCTGAATCAAAATCTGAATTAGCATCAACCATCATTATTTCACTATTCCCTGCCATTCATTCCGTTAGTGACAATGCAAGATAGGAACTGAATCTAAGAACTGGATACTTCTTGCACTCAGAGCAGACTCAACTGAAACTTAAACTCCATGTAGTGAGGAAAGTAACTGTTATTTGTTCAAATGCTTATAGTGACAGATAGAGAGAGAAGTTGTTACAATTTGGCATAAAAATCTAAACTTCACAAAAAGTGGTCATTATCTGGTTCTTACACTCATATCTTTATATATTTCCGGTGAAATCTTGGTATCTAACCTTCTCTATCTACTATGAACTTGGTAGAGCAAGAAATACTTAAATACAACTTGAATGTAAGTTTCTAAAACGAAAGTGGTTGCAATTAATTGAACTTAAAACAGTACCTTAATCACTATTTTAAATTATTAGTTAAATGAAGGCACGGAGGATAGAAACAAAATTAAATGTAAGGGTAACTCCCGTTGAGTAGTGTCGCAGCAAACAACATTACGTTAAAGAGGTCTCGGGTGAAGCCTGCTGCGACTACTCAAAGCAGAACAGTTCCAGGGTCAAAAGCAATACGCCCTGCTCTGGAACCAAACAGAAACTGATTATGATCTATATGACGTGAAGCTTGAGGCCAACCGATGCGACAGTAACAGGCGTGTATATAACATTACATACTTTCAAATACGAAATGACCAATGCATCGGTGTTCTCGTAGATTATAGCGGTGCAATTTATAGAACACATTCGAGTCTGGTAACTGTAGCGGTTCTTCCTTGGTAGCCCCCCACTACGTTGATGATGATGGATGCTGTATTACGTACCTGTAGGTCGTCTTGATGCCCGTACTCTTGTGACGTTCTCGTAGACTGAAATCTGATGACCGTATATCTGTATTCTTGTGTGTGTATTTTTGTCGAGAGCACTTGCGTCTTATCAGGGTTGGGTATGGAGAGTGTTAAAATATTTTGCACACACGTGTTCTGTTAACTATTTTACTTGTAGTTTAGATAAACCACATGTAAGTATTCACAATTCACTATCACCTTTGTTATGTTAAAATATATATAACTGTAGACTTCAAATGCGTAGTTTCAGCGTCTATTTAGAGACGAGCCATCCTGCTTGAAGACTGACAAGCTTCTGTTAGCGTTCCCTTGAACCGATTTCTTAACGTACGTATTTGAATTATAGGCATGTATCAGTGTACCTGATCGGTGCTACTATTAACATCCAATAACAGTTTGTTACATATGTATGTTTACAGGCTTCCATCGTCTTAATTATGAATCCAGGGTTTATTACATACTTATGTAGATACTACTGCATTTATTGTAATTTTATATAACTGATTATATAGCTAACAATGGTCTTTCCCTCTTATGTTATATTTTATATGTTATAAGATTATATACTTATTCTCTAACATGTGTACATTATGAATATGTCTTTTTAACACCCTCTTAATTATTATACGTACAATATTGTGAAATAAAATACATAACACGTAAAACTTAGAACAAAATATTAAAGAAATAAATTATTAATGTGTTGATGCTGAGAAGCTGTGAATTAAATATCTTATTATATTAATGAGTTATTGTATTAGACCGTGGCTGGTACTGTATGTTGCTTCATGCTGTTGTTTTTGCTAGCTAATAATGTTAGTGGACACTTATGGTGCACAATAGGAAAATACTCTCTTCTCGTGTACAACTAACAGAAATATGTAAAGTTTTTCCTCGTGTTACAGTGATATATCAGCACTTGCTTGAGCATGTCTGTCTCAGACTATAGAGTAATTCAATTACCATTACGACCGAGAAGATGGAAATAGACCACTAACTCTTAATGAGCTCCCACAGTTAATTCTTTCACTACCCATTCTCTGGTCGGTAAAACGAGTTTCAGCTGTCTAGATGACCTTTGAACTTAGCCACACTCACATCAGGTTTTCATTGTTCGTAATCTGGATGACGCGGAATGCATTGCATGTCACGGTCTATTTGACTAAATGCTTAACGTTCCACCCATCCATGGACCCAGAGAGACATCAAGCATTGTTTGGTTTGTTAGGAACGCAAATTAAAACGTAACATTTCATGCTGTAATCACTTTTATGTAACACTTGCTTTCCATGCAGTTATTTGCTCACAGTGGCACTGGCTGTGATTAAAAATTTTGCTTTCTACTACTATTTTCACAAATTAATTGGAAGAAGTAAAATTAAAAGGTATTTAACTTCAGAGTACTTACGATAATAGAGGTATTTTAGGAAATTGTTTGCAGAAAGTTAAGAAATGTAGCTGGATGTGTTTCCTAGGAGACAAAGGAGTTTGCATTAAGTCATACTACCCTTTGAGTAACCGAAAGCTTTGAATGAGTGTTTTAAAGTGTTGTTTTTCTATTTTGGTGTCGCTAAAAGCTTGAATTTTAACATGGTACGTTTTCACATTATACTTGAAAACAAAGGCTTAGCGGTTTAGTTTTTATAGATATATTATCTCGATAATAAAGCATAATTAAATAAATGTAATGCAAGGAGAGGTAGTTCAGTAACCAGAGAAAGCTATGCAGTTTATGCACACGTGAAGTATCATTATTGACAACGCAAACAAAAATGTTAAACTACATTATTGTAGATGCAAAGGTCTTTCTTTAATATGCGTCTACAAACTATGTGTCCTTTGCGAGGTATGTGGTAAAGGTTATGTCGTCCTCCGTGGTGTAGTGGTTACCATGCTAGCCTCTAGCTACCGAGGTCGAGGGTTCAAACCCAGCGGAGGGCGATGGATTTTTTCGGGCGTAAAAACTCTTAGCATGACTTCAATCGGAAGGGAAGTAAAGCCGTTGGTCCCATGTCGTAGATTTACGGCACGTAAAACAACCTCAAGCCTGATAAAGAGACCTCTGAGCAATATTACCGGTTTTTCACGCCCAATATCGAATGGGATGCTAAGGACCACAGCAGTTAAAGAGCGTCCATAAATACAACTCAATTTTATTTTTGGTCAAGTTATAGGTCGCCACTTTTCGCCTAGTGCACATGGACACGTCAACATGTTCTTTATTAGCATGAGTGTGTACCAGCTAACACTCCTCAGACAAGTGACGTGTCTGTTGCAGCGTCTCAGACTATATGCTGAAAGGATACAGAACTCAGAAGGGATGCAAGCATAGGTTTTCCTTCTACTGTCCAAGTGCAGACTAAGACAGAGTTATTACAGGATGAAGATCTTCCGGGCTTTTTGCCGTGGTCTGCTGGAGATCAGGGTTCCAGGCGTTTCATCTACTGCTGCGGCAGACATCCTCAGTGGCAGTAGATGAAACGTCTGGAACCCTGGTTTCCAGCAGACCACGGCAAAAGCCCGGAAGATTCTTCATCTTGTAATTTCGACGCCGGCCGTGAAAGCCTACGTACTCTCTTAAGACAGAGTTAATTTCTTAAACAAGCGAGTGGTGAATTATTAGCCGGTCAAAGGTAACGCTTAACTGCCTTTTTGTGGTGGAAAGTGGTACAGTAGAGAGAGAGAGAGAGAGAGAGAGAAGAACGTAGTGTCAAAACGAGAGCAGCTCAACATGTTTTCGAAGAGCGCTGCGTTGTAGTAAAGCGTCACACACAAGGAACCAATTGTCATGTCCACCTAAGTGTACCGTGGAAGTTTGTTTTCACGACCGCCCGCAACTGTGCTGCCATTCGCCAGATAAATGCTATTCTCGGCCGAATATTGCAAGCTCTGTGAGTGACACATCCCTCGCCTAGGACTTTGGGTACATGTTTGGGCAGAAACTGTCCCTTTAATCTTCTACATTCAACGTTTTAGTTTGCGTTATCAGCAGGCGTAGGAATTATTAGCAGTTGGCTTCAACTTATCTACACTCAAACTATTATACCACAAAGAATCCTATAATGATAATGGTTTGAGTGTGGATAGAGTTCAAGGGTCACTGACAGACATGTAAAAACCGGTCCAAGAGCTGTGTGCAAAACCACAGACTCAAAGGGATGGGGGGAATGATTTATTATCTCCAACAGTTCAACCATGTTATCTCCCATCCTGGCTTTAATGTTGTAAATTTCTATGCCTGGTTATCAGTTTTCATTATTTCTCTAGACACCATGTGATATGAGTAGAGACAACAAAATATTAAATTTAATATTCTAAACTATGATTGCTATTATTATAGTAACAAGTATTGCTACGTTTCTTAGTGTGTAGGATTCAATTGCGTGACAAAAAATCATATTTTATAATATTTTGATAAAATATTCATATTACGTAATATTTACGATTTTTCACGTTTTAAATAATTTCCTTTAGTAATTAACGGGTATTCCATATGTTCTAAGTGAGCAATTTTCTATGAAACGCATTTAGAAAGCTCAAGCCAGTCCTTCGAGGAAACGCATTTGGAACCTGATAAAGAGGCCTCTGAGCAAAATACCGGTCTTTCACAACCAATATAGAATGGGACGCTAAGGACAATAGTAGTTAAAGAGTGTCCATAAATAAAACTCAACTTAATTTTTTTATTCTCCGCATCACCGTTACCAACAATTCAGTTAGAGACTGTCTTTAAGGTCGAGTGGTCAGTGTTCTGACTTCTAAATCCATAGATTCTGGGTTTGATTCCCGGATGGGAGGGCGAATTTTTCTTAAATTAGAATATTTCGCTCTCCTTCACAGAGTTTGGAAGTATGCATATCATTGCCAGTGTGTTTCGCATTAAAAGTTATAAAAATATAAACATTACAAAAGGAACGTACAGTCAACGAGTTGTTTCTCACGTCAAAGCTCCGGATATGGCCTAAGAAGTTAAAGGGGGCTATACAAATGAAAAAACAAAACAAAATAAAGTCAGTTCCTGTTGCGAAAATGTAGCATTTCAGATTTATTACGTCACATGCTAAATTACGTGCGCTCTCTTCTTGAAGAGTTTTTATTTTCGCGAACCGATGCTTTTAGTGACATACTGTAATTAGTATTAAGAGAGCACAAAGCAACCAGTAACGTTTTTATTTTATCTAAGGTTAAGGGTTTTACAATGATTAAAATCTATAAACTCCGTGTAATTTGTTGTTTTTCATTTAATGTGTTATTAAATATGGACAATAACCTACAAGGCCTATTTTTAAACTAATGAAGTGAACCTCCTCCAAATTGTTATAGTATAAGATGTTTTAGCTTTAAAATCGATTTGTTTCATAATGTTTGGGGATTTTTCTTTGTAGTTTGGAAAGTTTTTATTCATAGTATTTTGCCCATCTCTAGTTAGAAGCGCCCAACCAGGTATGTACCCACAATAACAAACAACCACTTATCAGTTAAGCCAGGTATGTCAAGGATGTATACTGTTGGCAGTACCACGGACGATGCTACAAGGCAATTTCTCTGCTGGAGGATCATACCTATTCTATACTCTCATAGACTGTCATTCCTTGCAATATCGAAACAATCACTGAACTGAAATAAGCGGGGTATACCTCCATCGTCACGAATTTGTAGCGGGAAATTGTGGGCATTTCTTACTTGATATTCCACGAGGTGGAAGACGACGGATGCACGTGTGTGCATATGGGATGGGGAAATGTGTGCAACTAGATTAGACTACTAAATTACTATCATCTATAAAAGTGGTGGGAATTGTTACAAGCATCATAGATGGTAAAAGCTAGCTGTCCATAAATATTTCATTTGACAATAAATAACATTTTAAGGGAAAAGCAGTGTATTTTAATTTTGCCTCACCTACGAAAACCTTGCGATTAGACAGGTAATGTATTAGGAATGGAGAAATCCTCAGCCACTGATCAGAGATAGCCGGAGACCAGAGCGCTGCAGCAGAGAGCCTCAATCAAGAGGATCAACGATTTCCCGCTACAAATGGCGCCCAATGCCAACAATTTCCAACTACAAAATCGTGACGATGGAGGTATCCCCCGCTTATTTCAGTTCAGTGATTGTTTCGATATTACAAGGAATGACGATCTATGAGAACACAGAATAGGTATGATCCTCCAGCAGAGCAATTGCCTTGTAGCATCGTCCGTGGTACTGCCAACAGTATACATCCTTGACATACCTGTCTTAACTGATAAGTGGTGGTTTGTTATTGTGGGTGCATACCTGGTCGGGCGCTCCTAACTAGAGATGGGCAAAATACTATGAATAAAGCTTTCCAAAATATGAAGAAAAATCAACATTAATGCCTTTTGTACAGAAACCTAATGATGTTCAGCTTCGCGCCTTAAAATGTAACATTTCTAATTGGTCCTTGGACCACATTGCTTTACCATATATGAAAATATTCTGCTCCAAAACTCTTTGCACACGCGTCCTAGTGCCAGGTCAGGAAAAAACCCCAATGTGTTTCCTTTTTTCTATACCTGTTTCTTTATATTTCTGGTTATTCCTCCAAGTTCCGTGCTCATTAGGTTGGTGAAAGGTGGTAAACTTCTACCTGGAATTAGCTAGCTCGCCCGTACCTTAATTATGTAAGTTACAATCTTCTTTATACATCTCTTGGCTGCTAAATATTCTAACATCTTTAACATGGCTTTCTTGCTGAATTATATTATTATGTACCTTTCTTATTTGATATCGATTTATACCTATATAATATATCAGGTGAGTCAGCTGCGCCTATTTATTTTTGAATTTATGCAACGTGCTAAGCGACATATGTGGCTTACGCCTTTCTTGAATGCCTTCTAATGGCTGATTTGCATAACACTTTATAGAGGAGAGATACATAACTCAGTGCATAAGTGTTTCATAGGACAGAATGCAATCGTTATGTATGTCGACGCAAAAAAAAAAAAACATCCCACCCTGACACTGAGAGCTTCAGTAGCACATTTAGCCAATTTTACAAACTTTTATTCTTTAGCATACATCCATGCACCCCTTTGAAAACGCCCCTGAAGGAACAACCTATCACATGAATCGGTTGACAAAACCATTTGAAAACAATGGCAGATCTACGTAGTGCGACCAATTGGATTTAAACCGTTAGTCAATGTTGTACAGCCTTGTCAAAAGATGCTAAGTATTAGGTATATAACTTTTTTCTGTCACAATCTATGGCATATTTCAGTTCATACAGTAACTGTAATGACTGATGCAGTTTATTTGTTTGAATTAAAACTACCAAACAGAGCTCAAAACACTGTATAACGCTGCAAATTGCGTATAAAGATTCGAGGTGCGGTCTAGTTCTGAGATTACTAATTCCTATAGGAACCTCTGGTGGCAAGGTAGCATTGGCCGAATGGTATTATCGTGGTTGCTTTAACGCTGTGCTACTTTAATTCGGGTTCAAATATTTCGGGTTAAGTTCAAACTTTTTATTACCTCTTGTTTTATCTCTTTGGGCATATAATTTGATATTATGATATAAATAACATTTTTAATAACATTATAAGTGTGTACAAAATAGAACACTCGTCATGTTTTCCACTGGTAGGTGGATAATTTGTACTTCGTAGTAGGTGTTTTATTATGGTCAGTATTAGCTTGACCCACTCAACCAAGTTTAAAACACTTCCCATACGCAAAGTGACTTTAGCTATTTGCGCCTGCGTCAATGCTTGGCGTCAATAAATAAGTCTCTCTCCATTGTCTACTCAGTATCTGAAACCTTTCTACGAGACACAGCTGCTGTCATAATGTATACAAACGACGAGTATGTTGACATGCTGTTGATCTATGGAGAAATAAGGTGTAATGCACCGTCAGCAACGCGCCTGTATGAAGAACGATTTCCAGGAAGGAGGGCACCTATTGCAGATACTTTTCGAAAGGTTGAAAGACGCCTTCGTGAAACAGGATCATTTGGAAGACTATCGCCTGTTCGCGAAGCTCCAGTAGCCTCTCGAGGCAATGAAGAAGCTGTGCGAAACGCAATAGAAAACAACCCACATACCAGTTCAAGAGGCATAGCAGAAGATCTGTACATAGGTCAGCCCTTAGTGATGCGCACATTGCATCGTAATAAATATCCGTACCATCTACAACTACACCAGGCTCTCCACGGACGCGACTTTCAAGCGCGAGTGATATATGCACAGTGGCTACAGCAGCGAGCGCAAATGGATGCAGAGTTTTTAGGAAGTGTTCCGTTCAGTGATGAAGCCACATTCTACAAAAACGGAACTGTTAACCGCCATAATGTGCACTACTAGAGTATAGACAATCCTCACTGGATGAGAGAAGTTGCATTCCAGGTACAGTGGAGCATCAATGTCTGGTGCGGAATAATAGATCAGCTAATTGGACCGTACTTTCTTGAAGGCAACCTCACAGGACCACGGTATCTTGCATTTCTGCAAGAAAAATTGTCATTGTTCCGAGAAAATGTGCCACTAGTGAAACGGACAGGAATGTGGTTCCAGTAAGATGGAGCTCCACCACACTGGTCACTGATTGTAAGGAATCACTTACATAGAACATATCCGCAAAAAATGGATTGGCCGAGGGGGCCCAATAGCATGGTCACATACATCACCTGGTCTCACCTCACTGGATTTCTTTCTATGGGGTCATTTAAAGGAACGGATCTAGGCTCAAGAGCTGCAAAGCCCAAATCATCTACGGGAAGTCATACGTGGAGAATGCAGCCAGATTACACTGCGCATGTTGCAGCATACAAGGAGGTCTCTCCGGCAACGTTCACAAATGTGCATTGATGAAGGGGGTCGTCATTTTGAACATTTACTTCCTTGATGAAATCCACACTATTTAACAATTTATTATTCTGTTTACCCGTGAACTTAGCACATTTACAACTCCTTTGTCAATAGAAGAAGTGAAACATAGAGTTTAAACATGAAACAAAAACTGTCATATTTAATATCGCCGATATGCGTCCAAAAGAATGAAAGATAAATACGTAACATGGTTTACAACACCAGATACGGTACAGATTATTATCGTAAACATGATACACAATTATCTGATTGTAATTCCTATTTCTTAGGTTCACAGGAGAGACAGTAACAAAAATAAATAAACTAGTACACTAAAATACAGAAAATAAACACAAGGGGGGAGAGAGAGAAAAAAAACACAAAACAATTTGATGTTTGTATCACATTCGAACCTCCGAAGCTACCTTTGCTTCACCACATTCCGGCAGCTAAACCACTCGGCCAGAACCCACTTAGTCTATCCCACTTTTCGGGAAAACATTCCTCTATCTCCTTGCAAGCATTATATCCATAAAACGCCGCCTTTTATAAGGCTTTCGCAGCTCGTTGGCTCTCATTCAGACCTTTAATCATTAATGCTAATTGCGTATAGTACCGAATAGAAGGGCAGAGCTACAATAACAGTTTGTTTGCTAAAAGGGTAAATGTTTTCACAGTAGACTATAAACCACGGGTTGCATAGATACGAATAACTAGGGGCAGCTAACTCGCCTGGTATATTATATGTGTGTGTGTTATATCCTCTTTCAAATTCTGAGTTCTTCACTTTAAAGTGTCGCACTTAGGTGTATAAAATGCAAGTCAAAACCATGCAGCTCAGATTTATATGCATTGCGAATTGTACATTGAAACGTCATGTAGAAACTATTAAAGCATTGGCATATTTTATATCATGTCTTCATGACGTTTTCTTCAGTAAGGTGTAGTTGTTTATTAAGCAGCGTTTACTTGAGTACAGCACATGGATTTATCCATAAATCGTAAGGTTAATGACCAAATTCAGTTCCTTATAGCCCAGGCCACTTTACACGACGTTACATTAATTAGCAAACTCCCTCTCTCTACTCATCACTTACCATACTGGATATCAATACTGTCAACATCTACATCTCCATTAATTCTACCCGCCACTATTGCAACTACTCAAGATTATATCTGGTGTAGTTTGATGTAAAGTTATGTATCCTCTACAGATTCTTTATAAACTGATGGTAAATTTTGGCGCATGATCGCTGGAGCGAAGAAAATTCTGATGAATATATGTCCAGATGTGTAACATAACATAAAATTATGAAAATTCAATATCACGATCTCCATAAAAATAGATACTCGAGTTGACCGCTTTAATTGGCAATAAAAGGTAGTACAACATCGAAACAAGAACTGACTAACCTTCTTAAAGATTCCAGTGTCATTTGGAAGAGAATATCAGGCACCATGCAGTTGTTCCAAACCCTGAACGAGAAGCACCTCGGCATAAGCCATGTTCTTAATTATTAGCAAGTGCAATTTAAGGCAATTTGATAAAAAAATATCAAAATATTTGATTTTTTTGCGTTGTTACTATAGGTATAACTTGCACTCTCATGCTACAAAATAATTGGCTTCTTAATATAAACATTTTAAAGCCAAAATGGCAATTTAAGTGGCTTGTACCATTTAGGTAAATCACTGCGTTGAAATCTAAACTCCATTCTTTTCAATTCCTTTTTATTTTCAGCATTTTTTATTATTGAGTATGTCAATTGGACCACAGTTTGCAACTTATTAGCTTAAAATTTTCGGCAGAGCTTCAGGAATTACAAATTTAAAATTGTTGTGCACTAGTCAAAAATACTACATAGTTCGGCTGAAATTATTTTTGAGCATTGAGCAAGTTGACTAGTTCAATAATACGTATACAAAATAAGCATTTTCTCTTAATTAATTAAAAACAAAAAATTCCAACACAACGTCTTCTTTATGTTTGTATATTAAACTGAAATTAAACATTTGGGAGTGATATGATAAACCAATGGTTCAAGGAGTATTCTATATTACCATAAAAGCTTATTAATTATGAACAAAAGAAATTTATATCTTAACAACAGCATGGCGTAGTCATTAAAAGTTGTGTGATCTATATGTCTCATATTCTGACTATATGGTAAAGTCTAAGCAATCAGAAGAGAACTGAACATTCTTTTTATTATTTTCATTGATTCAAGTAAGGGGATCGTGAAGGTTCCCACCTTGGGAAGGTGTCCACCTTGGCAGGTATTATTACCGTGGTTTAGATAGTAATACATGAAGTTCAAAATTGGTCACTACCATATCTGAGTACTATAATATTTGCTGATCAACAAGCCAAAAGGAAAGGCTATTTGGCATTTATA
The DNA here is from genome assembly GCA_030765065.1 of Deroplatys truncata. Classification (NCBI taxonomy): domain Eukaryota; kingdom Metazoa; phylum Arthropoda; class Insecta; order Mantodea; family Mantidae; genus Deroplatys; species Deroplatys truncata. The sequence goes on along the minus strand of CM060984.1, from coordinate 139,825,109 downwards.
GCCCATACGCAACTGTTTGAGATGAAACAAATGATAATTGCTAAAACGAAGCATTTGCGAGCTGTCATAGAACGTTTCTTCGTTATACAAACCTCACACCCCACACTTAATTTCCATAATTCATCAATATTCTTAATACATAAAATCAAGCACTTTCCATTCAATACCAAAAAAAAAATAACACTTAGTGCGACATTTTGTGCTTTATAAATACACATCTTGTACATTCTACATCTTGTACATTCTACATTCATTCATTCATTCATTATCTGTTTACCCTCCTCTTATGTAGGACTTACACCCCCCAGGACTTACAGGCGGGTGCCTGGGGTCAGAGGCCCGTCGAGGAGCAGACACTCATGGATCAGACAGAACATCCAGGATGGGTGATCAGTCCGATGCCTGGTATGGGATGAAGGAAGTAGATGAAGCGAAATGGGGGTGAAATGGATGAAAGGAAAGGTGATGATGGAGCAGTTGGTGGAATGAATGGCGGGGGAAACCGGAGAACCCGGAGAAAACCCGCCCAGACGCCGCTTCGTCCACCACAAATCCCACATGCAGGTCCCTGGGATTGAACCCGGTCCGCCTCGGTGGGAGGCGAGCGGTCTAACCACTCGGCCACGGCGCCGCCTACATTCTACATCTTGTACATATAATTTCTTCTTTCCATTTTACGTTTACCTGCAATGAAAGGTTTTTCAACTTAAGCAGTCTGAAATGAATTACGTATAACATGCGCAAACAACACTCAACTTTTTATATCACTAGTCGATGTATACTAGTAAAGAGTTCCTGCAAGGGGGAAAAATTCCCAAGTTTTCAAATATGCTCCAATCACACAAACTTCATTTTGAAAATGTTAATTCTACTAAAAGTATTTTTAAAAAATAAGATTATTTAGCACAAATTGCATGTTTTAACGGGTCCTATATTTTAAACGGTAAGTTGTTCTTTCTAGTTTACCAATGAGAGAGTGGGAAGCATCTTTACGTTAATTATATAAACGAAAGGATAAGTGTTTATTCATCATGCCAGTATCAAGAAGGTTGTCAAGATAATTTAAAGGATTTAAAGAAAGAATAAAAGAGGCGGAATTGCTTTTGTGTAATGAGTTGTAATGGCAATATTTTGTGAAAATTATTCGTCTAGCTGCCTTCACATTATGCCGAACTTCATTACGAAGCGAAGTTCATGCGACTCTCTTTTTAAGCTGTGGTATTCGTAAAAGTGAATTTTTGAATTAAGGGAACCTCAGATATTACATTCCCTCATAGACTCGCTTGTTAAAATTTTATGGACGTTATGGAAACAAGCTCCACATGTTGCATGTTTAATTAGCATACGTTTGGTTGTTTAATGTCACGAAACAATTTTCCTACAATTATTATTTCATAAGAAAGGTTGTATTGATAACTTAGATCATTAACAATTGCATTCACGAATGCATTCACTGGAAGCGATTGCATAAAGTTTCGCAGCACCCTTTGCTAAGTGTTCCTGTGGAACTCATTTTTTAAGATAATTACATAACTGGAAAGAAACATAGTAGTAAGGATTCCTTGCTACAAATGCGCTCTTTCACAGAGGTTTTCAAACTGTGGTTCAACAGAGAAACCAATTTTAATATTAAATTAAGCCAAATGTTTGCTCTTTCCTTGCTCAACTATTGACCTTCTTTATGGAGTTTCTGTATTGTTGTTTTCCTCTTCCTTCTTTAGTAGTTCTTTCTTCCATTCGCGATTTTGCTTTATTTTTAGTTTTAGCCCTGGTTCTGAATCTTTTATGCAGCCAATTACTCAAACAAGTTAAAACAATTTACTTGACTTTTGTTTGTTAGTAAAATGAGCAATAGCTTAAACGCTCTTATGTGATGGTTTTAGTCTGCCTCCGTGATCTAGTGGCTGCTGTGCTGGCTTTCAAGCCCAGTAGTTCCGTTTGCTGTTTCCAATTGGTGGGGAGGTTTATCTTTCTTTTATAAGAATTGTTCCCTACTACCCTTCATTGACTTTTGAAAATAAGAATGTCAGAATGAAGGTGTATTCCACGAAAAATACGAAAGTAATATGTCCAATGTATAATTTAATAACATAATGAGTAACGAACCCCAGAATTGTTTCAAAGGTAAACGACACTGATATGATCACAATACGGACTCAAATATATAAAAAGAAATAAAAATAAACTTCAAATAAAAATATAAATGAATTTAAATCAGAACGGGTATGAGCCTGAACGATTGCAGGCTGGAATTTATTTACTTGTTTATACTTTATTTACTTCACTATAGTAAAAATTATCTTATCAATTAATTATACAATAACAAAAAATTTTCAATTTATAAATGAGATATAACTTTTAAGTAGGCTTACAATCTTTGGAACCGACAGGGTTGCATATTTCAGCAAATCTAGGGGCGGTTAACCCTGGAGGTTGCTGACAACGGGAGCAGTAGGCTCAGAGGGCATAGGCAGTAAGTACCATGGTGAAGGGGTGCCATGGGATCGCTCGGTGAGGGAGATGAGAAATAAGGATAAGGGTCTTATTCAATAAATTGGGTTTAGGCTGTAGACCCTCCAGCGGGGTATATTGTGTAATAGCAACTGTACGGACACACGACTTACCTGTAAGACACTGGAGGGACTTGAAACACAGATTTAAAGGTTTACTAGTTAGGTTGGGGCACTAGATCCGAAACAAACGTAGACTCCGTGTCGCAGCTGGTCGTGAAGAGAATTGAGAGAGGTGACCCACTTATTTGATCAATAAATACGTTTTCGGGGTACAGCTCAGCAACCTAACGCCTTCATTGCAAAACTTTTTTAGACTTAACACGACCTGATGCAATTTTCCGGTCGTGGTTGGACCTCCACGCAAGGATCGTTACAATATAACTCTTTCGGATTGCCTACTCCACCGATTGAGTGGCGTGCGTACGTTCGCCAGTAGGTAGGATATAGCGTACCGCAAATAAAATTTGTCTAATTCTAAAAGTGAACTTACATTTGCAATCGTATCACAGCTAAAGGGACAATGAAAAACTCACAGGACACAACACGTACGTTCAAAGTGTCTCACCATAGGATTTATGGGCTTGAAATTACGTTTGCGTATCATTTTACTTTTTTCTAGGATATTTAAAACAATTTATTTCACGCAGTTTTACTACAGACTGTATTATAGCATTTGATCACCATAACTGCTCCATAGTTCTAAATGCATAACAGGGATAAAAATGAGTTTGATGGACAAATATTAAGCATACATAACGACTAAAATTTAAGCATAAACTTAACGCGATGTTGTCATTCACAACGACAAACGCAGACATTAACAGCAGCCAGTCGCAAGAAAGCATGAAACAGCTGAGCTAATGTGGCGGCCTGCGAAATGACCACCGACAGTGTACTGACAAAAGAGGTTATGTAAATGGTATCAAAGTGAGCAAGAGGAACCGCTTAAAGAAGTTAAAACTCACAAAAGGTACCATATAGGACCACAAAATTTTTACTGCAATTTTTATTGATCCCTGGACCACGAACTTATACAGAAAAGTAGCTAGAGATTCAACACATGGCAACGGAAAATCTGACGAGACATGGCAAAATAATGACAATGAGAATCGCTCTGTGATTGACTAGTTTCTTTTGTTTGACGTAGACAAACTTTATTGCTTGGATCTTGCAAACTTCTAAGTTGCTGTTTAACTCAGTGTGTATGTTTCAATTTGATGATTGCATTACAATACACATCATTTAATTTTTAAGTTTACGTTATGATTATGTTTTCAATGTGAAGTGAGCCTAACACAAATTAGTAACATACTTGTGCTCTTCGTAAGCTGTTTCATTTTTCCTTTATGCAACAAGCGTTTCAAATAGTTATCTTGGAGGAACACGCTTTAATATGTGTTAAAATAGTAAAATCTTACCTACTCCACTAATTCTACAACAGTGGGTGCTTATAACACATATAAATTTCAGCATATAATACTTAGTACTCTTTCTCTCAGTTTAATACTTAGGAGTTTGCTTCTTAATAGGTTCAGAGTTTTAATAGGAAAGGATCTACTAAGGATTTTTCTATGTAATAACCTATAAATTATATACCCTCTCATTTTAAATGGTATTTCATGCAGAGAAAGTAAACCTAATATGGATGTTACTATGAAGAATAAATTACTGTTTGATTTACTGTGTCATTTGAACTAGCGGCGCTGTTTAGGACATTGAATTGACGTTTGCAGGCGTGATAGTACATACCTGCACATATATGAAACGAGTATCTATTACTGCACACACACAGCTCATTCGTTCGTTCTTGGCCTTAGTATGGAAGTGAAATTAATCTAGATCTTGGGTACCTTGTGCACTTCAAGAATATATTGACTTTTGCTCATTCATAAAATGTATAAGTACCTTTTGTATGAATCGATCATTACTACCGAAAAGTATTGTGAATAGGTTAACGTGATTGTTTTCAGGAGGTTTAATAACACATTTTGACAACCCAGACATTTAAGTGAATAGAGTTGAGAATATGACAAAGACAATGGATCAGATATTTAAGTTAGTATGAGCATCAGAAGACAGAATGCAGAGGATCTATTGTAGCAGTTCGTCAAACCCAATGTGCTTTCTACTAAATCCTGATTATTTTGGCGCTACATAACCACATTCATGCCACACGTTTCAGGTCCAATAAGCAAAAGTTGGACAGTGTTTAACTGAATGCTGTTTTGGTCATTAAACAACGCATGGTTTTTGCAATCGGCTCTGTTTTGAAACTGCATTTAAGCATGTTTTGATTTTGATATGTCAGTTGTTACGGTAATTACCTACGACCATAACTATGTGGATGGTAATTGTTCTGTAACAGACACCCAACAGGCAGAACGGTGTCCAGGGGAGGGATCTCGCGAGAATCCTTCCGGTCATACATCCATCAGTGTCATCTGTCATGCAGTCCCACCACTTCCCCTTGAATCAAATGCGCAGCACCTTACAAACCCTACAGAATCACACGCCCTCCCGTATGCAATCCTTTCATACACTTCGCAAAGTTTCCAGAATTCCTAGACTTTATTAGAGATTTCTAGGTATCTGAGATGTTTCACTTATATCCACGATGTCGGTTCACAATAAACTAGATTTTGCCCACAGAAGTATTCCTTTGTACTTGATCAGCATGTTAAGGCAATACCAATCCAGGGACATTATGAAATAGGAACGCCGTGAAATAGTAACTTACCTGGCAACGAGGCAGGTAAGTTTCATACAATTGAGCAAAAGTTTAAAAAACAAGGAAAGTGTGGCAGTAATTTGTATCACAATAATGTAAATGCCAGAGTGATTGTAGTGTAAATAAGCATTATTGTATGACATTGATTTGAGATGTTTGTTAATTATAAGCATTGTTAGGAAATAAGTTTACACGGCCTCACTGAAACTGACAATAGGAGCGGATAACAATGAGCGAGAGGATGATTTGAATATTAATTAGAAGAGACAAACAAATGACGTAATATTGGCGCGCTTTTCTGTAGAAATGGAGGTAATTTCTTCCCTAGAGCATATGTTTTCGTAATTTTTGACTGGATATAAAAATAGACGCTAATGTTGGCGCGTTTTATTAACCAATAACAGCTCGGTTATAATCTTTAGGCATATCGGGGTATGGGAGTATAAAAAGCTAAAGTCAGAGGCAGATTTCGTCAGTCCAACAGAAGCATTCGCGTGTAATACGTCGAACAGTTCAACATAAGTATTCGTGAGTTATACGTCGCGTAGTTCAACGGAAGCATACATAAAGTACACGTTACGCAATTCTACAGAATCTCTCGCGTCTTAAAGTTTGTTATAAATGTGAAACACGCGAATTAATAATGCGAAGTAAATAAGTCATTATAGTGATATTAGAAAATATAACAGTTTCAGTCTGGAGTCTATCATGAGTCAATATGTGAACTTAATTAATTGTGACGGTAATAAAAGTGTAAAAACAAATTATTTTATTAGTGTTATCTGTGAGTAACAAATCCTTTCCGTTTACACACCTGCTTGACCGAGAAATAATAGCTAGCCGGAGGACAATGAACCCAACATTCAAAGTAGTAATACAATAATACAATAACAGGCGCCCAGCAAAAGATAACACGAAGTGACCGCGACAAATTGGCTTCCATACGTGGTGCATATAAACATGAAGCATCTTCCAACTACCAACCACTAACAAACCATCTACTAAGAAAGCGACGTTTAGCAAAAATCAATATTGTGTTGTAATAATAATTTACGTTAGACTAAAAGCCAAGTTTTTGATATTGATGTTTTCAAAATGAATCGTTAAAACACTTTAGATTATTGTAACCTACAATATTTTTATATCATATTCTCAAACTTATTATTTTTAATCAATAATCTAAATATGTAATGTTGAAGTTTATAAACATACTTTGATCATTTCGGGACAACTAAACGGGAACAGATGATAAATGAAAAGAGAGAGAGAGAGGCTAAGATAAATTGTATTTGTGCATATAATTTATACTTATATTGCTACCTTCCCTGATTTACTTGTAAACCTCTAATTAAGTTTTTTCATGGTATATTCACATGTTAGCGTCGTTTTATGAATATTTCTTTCTGTTTATTAGACCATAAATTACCAAAACTGGACAGTATATAATAAGGCATTTTTGCACAATTTGTATTTTAAATTATTTACTTATTGTAACACTAAAACTAAATTGGCTTAATGGGAACGGTTATTGTAAGCAGAAGCCCTAATGCTAAGATAAATTGATATTGTGAAGGATTCATATCGAAGGCCGTGAAAATTATCATACACTGAAGACAGAAATTTTACTTACAGCTTGAGATAATAGATTACCTCGTGGGGCTAACAACTCGGAATTTCCTATAAAATTAAAAATTCCTTTTTTATACGCTTGTTTACATTTCATAACAGCGATGGATCTAGAATCATCTAAAGGGAGGCGCTAACGTTTTTGAAACGCACTATACTGCAAGGGAAAGCGTAGTAGCTCCAAAATAATATTCCTAAATTTGCTACCTTAATGTTTGTGATCTATGTGTATGGAGAAATAAATTTAAGAGAGGTTATCAGTATTAGAAACTATTTGGAATTGGTGCCTGTTATTTCCATTTTTATTTGTTTATTAAATTAATGCGAAGTGTAGGCAAGAAAACAACACGGAAGATTAGTGACCGCATAAGCACATTCTTAAACGTCCGTACAACGCGTTGGCCTATCCGAGCAAGATGCAAAAAATAGAAATGAAAGGCAGAGCAGTTTAAATAGCTAAATTGTGTTCAATTGAAGAGAAATCGGCGAATCAAACAATAGCTCTTAACAAAAATTCTGATGTGTTACACTCACATGACTTTCTCTACTCTTGTACAAACTATTTTTACAAACGTTTATTCTCCATATGCTTCATGTTAATCGAGATATCGGGATGTCAATATTATTGCTAATTTTCTTGTAGATGCAAGGGGAATTGGTAGGCTTTAAACAATAGTCAAATATTTTAAGAGCTGGTTGCTATGTGGAGCATTACCAGGACAAAAAAGAAAAATTAATAACGAATTCCCATTTGAGAAAATGTATAAGTATTGGAAAATTTAAGGTAATAAGCAATATCTCGAAAATGGTACACTCAACAAAAACAATGTATATGACATAAATTGTGTATTTTAACGCGATCTACATTTTTTGTGTAGTAAAATTTTGCCTATCTCTTATGGTTTACCAGTTATGCAAAAGTCGTTCACAATGAAGAATACTTTTGGAGACATTCCCAGAAAATTCAAGATATACATTTTATTTGTCATGAAAATATCATAAGTATATGATATTTTAATCAAAATCGAGCCATTTTTGAGAAAATTAAAATGTTCGAAAAATGTTCCATGTAAAGAGAAATCTGGGGTGGGAGGATTTTCTTGAAAACCTTCGTGTAGCATCTCTGGAAGATACTGAACCTAAATACCAAGTTTGATTTTATCCGACTGTTCGTTTCTGAGTTATGCTGTTCACAGACAGACACATACACGGACATGTTTCCAAACATCCTTTTTTGGATTCAGGAGGTCTCAAAACATGTATTTCCGGTGAAATCTCGGTATCGAATTTTTGTGTGGAATACAATACTTCGCCTACTTACTATACGTAGTAGAGAAAGTAAAAAATACTGATTCATATACTTAACCAGAAAGTTGTCTACAACAAATTTGAGAATATGCTTCACGTGTTCCTTAGGATATATTATTAGTGCAAAATGTTAGCATCCGAAATCTTATCTTACATGGTAATCGTAATTACAGATCCAGGATCCTTCCACGCCTTTAATGCAATAAATGTTATAAATCATACATATTCCAACTTCTATTATTCTTTGTTTAGTTAGTTTTTCACTGTTTGTTTTCTTGGTCTTACTGAGTAGAAATGCACAAAAGGAAGTTGCTTTTACGAATTAAATTAAAAAACCCAGATTTGTCCTCTTACTTAGCGACGCTGCAATATCTCGCTATCTGACAGAGATATAAGCAAAATCTCCGCCTTCTATGTATTCTAATTTTAAAAAGGGCTTTACACTCCAATAAAGTATCGATTTACATGGCAACTCTGGCTTTGTCGCTCAACTCTTCCCATTAAGCCAGATTATTGAGTTTGACTATATGCGTAATAATATGATCTTGTAAAAATATTGCACTATAGAGCAACTGGAGTACATGCAAAATCACGAGGGGAAAAAACTCCTTCCACTCCCTTTAAATCTACTTTCAAACCTCGTAGTACAATGAACCATTTCAACAGAAGTATTCAAGCCTTAAAGTTGAAATGACCCGCAGCACGACTATCGAATTAAATGAGTACATCTAAAGCCCCTTTCAGCGCCTCCCCGGTCTGGTTATATGTAGGATGTAACAACAATGTACGGTAGAAATTGCAGTACACATTCCTCACACGTAGATGAAATCATGTTTTATGAATATGGGTCTGAAAACGCTTTGTTACCGTGTTACAACTCATTTTTTCCAACTCATTAAACATGGGAAACACACAAGAATAGAACGTACCAGCATACCATATGCAACTCTTTCTCACACGAGATGTTCAATACGTGCTCCGTGATCATTGATGCATGGATCAGCCCACCGTCGTAGTGAATCCCGGATGCGCTGATGTATCCCCGGAGTATTGCGTATGGTTTCGCAGTCTTCCATAATACAGACACGGAGACTCTGAACATCTGGTACTGGGGTTCGATATACAAGAGCTTTCAAATGCCCACACAAATTAAAGTCCAGTGGGTTTGGGGCCGGGGAGCGTGGAGGCCAGGCAATTGGTACACCTCTACCTATCCCTGTCCTCGAATTAGAAGCCTGTTATTTAGAAGCCGACGGTGCATGTAGCACATGTTTTGTCGCACACCTACTAACAGATCAGGTAGAACATTCTCTACGAAATTATGGTAACATCGTCCGTTGAACCTGTGTGGAAGAACGTGAGGCCCTACCAAACAATGCCGGCCCAAACATTGACAGAAAATCTTTGTTGATGATTTGCTTCAGCAGTTGCGTGAGGATTGACGTCAACCCATACATGCCGATTGTGATAATTTGCAATCTGATCTCGTTGAAACAACGTCTCATCTGTGAAGAGCACCGTTGCACTAAAATTAGGGTTGACATTTTGTTGCATAAACCATTCGCGGAAGCGTACCCGTGCAGAAAAAGCACGTGCAGATAGTGCCAGCACACACTGTAAATGGTATGGATACTGCCGGACTTCGTGTAACACTCACCAGACAGTCATGTGGTCAACATTCATTGTTGCAGCTATTTGTCTTATACTGATACTAGGGTCGTCGTCAACTGCCTGAAGAATTGCCGCCTCCCGTTACGGTGTCCTCTTGCCTTCCCCAGTCGCGAGTATCAGGCTTAAATGCCCCATGTTCCCTAAGACGACGATCAATGGCTTCAAACGTTTTCCTGTCGGGTCATCTTCCTCCTGGAAATCTGTTCCGGTACAAAAGTTGAGAAGCGCCATTGCTGTCTGCTAATCCATACATCGAATGGGCATCTGCCATCTCTGCATTTGTGTACACTGCCATTGCACGAGCCAAGTATGTGATCAACTCTACTAGTACGTAGTAACCCGTGTGCTTGCTCACTGGAGCAGTTGATATTACCTGTAAACAAGCACTGACGTAAGTCGCATGACAGCAGGGACATGTAAAACAAAACTCTGCCGGTGCATCTACGATAATGACAACGTAACCAGACGTAAGCAAGAGCATGTTCCCCATGATTATAACGTTCTGTTCTTGTGTGTTTCCCATGATTAATGAGTTGGGAAAATAAGTTCTAAAATGGAAACAAAGCGTTTCCAGACCCATCTTCATATAACATAATTTCTTCGCCTACGTGTGAGAAATGTGTCCTGCAATTTGTGCAGTATATTGTTGTTACATCCTGTATACGAACAAAATCAGCAGCTATCCTGAGAAACCATTTATTCCTACTATTTTAAGGTTAAGTTTGTGTCACTGATTTAGTACAGAGAGAGTAATTCTGGTTTTCGTTTTGAGCGCCTTAAGCACAGTTTAACCTATTTGTGAACCTTCTATATGTTATCAAAGGCAACACTGCAGTTGGTTTTGAGATTATTGAATGTTAGTGAGCGAAACTGAAGAACCTCAAAACCTGCAGTGATGTTTAATGAATGAAGCAGAAATAAATAATTACATTATTATTATTATTATTATTATTAAACGTGCAATTACGCTCTATTGAAAAATACATCATCACGTCGCGGGTACTATATAACAGCTGAATTATGAAACAATACCTAATTTCATAAGCAAGGGTAAAATGCTAAATTAACTGAATAAAATGCACATTTTCTGGGAGAACTTTTATGCTTAAAACAACATAATTAAGTTATAATGCTTAATCAAATCTTGAAGCTTCCATTTTGTTTTGAATCTCCCACTACAGAAAACAAATGACGGACCACGTTCCTTTAAAAATGAAGAAATGCCTAGTGGATGATAATCACATCCTCAAATGCGATAATGAGACCATAATCAAGCCGTGATTGGCTGATATCCAAGGCTTTCTAAAACACTATTCATCGTATCATGTTCATCTATTTCATATTAGTGAAATGTTTACAGACTCGCAGTTATTCCATTAGCTGCTAGACTGGTGTGTAAAATTAAAAAGCAAAACTAATTAGTAGAAACATATTTCTTGTAACCCTAAAATCAATTTTCAACGACTTTTTAATAAAACTCGAGTTTCCAGACTTCTGGCCATTCCCTTGTAAGCTAAAGGCGCCCGCTGCAATTCTCGCGCCAAGTCAGGCCATAAATTGAAGTACCAGAATGCTGGGCGCCGGAATGGTGCCGAAACTGATGTGTTGTATGGAAGTGTTCACCAGGGACGCAAACCACAAATAAACGAACAGTTAATAAAATAGGACTATGCAAGATATGCGATTTTAGAATAGTGTTTAGCTATGTATTCACTTACCTAGAATTTTGCAAATATTTTCTTTCACATTCAAGATCAGATTCACGATAAAATGTTTTTAACATATGTATTTAAAGGCGAACATAGTAATGACTGTAAAACGCAAGGATATTACTTGAGCCTTAGCAGAAATTCTAGGTTCAATATTTTCAAGTATTATTTCAAGGAGGCTTCAAGAGCATGCTCTTTAAAACTAATTAGCAATTTAATGTGATTCAATCAAAGCGATATACTTCTATAGGATGTATTTATTTTTATCAGGACCTTCGACTGTACTTCAAATATCTGATCTCCTGAAGAATGTTGTTTCTAATACTACAACCAAACCTGTTTACTTTTATTTAGTATATTATTGTACAATGCCACTGAACATGCTATGTACTTAATTTGAAGAAATTAATTAATCTCGTCTTCACATTAGCTATACAAAATAGTTTCTAATAATCTCAACTGAAACATTTTATTCAATAAGTACAATTGATTTAAGATTGCAGCATTGACTATTCATATTAGTCCACAATCAATTTAGAAAATGCATCAAACTCGGTGTTTATATATAGGGTTATTCAAAAAGAAGGAACAGACTTTAAATATTTATTGTTAATGAACGACAATAGATAGCGACACATACAACACATCATTGAATAGAGGAAAGTTCAAACGTTTTATGTCCCACCTATTAGTTCCATTCAGTGCCTACAGCGGCGCTGTGTTTGTTTACGAGAAAATGGCGACGCCACAGGAAAAGCCGTTTTGTGTGCTATATTATGCAAATAGTGAATCTATTGTTTCATTGCTGCGTGCATTTCGTTGTAAGTTCAACAACGAGCCGCCTCGTCATAAAAAATTTACAATTAATACAATAAATTCGTAGAAAATGGTTGCGTATGCAAACGGAAAAGCCCTGGTCGTCCTCGCATAACAAATGGTGCTCATTTTGAACACATAAAATAAATTTTGAACTTTTTTCTATTCAGTGATGTATCACATGTGTCGCCATCTATTGTTGTTCATTAGAAATAAACATTTAAAGCCTGTTCCTTCTGTTTGAATAACCCTAAATTTTGAGAATTATATCCACCATACGCATTTATGTGGGTATGCAGCTGCAATGCAGTTTATCGGCTTTAACATGTTGAAATCTCAGCTGTGGAATGTGATACTTAATACTTTTGTATTAATGTAGCAGAGAAACTTCGTTGTGTCAACGTTTACACGATTCTCATTTTCTTTTCAAAAAGGATACTACACTTTTTGTTTGTTACCCCATTGAATCGCTTTTACAGCCTTCGTCACTTCGCCACATTAAGGCCTGTCCATGAAGAACATTTTATTTAAAATGCCATTCGAAGCTAGCTATTGCCTTTTTAGAATCAAATATGAGGCACATATTTACTCTTTCTACTACTTACCTATAGTGGTAGGAAAAATATTGTGGCATGTGCACAGATTATATTAATGGTAATACGCTCTCTGGTTACCGGGTCGGAGGTGGCAGTTTATCTGAGTGTAGGGGCGATTCAGGGGAAGCAGTGTGTCATTGGGGGGGATATGGCGTTACTGACGCCAACTTGTTGTGGCTTCATTCTGTGACTAGGCTTCGCGTGAGTTAGACGGATAACTGCCTAAGACTTGGCGTCCTCGCCCGGCAGACACATGGGGTAAGAAAACATTTTATAATAAATCTACCAGCTATCCATTTCCTTGCCGTTTTAATTATGATAGTGTAGAGTTCCTTGCCTCTCCCTTCAGCCAGAAATTATGTTGGTGTAGTAATTATTTTTATAATCTAACTTTAGCTGCGTCCCTTGTCGATGCCTCGAGTTTAAAGTTCTTTGTTTGTTCAACGATCCCTCTCATAAGCGAGTAGCTCTCCTCTGAAGTTAAATAATAATTTTAAGTGAGGCATACGACAAATTGGTGGGTGGCGCCGAGTAATTGGTTTGATTGTTTTGAGATTTTAAGTGCAAAATTTTTTTTCGCTCCAAATGTAAGGGTTTCTAGTTCTCCACGTGGTCGCGAAAAATGTAAAATTTGTTTCTGGCTAAAGGGTAAGGATTTTTATGCTTTAATTTGTGATTCTCTTCTTCTAAATTTTGTTTCTATCATATCTGAAAGTCTGGTTTCTAAATTTTAATTTTGAGTTCATTTTTGTATTTTTCCATTGTCTGCCGGCGTGACGCTAAAACTTCTGACTCCATTTTCCCCTTGTTTTGGCTTCATTTCTTTTTAAATTGTATTGCTGTGCTAAGTGGTTCGTGCTGGTTGTTTTCAAAAAAAATGTTTTTGTGAAAGTTGAGTTGTGAAACGAGCGAGATAGTTGTAGTTTCAAAATGTGCTCGTCACGTGTTGACTATCTGTTTGCAAATCTTGTTTTCTGTGCTTATTAGCAGTGGTTTGGAAACGTATAACTTTATATTCCAGTGATTGTGATTTCTAGCTATTTACTGCACTCTTCTGGGACATTTTTCGTGTAACTTTTATGTACTCACGTGTGTTATGTAATTCCCGCGTGGTCATGCATTTCAGCAATAATTTTAGCTTGTGAAACCAGTCTTCCTCAGCACGTGTTTTGGCGCGTTTATTTGCGTGTGCATATCAGATTATATACATTTGATTTAAGAAAAAAAAAGAGAAGTTTGGTGTGCTAGTATAAATTACAAGTCTGTATTCTGCTCCTTTTGAGAATCTTAGCGGTGGTCACAGTAGGTGTGACGTGGTTTTTTTAACTTCCAGTTCGAGGTTTCTCACTGAAGCTATCATTTTGTTTTCTTCCATGTGTTCATTCTGATTAAAAATCTTGGTATTGTGTCCAAGTGGCTTGTGTAGACGCGTGTTGGTATAATTTTCTGATATTTCGCCGCGGGAGCTTAATTGTATTCTTTCTGCAACTGTTTTATTTGGCTATGTTCTGATCTTGCTACTTACATTCATGTGATGCTATAAGTGTTTAGTTTGGTGTAATCTGTATTGCTTTGTCATACTGTTTGTTTATTGGTTGCGTTATCTTTTGTGCTGCAATCATGCCTAAGCGACGTACTGCACAGAAATCTGATATAGCAATTGCTCCAGTTAGCGAGCACAGTGAAGTAGAATCTATGTCCAGTGTTAGTACGCCTGTTGTTACTCAGTTACTAGCGATGTCTAATCCGCCACTCGTGGCCAATGCACCGCAATCAGCTGTCTGCCGCCCGGTCATTGACCCCTCGTACTTTGAGAATTCCAGTAGGATGTCGGCGCATGAATTTCTGCAGAACTTTGAAATGGTCGCTGCTGCTAATGGCTGGTCAGAAGAAATGAAATTGAAATGCTTTCCATGCTATTTACGAGATACTGCTGCATCATGGTTTCAAACTTTTCGCCATCGGCACCCTCACCATGATTGGGTTTTCTTGTCTACACAATTTTTAAATGCATTTCAGATAACAAACCAGAGTGATATTCTGGAAATGAAACTCAGACAGCGGGTACAGTTGAATGATGAACCTGTTATTAGTTACATCTATGACGTGCTATCTTTATGTGACCAAGTCAACCCAGCTATGTTGCAGTTGGAACAAATTAAACACTTGCTTAAAGGTCTTAGACCTCTGTATGTACAAGCTTTACTGCCATTAAATCCTCAAACTGTTGATGAGGTAATACAAATCATTCGACGAGTGGACAAAGCACAGTTTTACATGCAGAACCGTGAACATCTAGTGTCTGCTCAATCTCAGGCTGCAGTGGTTACGCCACCCTCTGTTCTATTTAATACTGCATCTGTTCCTACTGTTACTTTACCAGCTTCTCCTCAGCCTTCTCAGGCTTCTTCTCTTGTGGGCGTACCTATCGATCCTATGCATCAGCTGATTGATCGTGTGGAACAGTTATGTAACAGAGTTAACCAGTTTCAGTTACCACCTCCGGAGAGAACTTCCCAGCATTCACAGCTTCCACGGTCAGCTGACTTCAACCGGAGGGATCCACCCGTCACCTGCTATAGATGCAACAGGCAGGGCCACCTGGCTCGCTTTTGCCGGAGCCGCCTCCCGCAGTCAAAAAACGACTGGCGCCGAGCCTCGCGCGACGAGACGTAGCAGCACCACCACAGCCCACCAGCATGGCTGCACCTCAACGGGACATAGCTACACCTCAACGGGATGTGTCTGCATTATCAGGTCAGATATTGCAAGTTCCTGGTCGTATTGCCCAGACAGAGCTCTCCATCTTGCTCGATACAGGAAGCGCAGTGAGTATTGTGAATGCTGCACATGTTCTTGATCATTCTACATTAAAACCTATAGAGATGATGCTCCGCACTGCAGGAAACAAGTTACTTGATGCGCCTTACCACACTGTGTTAGATTTCCATATTAATGATGTTCTTTTTCAGGAGGATGTACTAGTTGTGAAAGAGTTGTCCCATGATTTTATTTTAGGCAATGACTTTTTGCAGACCCATGATGTTATAATTGACTATGCACATAATCTGATAACCTTGAAATCTTCTAAGAATGATGCGTTCAGTATACCAGTAACTCTAACACAAGGACCTTTTGTTGATATGGCAGTAAACCCTCTCCAAGATGATTGTACAGATTCTGGTGTTAAAATGGCAGTTATGCATGATGTTAAAATTCCACCTCTGTCTACATGCTATATATCAGTTAAGCCTTTGTCAGCCATTAGTAATGAGGTTATGTTTGAACCTGCTCTTAACATAATGCAAAAGAAAAATCTTTCCATTCCACCGTTATTGTGTCATTCTACCTCTGAACTTACGATTCCAGTGCATAATAATACTTCAGTTCCACAAACATTGTTTGCAAATACAGTCTTAGCTAAAGCTTATGATGTTGCACTTGTTCAGAGTAATTCTGTTTTGTCATCCGATGTTACTCCTCTGCCAGCTCCAAATTGTAATTTTAATGTTAATGGTAAACTCTTGGAAACCCAAAAGGCTGACTTACATGCTTTGTTATTGAAATATAGTGATCTTTTTGCCACAACATTACAAGAACTTGGTACTACGGATGTTGCAGAATTTGATATCAAAGTAAATGACCCTAAGCCAATTAAGCAAAGACCATATAGAGTTCCTCATAAACAAAAGGAAATTATTGCTGAGCAAGTTAAAGAGATGCAAGATGCTGGCATTATCAAGGAATCACAGTCCTCCTGGGCTTCTCCTGTAGTACTTGTTAAAAAGACAGATGGCTCCATGAGATTTTGTGTTGACTATAGAAAATTGAATGCTGTTACAGAGACCACCTCTTTCCCTTTACCATTGATAGATGATTTGTTAAGTTATTTGGGGGAGGCTAAATGGTTTGTCTCATTAGATTTACTGTCAGCATACTTTCAGGTACCTATTGCAGAGGATAGCCAGAAGTACACCTCTTTTGTCACTTTTCAGGGTCAATATCAATTTACACGCTTGAGTTTTGGGTTGGCCAATGCCCCTAGGTTTTTCAGTTACATCGCAGACAAGTTGTTAGGCGATTTGAATTTTAAAAAGGCTATTGCATATCTGGATGACATTGTTGTTTTTGCTAAACCCTTTGAGGAGTTGTTGCAAAATCTTGAGGCTGTTTTTCAACGTCTGGATCACCACAAGTTTAAACTTAAACCAGAAAAATGTTTCTTCGCCATGCAAAAGATTAAACTCTTAGGCTTTGAAGTTTCTAAAGATGGCATTTCACCTGATTCTGACAAAGTTGTTTCCATTCAAAATTTGCCTCGTCCTAAAAATGTTCGAGATGTGAGAAAAGTTTTGGGATTGTTTAATTTTTACAGGAAATTCATCAAGGACTATGCTAATATTGCTCAACCTCTAATTCAGTTGACTAGGAAGAATCAAAGTTTTATTTGGGGATCTGATCAGCAAACTGCATTTCAAAATTTGAAGACTTATTGGTTTCGGCCCCTGTCTTAGCTCACTATACTCCTGGTGCTTATACCGAACTACACTCTGATGCCAGTGGATTAGGGATTGCCTCAGTGTTGTATCAGAAGATTGATAATGTGTTGAAACCAGTGGGCTATGCTTCAAGGACACTATCTAAATGTGAACGTAATTACAGTGTTCCTGAGTTGGAATTGTTGGCCATCCTGTTTGGACTTACCCACTTCCCAGTTTTGTTTATGGCTACAAGGTTCATATTGTATCTGATCATCACTCCCTTTGTTATTTAAATAACTTGAAAGATTTGACTGGGCGTTTGGCACGATGGAGTTTGAAATTGCAAGAGTTTGATTATACCATTTCTTATAAATCTGGCAAGAAACATCATGATGCTGATACTCTATCGAGATTCCCTGTGTTACAACCTACAGAAAGTGATCTTGAACAGTTTGATGAACTCCCCACATGTTTGCTGTCATCAGTTGAAGTTGCTGACCACCAAAAGAAAGATACTGGGTTACTTGAGCTTATTAATGCTCTCCATGATCCTCCGTCGGCCCCTGCTAAGCTTCAGAGACAAGTTTCCAACTACACACTCAAATCAGGTGTTCTTTATCGTAAAAATGCTGGCTCCACTGGCCCTCTCCATCTGCTGGTTATTCCAGAAGCTCTAAAACATGAAATTCTTTCTTCATGTCATGATGATCCTCTTTCAGGCCACTTAGGATTCTCGAAAACATTTGCCAAAATTCACTCCAGGTATTACTGGGTTGGTATGAAGAGAGATATTGAACATTTTGTCCGAACCTGTCCCAGCTGTCAAACAAGAAAGGGACCGAAGAATCAGAAACCAGCAGGCTTATTACAACCAATTCCGGTTACATCTGTAGGCGAGCGGTGGGGTATTCATTTGCTTGGGCCTCTCCCACGCTCCAATTCTGGACACAAGTATGTTGTCGTTGCGACCGAGTATGCTTCTCGCTGGGTCGAGTCTGCGTCGCTTTCTTCAGCAACAATCCCTCAAGTTGCTAAATTTATTTTGCATAACATCATCTGTAAGCATGGAGCCCCTGCTGCCTTGTTATCTGATCGTGGCTCAGTTTTCTTAAGTGAGGTGACACAAGAATTGTTGAGATCTTTATCAGTGTCTTCCAATTTCACCAGTGCTTATCATCCAGCTTGCAACGGACTTACTGAAAGATTTAACCAAACCCTCTTAAATATGCTCAGCCATTTTGTGGATAATAATCAGAAGAATTGGGACTCAATATTGCCCTATGTCATCTTTTCATATAACTCGAGTGTTCAAGAGTCTACTAAATTTTCACCCTTTTTCTTGATATATGGTCGAGAACCTTCTTTACCTAACCAGGTTCAGCTACAAGCTACGTCTAATGACCTTTTTGTGAGACAGACATTGCAAGAGATTCAGAAGGCACGAGAGGTTGCTGTTGCTAACATTACAAAGCAGCAGGTGAAGCAAAAAGAAGCATTTGATGCTAAACATAGAGATGTGGTTTATAATGTAGGTCAATTAGTTAAAGTTTTCACCCCCATTAGGAAGAAAGGTATATGTACAAAGTTGTTACATAGATATTTTGGCCCTTTTGAAATTATCCGACAGATCACTCCTGTTACCTACCTTGTTGGTCGACTTCATGCTCCCCGTACCAAACATCAGAGTGTTCATGTGTCACGCCTTTACCCTTACTATGATCCTGTGGGTCCTTATAGACTGTAAAGTCTGAGTTTCTGATGCTTAATTAAGCTTTACTTTTCAGGAATATGTGATATAAATGTCTCTGCTAAATTACAAGTGTATTATTATTGTGGGTGTAATTTAAATATTGAATTATGTTTTGGGAACTGCAAATCATTTGTTTTGTTTGTTGTATTATGCTGCAGGAATGTGTTTCAGGTGTACTATGTGCTTAATTGAGCTTTCATTTTCAGGAATGTTATGTGACAATATTGTTTTGAGTAATGATGTGATGTTGTTTTGTTGCATTCGATTTGATTTGATATGATATGATTTGATTTGACTCGATTTGACTTTGGGTTTCATAATGATGCTGTGATTTTTATTTTCAGAAAATTGTTGCATGAATAGTGTGTATTTGAGGTTATGTGATATATGTGAGATTTGCCTCGGTGGAAGTGCCAAAGAGTAACCCCGACGGTGTTAATCAGATGAGGAGAGATGAGAAGAGATGAGATGATTTCAGCTTCGGTGGAAGTGCCACAGTGTAACCCCGACAGTTGTTGTATGTTTTCAGAGATTTTGGCTTATTGGTGTTGCTGTAACGTGCCCAGTATAGCGTGTGTGATGAATTCACACGAGAGATTAAATGGATGGAAGTGAATGTAATGAAAATAATTTTTTTTCTCTGTTTATGCAACAAGTTTATTACCATCTTAGATAGCAAATTTTAATACCACCTGTTTTCCAGCTTAATTTTCATTTGGAGGATGTGGATGCAACAGTATAGTGTCATGTTATTTGTGTCATTCCTGAATTGTTAATGTGATTTCTTGAAGGTTATGCCTATGTTAGATGTTTTGTTTTGAAGAGAAAATTGAAAGATGGTGATGATTGAAGTAATGATCGAGATTGCATTATTACTGATGATGATTATGAAAGATGTTGATCATAATGAGATGAGAAAGATAGTGATGTGGACGAGAAGTTGTATTGGTGACAAGAGTAGGACAATTGTAGTTGAAAGCATGTCACGTGGCGTAGTTTAGAGATGTATTGTGGATGTAGTTTGTAGTGATGCATACACTAGTTTGAGTAGATAGTTAAGTGAGTGTTGTGTGTAATTTGGGCCATGGTCAGTGTGAATGAGTTCATTTCATTGTCATGTGTGATTGTCTTGTAAGTGCACTTACTTTCTTTTGTTAGTGATACCAGCTGGTTATTAAGGTGTAATATTGGGATCCCAAAATAAGGTTGTTTCATTTCTGTCATGTTCATGTATTTTGAGTCTGTTTTACTGTTATATTTGGATTGTAAAGCATTGTAAGTTAAATTTTGGATGGCAACTCTGTAAAATTTAGTTCTTATGCCAATTTGTACTTATTTTTTCTCTTTCTTTGCCCCATGTCATAAGAATTTTTAGTATACACTTTTCAAACTTTAAAATATTTAATTGTACATGACATACCATTCTTTTATGTGTGATTGTTTGTGGGAGCACCCTGTTTATTGTGTGGTGATTTTGTTTTAGTATTTCGCTGTGGCGGAGAGCGAGAAAATTCAAGAGCATTCCCGGGGCACACCAGAAGTCAAGAAACACCACAGGGAAGCTGTCGGGCAGCCACTACACTGCCGTGGCATAAGGAGCCACCATGTCGGGGGGCAGTCCAAGCCAGCGACTGCCCACCCTGTTGTCATCACCAGAGACCTGCGGTGATAATTCTACACCAGGACAAATCGTCGTTGTGGGCACTGTCTAAACTCACCCACAAACAGTTACGGCAGACCATCGCTATTCTGCGCAGTGTAGTGTGCCTGTGAACTGAGGCAGCGTGGTGTGTGCGTGTGCGGGATGCTAAAGATAAGTGCATTAACAATACTAGTCAACAGCACTTACGTCTCTCGTCTCTCGTTATCGCCCAGCAATATTGTATCGTCGGCTGGGTGCTTACCACACATGTATATTGTTGTTATATTTTGGTTCATCACACATGTGTATGTCATTTTGTTTTGTTCTTTTCATGTTTATTGTATTTATTTTCCTTATGTCGCCGAGGACGTCGACTTCGGTGGCCAGGGGGAGATGTGGCATGTGCACAGATTATATTAATGGTAATACGCTCTCTGGTTACCGGGTCGGAGGTGGCAGTTTATCTGAGAGTAGGGGCGATTCAGGGGAAGCAGTGTGTCATTGGGGGGGATATGGCGTTACTGACGCCAACTTGTTGTGGCTTCATTCTGTGACTAGGCTTCGCGTGAGTTAGACGGATAACTGCCTAAGACTTGGCGTCCTCGCCCGGCAGACACATGGGGTAAGAAAACATTTTATAATAAATCTGCCAGCTATCCATTTCCTTGCCGTTTTAATTATGATAGTGTAGAGTTCCTTGCCTCTCCCTTCAGCCAGAAATTATGTTGGTGTAGTAATTATTTTTATAATCTAACTTTAGCTGCGTCCCTTGTCGATGCCTCGAGTTTAAAGTTCTTTGTTTGTTCAACGATCCCTCTCATAAGCGAGTAGCTCTCCTCTGAAGTTAAATAATAATTTTAAGTGAGGCATACGACAATATTACATTCCACCCAAAAGTTGGATTCCGAGAGCTCACTGAAAATAGTGTTTAGACTCCCTGATTTAAAAAAAAAAGCAAAATTATTCAGTTTTAGAAAAAGGCTCACGCGCTTGTGTGTGTGTGTGTATGTGTGTGCGTGAACAGCATAACTCAAAAACGAAAGGTCGATTAAATACCGAAGTTCGTATTTTAAGTTCAGCATTTCCGAGGATGTGACACGAAGATTTTAAAGAAAATCCTACATCACAAATTATGAGAACTGTTTCTTGTTTTTGATTTCTCAAAATGGCTCAAGCGATTTTTATTAAAGTACTATATGTGTATGAAATTTGCATGGCAAAGTGAATATCTTGAATTTTCTAGGAATAGCCTGTGAAATCCTCTTCATTCTCAATGGCTTTTGCAAAATTATTACAGCGAAAAGATAAACAAAATCTTACTGCACAAAAAATGCAGCTCTCATTAAAATACACAATTTATGTCAAATAAACTTTTTATGGCGTTACTCATTTCCGAGATATTCTCTATAGGTTTGAATTTTTCAAATACTTACACTTTTTCAGTTAGTAAGTCGCCATTCGTTTTCTTTTCTCGTGGTCATGCAAAGAGCATGGGATTTCAAAGCTATCATATAGTGATCCGATATTTAAAAATCTGACTATCGCTTTAGCCTACCATGTTCTTCTTGTAGTTACAACGAAACGTGTAATGAAATTTTAACTCTATTAACAAGAAATAGGTAGAAGAATAAACTTTTGTGAGAGTGAAGAAGAGTGAGTAGAAAGTCATATGAATGCAACTCATCAGCTTTTTCTCGTGATAATGCAAAACGCATGGAATTTCTTAGCCATATCATAACAACCGGCATTTAAAAATCTGATTTTCTTTAGCCTTGAAACAACCATTTTATTTTGTATTTGAGGCAAAGTAACTATTGTAATATTTTTATTTTATCAACAGTAGTCAAATAGGTTGTTAGAGCAGTATTTAGAAATTATGTAGCTTTATGAGTGTATTCAGGGGGTGTATTGTTCTGTATATGTTAAAACTGTAATTTATTTGTGCACCATGCATTGCCCAATAAAACGTTGAGAGAATGTTCATGCTAAGTAATTGACGTGTTCTCAGATGACAATGGCTCACAGTAGTTTTTAATCGAAATATCACTATCTGACATGAGAATTCTTAAGCAGTTGGTTTCAAGTCAACTACACCCAGACCGGATATCAATACTTCCTTTTTTGTTTACTCTATCGTTTGGAGGACTTACAAGCCCATTCCTGGGGGCAGACACCTGTCGGGGAGCAGATTATTTGGATCGAATACAAAAGCCAAGATGGGTGATCAGCCCAAAGCCTGGTAAAAGAGCTATGAAGGAGATGATATGAAATGACGGTGAAATAAATAAAAGGAAAAGTAATGATGGAGTAGTTGGTGGAAAGAATGGCGATGGAAACCGGAGAACCCGGAGAAAACCCGCCTAGACGCCGCTTCATTCACCACAAATCCCCCCCTGCGATCGAACCCGTACCGCCTTGGTGAGAGGCGAGTGGTCTAACCACTTGGTCACTACACCGCCTCCATACAGCAGCAAACAGAATGTAAACAATAGCAACCATGTCACTGACGAAGGCAACGCACGATCTGCTGACTGCTGTCTACAAACGCCAACAGGCCGTACAAGAGATGGAGGGTGGTTTATCTGTGAAAGTGCAGTAACAGTTCAACCTATATAATTTCCTTTCATCCTGGCTACAGATGTCACCACCCAAGCTATCTTCCTCGATACTTTTGAGCCTTTGTTGAGTATTTTCTAACATGCAGATATTTTATAGGAATTGAAAATCTATTACATTTATTTCCGGATCCCCTTAGAACTAAGGAAATACAGGCAGAACCTATTTAGGTAATTTTGAAAGGATTATAAGAGGTATTTATTGGATTTAATCTCAAAAGGCAAAGTGAGTAAATCTGATAAAGAAATTCGTGTTTAATGGCACTGAAAAATAAAATTCATAGATCTGTGCCAACTCCTAAGGAAGGAAAAAGATGCCCCAGAGCTGTCCCCTAAAATGTCGAAAGTTGGAGAAAAAATAATGAGGATAAACAAAGGGGAAGGGAATACTAGAAGATGCTATTCACAGTTGCAGTGGAGAGTTGTACAATTGGAACTGATAGAAACAAAGAACATTACCACAGGTTTAAGAAATGAAGGTTGCTGACTGTTTTGTGTTTTCGTTTTTCAAATTTAAACTACGCAACTGCTTGGCAATCCTCTGTTTTAAAGTTACAATGAAGACTTGAGGAAACCAACAGAAATGATGACAGAGAATCGCGAGGAAGAGTCAGCTGATGTTAATTTGAAAGCCCTTGGCTCCTGTTTTAAGGAGCCTCCAGGATGAGCACTTACTAATATTATTCCCTCTGCACACGATCCTTCGACACACCTCTATATGTGACGTCACATAGCCGCATTGATCCCGCCCTTCTCCTACTCTTTTGCCATATTCATTCTGAAAATGGGATGTCTTCCTACAAGAAAACAGACGTGCTTCCAAGTTACTGTCCCGTATGGAACACAATGAAAAGTTATATCTCATAACCACGTGATGTGGCGCCACAAGAAATAAAAGCAAGAATGCTTTATTCACTATTTGTGCCAGGGCAGTGACGCACTTGAAATACAATGAAATGTTGCGTAAAAGGATTAAAACCTACAACTGTCACTTGCAACGCTTCTGCCAAGAATTCTATGCATTGATTAAATGGCTACGGATGCATAGTTTGAAACCGAACTAATGGACACCTAGAAAATTATTGTAATATCCTTCAGTTAAATTTGGCTTAGTAGCGTGGTAGGTTTTGCCGTACTAAAAGAAACAGTTTGCTTTACATATCCACAGTTTTGCTCTCTGAAATCTTTTTCACTCGTCAGCAAACAGCACACGGAGCTTAGGTCTTAGGAGGACGGGGGGGGGGAGGTAGACATTCCATGAAACCTATTTTAACCCTTCACTGCTAACGATGTGTATATCTAGTAACTAGTTCTTATCTGTGGTTAAATTTGGTTTCTTTCTTCATAAGGAAACCTGTTAGGGGTATTCAGTACTGAAAATACTAATTTCACCAGTTGAGCCATTTAGCTGAAGTTTTTATAAAATGTTTGTTAAAGTAATTACAGAATGGGATGTATTTTAGCTTTCAAAGATTTTTTTTTTTGAAAATTAAAAACTCAAGTCTCGTGTAAAACGCTCTGCGTCTTGAAATTTTAAAAAATTTCTACTTTTAAATTTTGTATATTATTCCTAAAATGTAGATGTTTATCATAAAAAATTTATGTTCGTATAGTGTTAAAAGCTTTCTTGGAAAGCTTTAATTCTCTAACAATAAAATCCTAAACTCAAAACTATATTGGACATAAAGAAAATACTCTTTAGATATCTTTATCCACCTTCAAAGAACAAAACTGAAAATTTCAAAGAATGTGAACAAAAGTACATCAGGGGGAACGTAATAAAGTGGCAACATTTTAAGAAACCGAGAAATTGCCTCTAACGCCGGATGGCCCCCTTCTGGTTTCCCAACCAGAGGTCTCAGGTTCGGTTCGATTGCGGTAACGGCATTTTTCTTTAACTAGGATCATTCTCTACCCTTCGTTGAGCATTAAGTATAAACGTGAGAGTGAATTTGAGCGTGTTTCGTGGTGAAAGTTAATAAAACCTACAAACAGTCAACGAGTTATAAGATCATCTGTTGTTGTTTTAGCCAAAGCCCGAATATGGAAGCTATTTGTAATTGCAAAATTATTAATAATAATACGAAAAATTACGTTTCAAAATTTCACGCGCTACTTACAGACACTTGTTTGTCTAAATGTCGAATTCTGTAATGTTGAAGATTTGTCTGGATAACATTCTAAAAGAAGTTGATCTTTTTTCGAAATTTTTGTCCAAAGTTCAGTATCCAGTACT
Organism: Deroplatys truncata; assembly: GCA_030765065.1. Lineage (NCBI taxonomy): Eukaryota > Metazoa > Arthropoda > Insecta > Mantodea > Mantidae > Deroplatys > Deroplatys truncata. The sequence goes on along the minus strand of CM060984.1, from coordinate 139,799,418 downwards.
GAATCGAACACTGTGATTTGTACTGTCTGTCCTCTGAATAATCTGTATTTTTTGTGGTTTCTGTCGCAATTTCGGCTTTTATTTTGCAAGCAGATTTTGATTTTTCTAACTTACCTAATAAATTGACTGTTTATATTCCTTTATGCATACAAATAGGACACACATCTCGAAATGTGTTGCATGTGGGAAGAGTGTAGCAGTGAAAGGGTTAAGTGATGGCTGTTATAGCTAAAATATGTACTCATATATTTCAATGACTTGAAGGAACTACACACAGATCGATAGAGTATGATTAGATTAATAAAATCAGGCAATCAAACATTAGTGAAATTAAATGAGTAAGGGGTACAGAGCTAACTTAAATAGGTTTAGAAATCTCAAATACGCAAATAAACAAAAATGTGGAGAATCTATTTGCTTAGCATAAAACTTCAGTTGCATTCGTTATTGGAAATGGTGCACTAACACTGATATAGAGAGATATTTTGGAAAATATCCTGAAAATCCTTAATGCTTATAAAGATCTTCAAACTAACTACCCTTAACTTTAGACTGATTTCAAACAAAATGTAAATTCATCCAAAATGTTATCAAACTTCTAACGTGTAACAGTTTGTGATTTACTTCATGCATACGCACGGAGAGACATACAGACAAAGCCTTGTTAATAGGCGCTGCGCTGTAGCAAAAACCCATAAAAATTAAAAGTTCATCCCTTATTCAATGTGTTAGGCGCCAGCATATTGTATCTAAGAGTATAACGTCTCTTAAACATTTGAAGTTTTGCATATCACGTTGAAAATACTATTTTATTATTCCTCACAACAAATTCACAACCGAGCTGTAAACTTGGTTTTTATTTGCTTCCGTCTGCCGAACTTGAAACGTTTAGCTTATGATCGCTTTTTAGGGGGAATCTAACGCTTTATTTTCAACTATTGAACCTACACCTTCGCTTTTGGTCATTAACACTGAACATATTTCCCTCCCCTCTTTTCTTATATCAGCCTCCCTTGTTAAAATATATCTCTCCCTCTTTCACTCATTCTGCTTCCCTCTGTATATTTCTCGTTCTCTTTCTCGCCTTCCTCTCGTTTATTTAGGGTTAAAATCGGAATATTGACCACTTTCACCAAAGTGAAGAGGACTTCACAGGCTGTTAGCAGAAAACTTATGATATACGTTTAGTTTGTCATACAAATATCTTAAACTTATGGTACTTTAATCAAAGTTGTTAGAGCCAGATTTGAGGAATCAAAAGTAACGAAACGCTTTCCATGTAAAGGGTAGCATTAGGGATGGAGGAGTTTCTTGAATCTCTTCGTGTCGCAGCTTTGGAAGGTGCTGAAATTAAATATTCGGGTTGGTATTTATCCGAAATGAATTGAGGGAATACAGAGGATGGCGGGTTCTAGTGACGCAAGCGGCGGGATTCCTAATGTTTCCAGGTCTAGCATTTCGAAGTGAATGAAATGTCCGTTGATCAGTATGTAGAAAATTAATGTAAGGGGCAATATTTTGAAGTGCAACAGCGTACAACGTTTATCTTGACAACCGCATCCAAACATTTAAATTTAAGTAGGAATTAACCCCCCAATCAGCAAAACCACGACAAAGAATGCTGGTTAGAATGGTAGTTCGAGGTATGACACCGAACTTCTCGACCCTACAACTTGAACTGGTCTCTACTTATCCTGATTTGACTACTCAAGTAAGTTTATGAGCTTTGTGTACGAGTATATTGTATATTATACACTCCTCTTAATCGCAAAACAGACTATCTTCTTTAAAGCGCGACGCCTATCCTATACAGTTGTCATTGTATACCGGAACCAATAAGTCATCAGCGTATTACACGCTACCAATGTTCTAGAATTTTCATGCTTGACTGGAGATCGATTTCTGTAAACCCCAATAGGTGTATTGGTTTAATGCAGCACTTGTGCAGGCCGCCAAGCACCATCCCTGCTTTGTCGAAGTTATTGTGCTGTGTAATCTTCAGGGTTAAAATCACTTTGCATACTCCTAATCGATCTTGGGGTGTACAGGGCTTGGTGACGTCAAGGAAGGGGTGGGAAAAAGGGATTAACTCGGAAGGAATGCAATACAAAGAGGAAGACTTCATTAGAATATTAACTATGTTCTTAAGAGGGTGGGAGATAGGAGTTTTTTTCCAGAAAAGATTAATCTACAGAAAGAACAGCTCCTTTCTATACGCAGCTAATCTCATTTCATACTTCACAGTGTGCTGGTCACCAGACCTTGTTCACTGCATCTAATTTTGTTTTAGGATTTAGCTGTTTATCCCTCTGAAGTAGCGGAAATAATTTATGGGGATTAAAGACCCTGGATTCCGCTTTTCATGGTTTAGGTTTACACTTATCTTCTGATGCCAACTAAATCTTGTACTTTTATTGTTTTTCCGATGCCTTTAACTCTTCGCAGAAGCCGAAGTCATTAAGCCACTGAATTTACGGTTGAAACTTTCCTACAAAGCTTCAAATGGAATCGCTGAATGGATGTAACTGTGAATAAGTTGCTCATGCTTTGTTTCAGGTTTTCTGCAAACATTCATTGTTCTCAAATGCGGTGGAAAGTTCATTTAGCGCTGATTACACCAACTGCTTTATAGTAGTTCCGTAAGAAGGGGAGAAGGTTTTACATTGCCAGAAACGTGCAATTTCACAGTGGTGTAATCTGCTACTTAGTACGGAAGTATTGTATTCCAGCTAAAATTCTGTATCGATATTTCACTGGAAATACACATTTTGAGGTTCCCTAAATCTAAAACACTTTTAGAGAAAGATAGGTGTGCGTACGTAAACAGCACCATAAAGGAAATTTCTAATAAATACCAACCTGGTTATTTAAGTTCAGCACCTTCCAAAGATGCGACATCGCGATACTCAAGAAAATCCTTCTTCCCCAAACTATCTCTTACATGAAAAGCATTTCGTTACTTTTGATTCCTCAAAACTGGCTCTAACGGTTTTAATTAGCATACCAGATATAAGATATTTCTACGAAAATTAGTGTGCATATTGAATTTTCTTCTAATAGCCTGTGAAATCCTCTTCATTTGGAATTAATTTTGTATAACTTGTAAACCGTAAGGTATAGGCAAAAACTAACTGCACAAAAAATGTACCTAAGAACCATCTTTTGTTGTGTTGTTTTTTACTTTCTCTGCCACGTACACTATTTGATCAAAAGTATCCGGACACCCCCACAAACATACGTATTTCATCTTAGGTGCGTTGTGCTGCCACCTAATGCCTGGTACTCATTATCCGCGACCTCAGTAGTCATTAGACATAGTGAAACAGCAAAATGGAACGCTCCGTGGAACTCACGGACATCAAACATGGTCAGGTGATTGGGTGTCACTTGTGTCAGAAGTCTGTACGCGAGATTCCCACACTCCTAAATCCCTAGGTCCACTGTTTCTGATGTGATAGTGAAGTGGAAACGTGAAGGGACATGTACAACACAAAAGCGTACCGGGCCTATCTCGTCTGTTGACTGAAAGAAACCGCCGACATTTGAAGAGGGTCGTAAAGAGTAACAGGCAGACATCTATCCAGACCATCACACAGGAATTCGAAACTGCATCAGGATCCACTTCAACTACTACGACAGGCGTGAGGTGAGAAACCTTGGATTCCATGGTTGACCGGCTGCTCATAAGCCACACATCACGCAGGAAAATGCCATCCGACGTCTCGCTTGGTGTAAGGAGCGTCAACATTACACGATTGAACAGCGGAAAAACGTTGTGTGGAGTGACGAATCACGGTACACAATGTGGCGATCCGACGGCAGGGTGTGGGTATGGCGAATGCCCAGTGAACGTCGTCTGCCAGCGTGTGTAGTGCCAACAGTGAAATTCGGAGGTGGTGGTGTTATGGTGTGGTCGTGTTTTTTCTGGAGGGGGCTTGCATTCCTTGTTGTTTTGCATGGCACGATCACGGCGCAGACCTACATTGATATTTTAAGCACCTTCTTGCTTCCCACTGTTGAAGAGCAATTCGGGGATGGCGATTGCATCTTTCAACCCGATCGAGCACCTGTTCATACTGCACGGGCTGTGGCGGAGTGGTTACGCGACAATAACATCCCTGTAATGGACTGGCCTGCACAGAGTCCTGACTTGAATCCTATACAACACCTTTGGGATGTTTTGGAACGCCGACTCCGTGCCAGGCCCCACCGACCTACATCGATACCTCTCCTCAGTTCCGCACTCCGAGAAGAATGGGTTGCCATTCCCCAAGAAATCTTCCAGCATCTGATTGAAAGTATGCCTGCGAGAGTGAACGCTGTCATTAAGGCGAAGGGTGGGCCAACACCGTATTGACTTCCAGCATTACCGATGGAGGGCGCCACGAACTTGTACGTCATTTTCAGCCAGGTGTGCGGATACTTTTGATCACCTAGTGTATCTACCTAGTAGGTGGAGAAGGTACTGAATTCCATCAAAAAATTATATACCGAGATTTCACCGGAAACACATGTTTTAGTAAAAGGTCCGTGTGTGTGCCTTATGTCTGTGTGTTTATATGTGTGTGTCTGTGTGTGTATTTGTATATGTATGTGTGTGTGAACAGCATAACTAAAAAATTTGATGTGATACATTCACATGTTTTTCTCTACCCTCTATCTTTATTAGTGGGTATACAGATTCTTCTCACTAAAGCTTATTTTTCTATCTACTACATTTTAATCCAAATTAACCTTTACAAAAATAGCTACGTTCACATTTCGTTATAGATACAAAGAGAACATCGATACTCAAATGTTTAAGAACTGGCCGGCCTTAAATTCTATACTGTTTCCACGCAATTGCGAGAAACAACTGAAAATCGATGAGACTAAAAATGACATTGAACAATTCAAATGTTTAATAACGAATATCTCGGAAACGATTTATGCCTCAGAGAAACGTATTTTAAGTAAATCGAGTGTTTTAAAGAGATCAACACTTTTTGGTACATTTTTGCCATTCGTTTAATGTTTACCAGTTATACAAGATTATACAAAATTCCTTACGAATGAAGAGATACTTCGCAGGCTATTCCCAGAAAATTCAAAATATACATTTTATTTGCCAATGTATTTCATATATGACATCTTAATTAAAATCGTTAGAGCCATTTTTCAAAAAATAAAAATGTTCGAAAACTTTTCTATGTAAAGTGTAGCTGGGGTGGAGCGATTTTCTTGAAAATCTTCGTGTCGCAGCTTTGGAAGATACGGAACCTAAATACCAAGTGTGGTATTTATCCCAATTTTCGTTTTTGGCTTATGTTGTTCCCTCACACACTGACCTTTTACTAAAAATACTTTTGGGGGATTCAGGGGGCCTCAAAACATGTATTTCCGGCAAAATCTCGGTATCAATTTTTGGGTGGAATGCGATATATTCTCTACCTACACCTACTATGTACGTGGTAGACAAAGTAAAGCAAAAAGCGTATCTACATTGACAAAGATGCGACACGAAGATTTTCAATAAAATTCCTTCACCCCAAATTATCCTTTACATGGAACATTTTTCGAAATGTTTTATTTTCTAAAAAAATGAATCTAACAATTGGGTTAAAATACCATAAATTAAAGCTATTTACATGACAAATAAAATGTATATCTTGAATTCTCTGGGAGTAGCCTTTAAAGTCCTCTTCATTCGGAAGGAACTTTGTACAATCTTGTATAACTGGTAAACATTAAACGATAGACAAATATATACTGCACAAGAAATGTAGATTCCTTTAAATATACAATTTATTTCAAGTAACATTTTTTGTGGCATCAGACATATCCGTTAATATTGGTTCTAATTGTTCAATACGTAGCCATTCTTTTAAAGTTTGTCAACGGTCAGTATTTCTCGCGATTCCATTGAAACGATGGAATTTTAAGGCCAGCATATAGCGTCCAATTCTTAAACATTTGACTATCGTTGTTCCCTTTGTATCAATAACCAAATGTGTAATGTAGCTATTTCTGAAAAATATTATTTGGATTAAAATGAAGCACGAGCTCTATATCGTAGATATAAAAATAAGTTTTTATACCTACCAATAAACGATAGAGGATAGAGAAACTCATGTGAATGTATCACATCAGACTTTTTTAAGCAGTTTAAGGACTTTTTTAGCTTGTGAATAATTGTAATGAAATTCTTTACTCTCTACTTGCATTCCACAATGAATTTTGTAACATTAAAACTTATATTTGGTTAGTCATTGCAAGATATGCTTTTAAATGTAAAAACATAAACTGTTTTAAATATGATAAAAAAAATTTCAATACAAGATTCTCACTGAACGTTCTGTTTTTTTCCTGCTATTAAATTAACTGCAGTTTTTACATTCTAATATGTCTGTATGTCTAAATGTTCAACTATGCCATCTTACTTCATACTTTTCTTTGCTTCATTCTGATTAAATCTGTATCATTACTGTTCCTACACCACTAAGCTGATTTAAATCATCCATCATATACAAATAAGTCACAGCCTTTTTATCAAAATAGAGAAAAACTTCAGTAAATTACAAAAGAGTTTCTTCAAACACCATTTGAATCCGTGCATTTTCTTAAGCCTGAATGAGGAAAATGCTTTCGTTCCTCGAGTCACTGAAATATGTAATATGCATAGCACTACCTAGTAGCCGGTAAAATACAAACAACCCTCTACCAGCCAGAAAGTCAGCGGTGCCCCGAGTCCAAGTTTAATCCCAGGTAACCTTTTCGATCCGTTTCGTGACTCAGTTAACACCTGCTCGCTTTACCGAGGATCACGGCTTCGATTCCCACCTGAGCTCGAGAATTTTTTTTTGTTTTATTCAAAGCCTGTTGTGTAAACTCAAGGGTATGTGTTCTGCTTTTCCAATGACCGGATATAATATATCAAGGATCGTGAGCAGACTCTAGTGAATGTTCTACTGTCATTCCATACGACACATTTATCATCTAATGGGCACACCACACGCATTAAAATAAAGGAAATAAGAAAAGAAAGTAATCTTTTCACCACGCCTACAGAAGCTGAATAGTTTGCATCCAGAATTCGTATTTCTGTTTACCAAATATTAAAAAAAAAAAAAGAACACTGAGAGCGAGATACATGGTATTAACTAGAACATTTAGGTTTCTTGGTACATTGTTTTCCAAAACATAAGCTTTTGTTTTTTTCAAGTTTGTTTATAAATGAGATACAAGTTTTAAAAAATAAAATTCAGAACCCATGTGTGTAGTAGATACGAATGATAAGTAAGCACAAATATTTTGAAAAAAGCTTTTAATATTCCTCTAGCTCTGTATTTTGCAGTCCTTTTAATAAACTAAATATACTCTTGTGGAAAGCCAAAATAAATAAATCGATAACAACTGAGGAGAGATTGAACACTGCTTTTACTGAATTGTGTAACATAACAGAGAGGTGAAATAAGAGGGAACGACGGGCAAGAAATCTCTTGGTATGTAAGAGGAGGGGAAACCACAAAAAAATATCGGATGTGTTACACTCCCATGACTTTCTCTACACTTGTACAAACTATTTTTACAAACTCTTATTCTCCGTATATTTCATACTACTCGAGATAAACATTTGCAGAAACGATCTTTTGACATGCAAAGAAAATCACGTTTTACACATAGCAACCAGTTCTAAAAATATTTGACTATCGCTTAAGGCCTACTATGTTCCCCTTGTTTTGTATTTGCAAGAGCAATATAGAAATACAGTAGCTTTTAAGCATAGACATATCTCTTTATAGCTGGTTGCTATGTGCAGCACCATTCTCTTTGCCACAGATTAATACTCTTTGCATATCCAAGAAAAAAATGAATAACGAATTCCCATTTGTGAAAATAAGTATTGAAAAATTTAAGGGAATAACAAGCAATAATTCGAAAATGGTTCACTCAACAAAAAAAATGTATATGACATAAATTGTGTATTTTAACGCGATCTACATTTTTTGTGTAGTAAAATTTTGTCTCTCTTATAGTTTACCAGTTGTGCAAAAGTCGTTCACAATGAAGAATACTTTTGGAGACATTCCCAGAAAATTCGAGATATACATTTCATTTGTCATGAAAGTATCTTAAACATATGATATTTTCATCAAAATCGTTAGAGCCGTTTTTGAGAAAATTGAGATTTTCGAAAAATGTTCCATGTAAAGGGTAATCTGGGGTGGGGGGATTTTCTTGAAAACTTTCTTATCACAACTCTGGAAGATACTGAACCTAAATACCAAGTTTGGTGTTTATCCGACTGTTCGTTTCTGAGTTATGCGGTTCACAGACACACACACACGGGCATGTTTCCAAAAATGCTTTTTTTGGATTCAGGGGTTCTCAAAACATGTATTTCCGGTGAAATCCAGGTATCGAATTTTTGGGTGGAATACAATACTTCCCCTACTTACTATACGTATTAGAGAAAGTAAAAACTACAGATTGAAATCAATATTCTAAAATTTGTGGGAAATTTAATTAAAGGTTGATATCCAGTAATATTTTGATTTAACTAGCATACACTTGGCTAATTTCAGGAAATAACACAAATAATATGAAGTATATAACTTCCAGAAGAATTACTAAAGATTACGTTTCAGTCTATGCAGCCATATTATATTTTTGCGTATAATAAAATGAACCACGATCTGCATTTTTTGCTAAAAGTAACGCTACATGAAAACGTGCAGTACTGCATCACGCGTAATGAGAATCTGCATGTGATGATCATTTCCTGCAGCGAATATGGCCTTCAGCCATGTGAATATTATAATTACTACGCTCACTAAGTCTGGTCATTTAGGGCTTCATCAAAATTAATCGTATTTTCCACCCACGCGACCATGTCTCTGCTCCATTATAGTTCATTACGGAAAATGTCACAGGAGTGTAGCACATATTTCAAAGGGAGCGGCACACATAGATTTTAGGTGAGATGTATAGAGAGGCAATTATCTTTTCGTATATAAGCGAGCTGAAATTAATTATGATGATATCGCTTTCGGAATCTCGAGTATTTCAATTCCTTTGCAAAGACTTTCTCAAACCTTCATTAAACTCCCTCATGCAGAATTTGAACACGACACATTTGAACCATTTAGTCAAAACCATGCAAGCAGTTGCGAGCTTTAATACAGCATTAAGATTAGAGGCAGACAAAATATGAAATTGCATATTCCAAACCAAGCTTGCTTTCATTATGGGAATAAGTATTTTTACGTTTTACAGTGTGTAGAATTCAGTGTACGTGACGAAAAACTTTAAATTTTACAATATTTCTATGTATTCTGTAAGATTTATGGTTTTTCGCTTTTAAAACAGTTTCCATTAGAAATGAACCGCGCTTTCCAGATGTTCTATTCGGGTAGTTCTCTGTGAAACACATTTAGAATTATTGAGATTAACATATGGACGTGAACACTAACCATTGTATCCACTGTAAACTATAATGTATGTCCTATGTTAATTGTAAAACGCTGGTCGCGCTATGACTTCATAGTTTAAGCGACCATAATCAAATAAATAAATAAATGAATAAATAAATAAATAAAAACCCAAACCATCATTTCTAGCAAATGCGTCTGAAAAGACGATTTTCAAACAAGTCGGGTAGACATGAGAAAAAGTAGCATTTCCTCTATGTGACTTCACATGCGAAATTAAACGATCTCTGTTGTTGATGAGTTCTTAGTTTTGCTAACTGATGGTATATTGCAATTAGTATTAACTAAAGACACAGCAGCCAGTAAATTGTTTTTAGTTTATGTTTCTAAGTTTAAGGATTTCACAATGATTAAGTTCTATAAACTCCACGTTATTAGTTGTATTTCATTTGGTGTTTTATTATTAAATATGGACAGAATTTTAAAAAATCTGATGTGTTACATTCACATGACTTTCTCTACTCTTGTACAAACTGTTTTTAGAAACGCTTATTCTCCAGATGCTTCATGTTAATCGAGATATCGAAATGTTATTCTTATTGCTAATTTTCTTGTAGATGCAAGGGAAATTGGTAGGCTTTAAGCGATAGTCAAATATTTTAAGAGCTGGTTGCTATGTGGCACATTCCATTCTCTTTGCATTACCAGGACAGAAAAAATGAATAACGAATTCCCATTTGATAAAAAGTAAGTAAAGTAAATTTAAGGGAATAACAAGCAATATCTCGAAAATGGTTCACTCAACAAAAAAAAAATGTATATGACATAAATTGTGTATTTTAGCGCGATCTGCATTTTTTTGAAGTAAAATTTTGTCTATCTCTTATGGTTTACCAGTTATGCAAGGGTCGTTCACAATGAAGAATACTTTTAGACATTGCTAGAAAATTCGCGATACACATTTGTCATGAAAATATCTTAAACATATGATATTTTAATCAAAATCATTCGAGCCTTTATTTCATTAAAATTTTTGAAAAATTTTCCATGTAAAGGGTAATCTGGGTGGGGGGATTTTCTTGAAAAGCTTTGTGTCGCATCTCTGGAAGATACTGAACCTAAATACTAAGCTTGGTGTTTATCCGACTGTTCGTTTCTGAGTTATGCTGTTCACAGACACACACGGACATGCTTCCAAAAATGCTTTGTTTTTATTCAGGGGGGCCCTAAAACATATATTTCCGTGAAATCTCGGTATCGAATTTTTGAGTGGAATACAATACTTCCCCTACTTACTATACGTAGTAGAGAAAGTAAAAATTATTTTCTGAAACTATTGAAATGAATCTGCTCCAAACCCATAGGTTTTAAGGTATACATTTTATAATATTTTTTTACTTTTTGTTCATATTTTGGTAAAACCTTTGATATTTTTGGCAAAATTTTGGCAATATTGTGACTGCCTTTAATTATGACATACAGGGTTGTCTTAAGTTGCTCACCCCACAAATAACTTAAAATAACTCTTTGCAAATAAGAATCAAAGTTGTTATTAAGTGTCACAAAGATATATCATCTGTCAATATACCACGATTTTCAGTGCTTTGTGTGGGCTGCATTTTTGCAGTTGTAACATTCCGAACCGTTTATGGAAACATGCATACAACGTCATAATGGTTACTTGGTCAATAGCTGTCCATTCTTCCTTGACCCTTTCAAGTTATGAGTTGTTCTCCGGTGCGTGGCATAAGTTTTCTAAACACACTGCCCTGCAGTCTAGTCCACACATTTTCAACGACATTAAGGTTTCGGAGCTTCCAGGCTAATCAACCCAAGCGTCATTTAATGAATATTACTCATACACTGGAACAATGATGCAAATGATAATGGATCTGACGTATTGTGAAAAAGTCCTGCCAACCTTAATTTACCAGAACAACATGAAAGTATGCTTTTTAAACCAATGATACATTTCAGTCGCCAAATTTCCTTAGGAGGGTGAGAGAATTTCAGACCACTTGTATTTCTGCACTAGGTGTCATAAGAGCTTTTCTCCAAGATCTAGGCAGTTCAGGTGCACTATGAGGAACGGAAGATTTTGTCTACAAAATATCACTTGAAATACTGTTGCAATTCCGACATTTTTAAAGTATTATCGCAAATAAGAGGCTTCATTAATTGATAAGAGTCCAGTATTTCTCGCTTTATATTTATTATTTAACTCACTTATCACTGTCAAGTTTTGCTGTTCATACACACACAGAATTGGGGGGGGGTTCGGCGCGGATGTGCTGTTATACATGCAGTAGTTTGAAATCAGGTGGTCCCAAAATTATTTGGAACCGCCTATATTTCTAGTGAAATCATGATTTCGAATTTTTGGGTGTAATGAAATTATAAGATAGGTGATAGAGAGTTCAGTTATAGTTAGGTTTACAGGCACACTATATGCCTAACAAGCTCCGTGATTTCAGGGAGAACTGCGGCAGAACGTGTACTTTGGCATGTTTTCAGTCTACGCCAGCTTTTTAATGACTAGGATCTTTTGGAAAATATGGATTTCAGCAAAAGCCTGCTTCATACACACGTAGCATATTAGTTACAGTATACGGCAGTCGGCGTGCTATTCCTTTATTAAGAAAAAACTCCCAAAGATCTAGTTGCAGTGCCAGCATATCCAGCCTACTTGACAATTGCATGTGGTGTGCTAATAGAGTTTGTTTGTCCTATGCCAGTTTACGCGTCGTAGTAAAATATGTACCCAGTATATCTCGTGAGCCAACAACTCCCTGCTAGTTTTTTTTTTATGCCAGCAAGGCTAATTAAGTCTTACGGCCTCGTGGTACATTTAACTACCTGGCACTAGCTAGCGCTCTGGGTTACAGGGAAGACACTCCGTAACAGCAATTCGAGGCGCTTTATTGCTATATTCACAACACCTGTTTTCCCAAAGCACCCTGGCCCAGCCTCATTCTCGGGTAAACCGCAAACATCGCTTTCACCGGCAATCTGGATTATACGTACTCCCAAACTCTACTGTGGTTGCCCGCGCGACATGCCCGCAATTCTGGAGTCGGTATCCTAGCGAGCGTTTCCTTCTATACCTACTGGACCTTGTTACCAATATATGTCAGTCTTGGGAATTGAGTTTCAGAATTGGATTTACATCTAGAGGAAGAGAGGAAAGTTTCATTGTAAACACGACTCGCCAGATAAGGGTATATTTATCATGTAAACACAGCGAGTGAAATGCAAATCGTACGTTCTCTCTCGATCTGCGGATGTTTCGATAGGACTGTTGCGTTTGAAAAGTGTCCCGAGAGTGAAAAGTTGATATACGCGAAGCTTTAGTCATTGAAAACCTTGATAAAGGAAGGATACTTGAGCTTTACAGAACTACGGTTCACCTTTAAGGGGGTACATACATTTTCAGATTCGAAAGATTAAGTTTTCATCAATTATTAAACTATAGTTGGAATTAGTTTGTAACGGTAGCTCAGAGGTAGAACATTGTGTAGAAAACTCAATATCCGTATTACGAATTGTTGTCATGGTACTGTATTTTTTAAATCTCGCAATTTATCAAGCATACAGCCAATGCAAAGGAACGTTTATCGCAGAAAAGTTCCCTAATACTTCTCCCTTATGCAATAGTAAACATTGTTTGCAGTTTAATCTACAGAAAATTGCAACTCATTCGATATAAATCAGTTAACCTTTATTACCATAGTATTCGAATAATTTTAACATAAAGTAATATTAATTTAAACAGATTACATAGTACAAACCCCATCTACTTCGCAGTAAAACGGCTACTAATGCAATTTACTAATTTTAAGTCAATAAATTGTTTTCTATGTTATCAAACAAATTCGGGGAAGATAATCTCGCAACCTGGTGACATGTTTAAAAGATTATATTTTGTTAAGGATGTAACAAACTCACATTTCCTTGTTAGCCATGCAGCATAATATCTCTACAACTATGTACCAGAACGTATAATAAACAGTAACTGTAAGCTGTTGCTTTGAATAAATATGTGTCACACACATTACAATTGAAATGTTGACTATGTTTGTGTTGGAGTGGCCAGCGTTCTGGCTTCTCAATTCAGAGTCTGAGGTTGGGTTCGCGGTTGGGATGGTGGCATTTTTCTTTATCATTCCCTACCTTCTTAGAGTATTCAGGCAGCATGTAAAAGTGAATGTGAATGCGTTCCATGATACGTAAAGATAAACAAAGGTGAACCTTAAAAATCTGTAGTTCCAGTTGTCGTCCGTTGTTTCTAAAGTCAAATCCCACGATATTGTTATGACTTCTTCCACCAATGAAAAAATTCATAAAAATTGGTTATATTTTATAATATTCGCATAAAAAGCTATGGTGTTATCTATGTTATGTTATTAGCGATATATTTTTGTCTATGAATGATTTCAGCTAAACAGTGTGGTGTTACTTACATAGAGCATAAGAAACAGCATTCAAGCTTAACTCTTGCAATGGAAAGAAACAAGGGGAAACATCGAAAATGTTCAAGTACGTTCATTTAATGACGCTCTCACATTTGCGAAGGATGTGATTCGCTACATGGAATATTTAGAAAATGGCTAACATACTTTATATAGGCCCTTTGCTCCATTAAGTGAGGCGGGTATTTTAAAGTATATTTAAAAAGTATGGCATTTAGATAAGAAAACCAAAAACTGTTGTCGTCCCCTCAAAAAAATGAAACGTATTCTGACAAATAAATACACTTCGTTTGGGAAGCTACTGGCTGTTCTAAGGGTAAAAATTTCAGTTTTTCTGAGGTTTCTGTTGCCAATTAGGATCATTATATAGCACCAAGGTTGTACAAAGGGCGCCAAAGAAAATTTCACTGCACCTCGCGTCTATATCACATCGTGGCCTTGCGAAGTCATGGCTATTTCATTGGTTGCTTTAGGCCAGGGTGCAAGGTTACACCAATAACCACAACAACGGTTGCAAAATGATGTAGAAACGAAATATATTTTTACGCTCTCGATCGTGTTGGCTAAGAGAGAAAGAGGTAGAGTGAGTGCATTCAGTTTGTCATACAGACCTCTTATCCTGATTGGTAGCCATGCCTTATCGGCTAGTGCAGGACACGCCTTTGAAAGGGTTAAAAACTAAGGGGTAAACTTGATGCGCGCCCAGGTTAGCGAAATGTAGAATGTGCGGTGTGAGTAGATTTTCAGGGACTGCAAATTAAAGCTTGAATTGTATTCATTAAATGCATAGCAGGGCAGCACTTTATAAAAAAATAAACAGAACTGTATTCTCACAGTGGTACCAATTCTTGTTGCTGCATAGAAGCAAACATAACTAAATAAGAAATAAATAAAGCAGCATGCTTTCCATCTAATTCAAACTATAATTAATATACATTTACTAAAATATTGCTGATCATAGGAATACAACAGGGTCATAGACAAAAATATAACCCAATTTTATTGCCGTAATATGTATGTCATATTCGTTAAACTATATACACAAACACATTTATCTCTATTTTCTAAACATGATCAGTCAGTTATAACAGAAGAGTAATTTGCATTTAGTAAACGAATATCATCATCTGCGGATGTTTTACGGGGAGTGTCCACTTCCTGATGAGAATGTAGACCGTCTTCCCCACTTTCCTGGGATATTTTTATCCAGTAATTTACTATAAAAGCGCTTTTATGCACTGCCGTTACAATTACTGTAAGTGTACTACCAGCCTCCCACATACCCACGATATGTGTACGAGTAATTTCGCTAGTATACGGCATGACTGGCTCTGAGACAATAAACATGATGTATTTTTATAGTAATTTAAATTATTTGGTTTTTTCATTGATTTATAAAAATGATTTGTTTAATCTTTATTTATATTTAAGTATGATTTTAGCATTTTTAATTGTCTCAAAGTTGATAAAGCAATAATTTTTTTTAAATCATATTCAAAATTTGCTCCACGTTTTGGTTTTAATAACACCAGAAAAAGCAAAGGCATCAACCTCCCCTCTTTCCCCCTTTATTGCTGTTTTATCAAACCCCCACGATCTGCGTTAGGTGAGGTGGACACGCCTCAAAAGACCGCAGAAAACGATACAAAATACGCCGAAGATATTCTTTGGCGCTCTGTGCTCCAGCTCTCTGGAAGCGGGATATTTGTTCTGAGTTATGTTCATAAAGCGTGGCAGGATACCAAATCCCTCCACGATCCAGCCAATATGTCATGACTGCAATGAAACCATTAGGACACCGTACATAACATGATCATGATCAGGCCTACTGTTTGAGCAGCCCCCAGTATGAAATATCAGGACAATGACAGGGTTTGATATATCACCACAGGAGACATGTCTTTGAAGTTTATGACGATACTGCTATGTGTGGAAGTGCGCCATAAACTCGGAAGTTTTGTCTGGCACTCGATAAGGGAAGTTGACTTGGGGATTCAATAAAAGATGAGCGCCCGGATTATACCCGTCGGCGTGTTGAGTGTCCGGATAAAAAGGACAACGGACTAGACCCGGACGTTGGCATTGGAAAAAAAGTTATTGGTTTTCAGCAAGTGCAGCTGTTGAATTCACGTTTTGGGACTACTAAACCTCAAGGATTTGGAGCGATTTATTGCCTGAAAGAGGAAATGCGCTTTTAAAATACGACAATCTCGTACACTATAGTATAGCATTTATTTCTGTATTAAATATGTGATAATGATATATAAGGAAAGGAAAATCCCCGTATAATTTTAATGCCACAAAGGATTTATAAAAGTTCTAGGGTAACAAGAGAACTAAACTAGGCTGCAGAAGAGGTGGTGCCACGGTTACGCATGCGACTCGCATTCGGGGTGGTGGTGTCTACCAGGGATCTCCTCTCTCCCTCATTTCCTCTCATTTCATTTCCTGCTTTCACGTTAAGGTTCACACTGGGGCTGTGTGTCGGTCGGCGGCGGACAGATGGTGCAGAGACTTGCGCTTTTGAGTTACTTCTTGGTCCCGTCAGATGACAGCAGTTCGAGCCTCCACTGCTGTGTCCAGCTTTCCCCAGTCTCCGCTGGAGGGGAGCCTATGAGTCACCCTCCGGTGGAATGGGAGGGTCGCCGCCAAGTGCACTCCGGCCGGGTGGTCAAGCCTGTAACTGCATGTCTCTGTAGCCTGCGTCGACCAGTCCTGCAGTCCATAGTCTCCTGCGGTTCCTACATCTCCTCCGTTCCACCCGGGGGTGTGTGCACAAAGGTCTCTTGTGGGTCAAGGTATTAAGTATCCCCTCCGTCAACTAATCCTAATCCTAAGCTGCAGAAGAGCTACTTGCCCTATGAATCAAGATCTCTTAAATTTGATCGACAATAGTCAGTCGTATTTAGAAGTGCGATATGCTGCCTTTATTTGTGTCTTAGCTAAACTAAATGCTCTATGTTTAGAACAAAGACAGTGCTCACTTCAACTTCAGATTTAAAATGCACATGAACATTTCAGTTTTAATTATTGATTATGCATCTGCTGCAGTTTATGCTAAAGTCGTCGCTAAGAATCGTAGTTTCCAAGCACTACACGATAAGCCAAATGCTGTTTAAATAAAACTCGGAATATCTCAATCAGGATATTTCAGTGAAAGCGTGCAAAAATGTAAGAGGAAATAGATGTTCTACAGTAGGGACGTATATGGAATTCTATGTGGAGGGACCAAAGTGCCTAACCTGCATAAAATTAAACATTTGGAACATTTGCAAATAATGCACAGTCACACTACACTGATATATGTGTATGTATAGAGAATTATCAAGAGTTATTATTTAAACTAAGTACACTCTTTGGGTTTTGAGACAGAAATCTGCACTTTCTGTAGTGTATTTATATAAATACACTGATTCCTATAAGGTGAATTTTACAAAACATTTTAAGTGTTTAGCATCGTATCTTCAATTTAAAATTTTAAACACCTTTGAAAGGATAAACATGTTCATAATACAAAATCAAGAGTTCCTGGAACAGCAGGAAACTTATCTACAATTTTATCACCAGAAACATAATATCACGGTGTTTTTATAGCAACAGAAGTCAGATGTGGCTCTCAAGTAAGCCTTTAATTGTCTTAGGATGGAAAAAGTTATTTCACCAGAAGCAGTAGAAACTGATACAATAGCCAATTTCTTGAGAAGAACGTAGACAGTTCACTTTGACAATTAAGGATATACTTTTTAAGAAATGCTTCCCTCTGGGACTGATTTTAGCTAAACTGTTTACGATTTCATAAACTTTTTCACTGCCATTGTACCAGGAAAGAAGAAATTGAATAGGTGGTCAGGGTAACCTAGGCCACCCTTTAAAAACGCCCCTGTTCTGCGGAACATTTTGAGATGGTCATCCTTTGGTCTGCGAAGCCAGGTTAAGAAAGAGGGTTTGATGTCTAGGAAATACATATTTTTATATTTTCTCTACAAGGTGAATATCTATATATATTCTCACATGGCAGGAGACTACAAATCAAAGATATATCCGTGCTTTCCATTTGAAGAGAACTTAGCGTGTGGTAAACGATCTACATGTAGTAAGTACATCCATATCACTTACCATGAGTTGTACGTGCAACACGAGTGCTTGTAGTGGGGTTAGTTGCAGCATCTCCTCAAATTCGGGTGCCGAATGGTCCTTTATGTTACCAGATCCCCTACTACTTATCTATAGTAAACAGAGGGAGTGTTATATTCGGTCCAAAAATTTGATACCGAGACTTCATTTGAAGTACGCGTTTTGATGTCCTTGAATAGAAAAAGGTTTCTGTGTGTGTGTCTGAGCAGTATAACTCAAAACGAAAAAGTGGTTAATTCTTAAACTTAGACTTTCAATTCAGCATCTTTCAAGGTTGCAACAGGAAGATTTTGAAGCAAATTCCCCAAACGTCAACTACTCTTTACTACATGGAAACGTTTTCGTTAATTTTGAGTTTCTCCAAAATTACTTTAGCGATTTTTATTAAAATATATGTATGTTTAAGATATTTTCACGAGAAATAGCTTGAATTTTCTGGGAATATCATGTGATATCCCCTTCATTGTTAACGACATTAGTCTGCTTGGTAAATCGTATGAAATAGACAAAATGTTACTACACAGAACAGGCAAGATCTCCCTAAAGCACACAATTTCTGTAAAATGATATTTTTGTAGCTTTAAGCATTTACGAGATATTCTTTGTGATTGGTTTAAATTTCCAAATACTTAGGTTTTTATTTTCTCTACTACTTACCTAGTAAGTAGGGTAAGTAGAGAGGCTATTGCATTCCATACAAAAATTTCTATACCCAGATTTCACCGGAAATACACGTTTAGAGGCCTCCTAAGTAAACGAAAAACATAAGAATACTTGTGTTTAGGTGTATCGTAAACAGCACCGGCACACACACACACACACGCACACACACAAACTTTCTCTATATAATATTAGTGTGGAATAAAAAGAATTTGTCCAAGCCAATGACTACGGATTAGTGAAATAACAGTGGAGCTTAACGTAATAGGAAGAAAAAGATTTCTGACAAATTCCTATGTTACGTTAAGTCACACTGTCAGCCCCAAACAGCCACATTTAATAATATTACTACTTTAGCTCGTCTCGTAAGTTGTGTTACGTTGAGTTAATCGTAATTCTAGCTAAATACTTAATGGTTTTAAAATTCAGCACCCCACTCACATTGCAGCCTGCTACCGCGATAAATCCTAGGGAGTAGCGTGGACGTCATGCAGTATGTAAAATATGAATTGCCACACTCTCATATGGACATAAATAAAGGATGCTCCCGAAAGTTTAGAAAATGTTACGAAGTCGTCATCAGTTCCATTATCCGAAGACTAAAGTATCCGAGAATAAGTTAGTAAATGTGGATTTTATTATTATAAGCAAAAACCACAACTGTAACCATATATATATATATATATATATATTGTATCATAAAGAGAGAAAATTTGTACTCAACAGACTTAGGTCATTGTTTCACCATTGAAAAGCCCAACTATTGTGATTGACATTGTTTGTAAAACGCCTTCTAATTTCGTTTCATAAATCACAACAAGTTAAAGGGGATTTACAAAGCCAAGAACTCATTGGTGTTATAAAAGAACATGCTTTGAAGAAGGCTTTGAATTTTGGTTGAGAATGTCATGAAATAGAAAATTTTTGTTAATTCCACAGGATACTCGTGTAGAATAAGACAAATAGCGCGGAATTTTATTCCAAGTAATATATAGAATATGGTCAGAATTTAACAACCAAGACACAGCAAAATAAAAGGGAATCTAATCTGCTAATGCCAACATATTTTAAAAAATCCTCAAGCAAGAATGTTTTGCTTAATTTCCTTTGTATTTATAATCAGGACCGAAGAAAACTGAGAATATTTTCCTATATGGTCGCAGATTATTTCTATTTCAAAGCAGTTTACTTTGAGGACTGGGAGTGGGGTATCTTTATATTTTCCAGCGTCACCTCTATTTTATTGTATATATTAAATAGGAGCTCCCACATCCTTAAATGTATTAGGGGAAATTGGGTCATTTAATAGAATGGTAGGTTGAATGTAATTAGCAATATTATTTCTGATTTTTAGAGGTACTTATAAGTTATAGGTCACATAATACATAGGGACTGTGTATTAAGTGGAAAACGTAGCTATTGTGACTTCGTCCAATTTTTAATTGTCACTTTTTTCAGTTCCCAATATTACTGTTTCGTTTTTTATTTAGTTCACCTTCACTGGGATTTCACTTCACCAAGGTAAAACAGTTCAATTCTCTGCAACTTCACTTCCTCCGTGACGTCATCTCTTCACGCGGAGGGTTCACTTCATTCGGAAGTCGAATACAAGACCTCATAACCCGTCGCTCTGCAGTAGCACTCGTGCGCGTCACAACAGTCGAACCAATTCGCTCGGAGAATCGCTCTTGACGTCGCACCGAAAACTCGCCCGCCAACTTGCTCGCTGACCGACACAAGTCAACTCGCAAATCCTCACCTTACACTAACTGACGCGATTCACTCTGCTGTTGCCACTATTCAGCTCCACTAACTGACGCGATTCACTCTGCTGTTGCCACTATTCAGCTCCTTGCAGTGACTCCACTCTGTCGTACTCGACTCGCTCTCTGACTGACTGACTGACTGACTGACTGACTGACTGACTGACAGACAGACTGATTGACTGACTGCCCACGAGAACGCTCGCTTATATAGGCAGTGAAGTCCCCAAAACAAGGTTCTCGAACGTTCTAGAACTATCTCGACACACTTTCTGAAGGGAGATAAAACTTCCAGAAAGTTCTATTTATCTTCCGAAAGCGCGCCTGGTGTTTACGCTGGTAAGCGGCGTTATCGTTGTTTACTCCGACCGCCCGGCGCCGACCTCCATATAATCTTGAGCCATAACTGCTGTGTCACAATATCATGTCATTAAATAACTATAGGACTAACGAAGGGGTACACAAGTTTAAAATATCACCTACTGTAATGAAAAAATTACTCGATCATTCCGACCGATAATTGTTCGCTCTAATTCGAGAAATGGAAGTCTGTCGAGGGGAGGTTAAGAACGTCAGACATTCCGCAGATGTTTCACATGGTTTTGATGAATATCTAGGGATTTTTCATCCGTGATTAGGAATAGTCGGAGCTGTACGAAATTACAGTTACAGGCTAAAAGGGAGGACTCGCCGTAAAAATCCTCTAGATCATTGTAAAATAATTTTATAAAGAACAGAGGGATGTAAATTAAATTGATTCTTTATTCAGTTAAACAATGTACCGGTCCAAATACATAGGTCCCGGATTCGATTCCCGGTTGGAGGGTGGGAATTTTTCTTTAGTTAGAATTATTCCCCATCCTCCTTAGAGTTTGGAAGTATGAATGAGAGTTGAATATGTATGTGAATTTAATGTATTAATCAATGGTAAAACCAGCCCAAAGATTAACATCATTACAGTTTTGGTTTTTGGAATTTGGTTTTAGAATTTCGGCTTAGAATACTTTGTTCTGTTCCTTCACTGGAAGCTAGGCCATAATTTTAGTTACCAGTGGTTTACATATGCCGTAAATAAAGTATGTTAGTCGAAACAGCTTTTTATTTGTAGACTTTAAAGCATTTATTAGGTAGGTATAATATTGCACAACACACTAGTTTGTCTGCTTTTGCCCATAATAACTAAGATATAACATTGACAATTGAAATGTGCTAAACATTAACTAGCTTAGTCTCTGTGTATTAATATTCATCCAGTTGAAATATAGGGAGTCAATACATGTGATAAAAATTATGTTTACAAGCCTATATTATGTAAGTTTATTACAGAACACAATAGTAAGCGAAATACTTCGGTTTTGTTAATACAAACCCCTTAGGTGAATTAATTAAGATATAGCAGCCTACTCTTTTAAGCGGACCTAAGTTCTCTCAGTGATCGGAACAGTCTTTCTCGAGTGAAAAGTTAATATACTCAAAATACAAGTAAGCATGCTTCCATACACATAAGATTTAAAAAAAACCTCCATATTTGTCTTTAATATACCCCATTATAAAATTTTAATATTATTCATGTATTTAAAGTCGAAAATTACCAGAAAAAAACCTTTACAGTTTGACTATTAGTGTAGATTGTCGAGTGATATTTACTCAACAAACAGTTGCTTTCAACTATCAGTTCCTCTGAATGCAGTCTTAGACATTAGCTATGCATGGATAGTCTATTAACTCTCGCACTGATCGTAATCCAGAACAATTCTGAGGGAGGCATGTAAAATAAATTCACGTGAAAGATATAAGATGCTACTAACAAATAAAGCTAACCACATACACAAGTGTTCTAAAATAAAAGTTGGTTACATTATGTGAACAATTCTATCCTAAGCTCCTTTTGGTGCAATTATTGAAAAAGGGTAATATTTTCAATTGAGGCATAGTGCGTCATACCTATTGTTCTATAATCTATATTTTTAAATTACTGTAAAGGAGTTTTGCAGTAATCTAAAATATTTCAATACTAGGTACTCTATACTATCGTGACGTAAATTTCTGTCCCACGCTGTTTTCGGTTTGGAAACAAATATCAACAATGTAGAATAAAATCATAGAAGGCTATTTGGATTGTACAAGATATCTGTGAATCTTTATAGCTTCCTTTGAACTATAGGAGCAGTATGCTAGCAATATTCAGTATGAATGAGTGTGATTTATACACATCTTCCATTTTAATATAACCTATCAATAATCACTAAGTGATGTTAGATTATACCAATTGGTTGTTCCTATGTTCTAAATGACTAAAAAATTTTCCATACTGAACTTCAAAGATACTGGAAAATTTTAAAAACGAATTGAATTGAGTTTTATTTATGGACGCTGTTTAACTGCTGTGGTCCTTAAGCGTTCCATTTTATATTGGACGTGAAAGACAGGTAATTTTGTTCAGAGGCCTGAGGTTCTTTTGCGTGCCGTAAATCTACGACATGGGACCACCGGCTTTACTTCCTTTCCGAAGGAAGCCATGCTGAAAATTTTTACGCCCACAAAAATCCGTAGCCCTCCGCCGGGTTTGAACCGCGACCTGAGGAACTAGAGACTAGCATGGTACCACTACACCACGGAGGACGATATTTGACAAAACGGCATTTCTAAAGAGACTTAGTGCTGCCTTTTATCAATTGTGATTTATCGCCTATTTCTTCTTGATAAGTATACTCGCTTTGATTTACTTACTTTATTCTTCTGCACAGAGTTCACATTGATCCATCAATAGTTGACATACTTTAGAATTAATTCCGCCGTAGCTCGAGAGAATTTCAAAGTCTGCTCTCTGCGGAAAGCTTCCACTACTTCCTAAAGTGCAGGAGTTTCTTTGCTAAAGAAACATTTTAAAGGCATTGTCATTCAAATAGCTTTAGAACACGCTTTCTTAGAAGCGAATTCTTGATTTCCTATAGCGAAACTCCTGCTGAGTTCAGAATAAAATGCTGACGTGTTCCTTGCAAGAAAATTAGGTGAAGGCAGTCCTGCTGGAAACTTTATGGTTGTTTAGTGGCACACATTCATTCAAGTTGTTTTCATGACCAACTCTTACTTGGCACATATCCCTCTCTATGGCAGGGAAGTATTCCAAAGTTCAGGGGCTTCAGAGCCATTTCAAGTGTCTAAGGTTAACCGGAAAATGAGAGCGTGGCGGGCAGATGGGCGGAAAATAGTCGAGAGTGCTCTGAACTCGTAGATGACTTGAGCCCACCGAGCTAATGTGCTAATTTAACGATCATTCACCCAGCGAGAGGGTTCCGCGCTGTGAGACTCCCAGGTTCGATTTCATCGGGTCGGCCACTCTGACCATGTAAATGCCATTAGTCGTGTTTTGTTTGGAGGACGTTATGATGGTTATTTTAGGTCAATTTAATCTTTTAAATGGGAACCTACAATTAGAGTCAATTTAAATTGACCCCAAAATGACCATTACAACGTTCTCCAAATAACACACGACTAATGGTATTGACTTTCTCCCATAATATCAAGTAACTTTTCTTAAAGACATGTCTTTCTACGACTCTTAGTTTTGGAGATACTGTACAGTGGCAACTTAAATGGTCCAACCTGTATACCTTAAAGTAACTGTAGTTAGCAATTTGCTTATTGTTTGTTATTATAATATTTTAGCACAGTATTCTGTTTCTCTTAAATTTGAGAGTTACGGCTAAAGAATTAGTAAAAAATTACCTTTATAACTTAATTAGCATTATTTATAGGCTTTATCGTCAGAAATAGTAAGTTAGTTAATTATTGTATAATAATATTTCCTACGTCTATTTGATAGGAATCGCTATCTGAACACATGCTCCCATATTTTATTTAGCATTTCTCTAGAATTAATGAATAAATAAATAAATATTGAATAATATCACGTTTTTTGTGTATGTGTGTTTTTTTACTTCCACGCAAATACAAACGCGCGTGCGAGCTTAACATTAAGGGGGGGCAAATGGAGGCATGAATCTAATAGTGGGGGGGGCTTTCAAAGCAATCCTGTGTCATTGTTCGCCATTACCTGCAAGGATTTGTAGGGAAAGACACATAATTTTATTTTCTAAAACTTCTTATGTACGTATGCATTATAGCAAAAGTTTCCAAATAACATACCTTAAAAGTTTTTATAACATTATTTATGCATTTTTTACAAAACTCAATAATAACTGTGTTAGTTTAAGCTCTTAACTGGGTAGCATATTTATTCTCCTTTTGAGGAAAGTATTTAAGATGAGTAAGGTAGAATCAGAATGAGAAATTCGATGACATAGCGAGACTTGAACCACAGATCTTTCTATTTCCGTTCGGTTGCCCTAACTAACTAAGCTACCATTGCAACATGCCGGCACGACATTAAACTATTTTGAGATCTCCTTGTGGTTTACTGGAAAAAATGCGAGTCAGTTGGGAAATTTGTCG
This sequence comes from Deroplatys truncata, assembly GCA_030765065.1. Lineage (NCBI taxonomy): Eukaryota > Metazoa > Arthropoda > Insecta > Mantodea > Mantidae > Deroplatys > Deroplatys truncata. The sequence goes on along the minus strand of CM060984.1, from coordinate 139,774,527 downwards.
TGTCGGCATGTTGCCAAGGTAGCTCAGTTAGAGTAACCGGACGGAAAACGAAAGATCCGTGGTTCAAATCCCGGCTGTGGTATTGAATTTTTCATTCTGAATTTATCTTTCCAGCCTTGTCCTACACACGACTAGTGTGAAAGAACAATTAATTGCCAGGATTTAATATGTTACATAGTGTATTCCAAGTGGTGCCTAACGCATGTTATGTACAGTCCTTCACACCGAGCGGGTTGGCTCAGGCGGCAACGTCTGTGGCTTGCATTCAGAAGGTCACGGGTTCGATTCCCCATGGGGTTTTCATGGTTTTCTCCTGGTCACCTAAGCGAATGCCGCGGTTATGTATTCTAACACGATTTCTCCTTTCCCCCATTTCCTCTCATTTCATCTCTCCCTTTCACGTTTCTGCTCTGCGTTCGAGTCCCGCGGGAGTCCCGCGGTACTGGCGGTGTCGGGCAGATGGCGTAGTTGCTTGTGAATTGGAAAGATTTCTCCCCGTAAACGCCAGGGTGCGTTCTCCCGCCCGTTAGGTTTGCTTCGTTGCCCTCTCTCGCCTCTACTGGCGCGCAGATGTTCAAACTGGAACTGTTTCTCCGCGTCTCTTGGTGCGAAGGATATTGTTCCCTAGTTTGGGCCACCAAGTTTGGCCATCGGGAAGTCCAGAACACTGGATTACCGACTGTGGGACAACATTGAGAGTAAAGCTTGCTCGTCACAGCACAGAAATCTGGAGGCGCTAAAACGATATTTGAAGCGAACACTGCAGAATTTGGACATAAATGTCATACGTGCTGCTATAGATGGTTGGCCGTGCCGTTTGAAAGCCTTGTGGCCTCCAAAGGAGTTCATTTTGAGTAACTATCTGTCCTTTGTATTCATAATATTATTGTATGAAAATGTTTTAAATATTGTCATTCTTTGTTGTGTTTTCCACGTTTAAAGTTGTGACAGAGCTTGTGATATGACTAAGTATAATGTAACAAGACTGAGTTGAAATATTTCTCCGAAGAAAAAGTTCATTTGCAAGTCATGTTAAGAAAAGGCACTAGTAACATCAGAGTAGAGAGGTCATTAGCGTGAAGGCTCCTGGAATGCAGTTAAGGTCCGTAGACAGGAATTCTGTAAATTATAAAGTGAATTAAATTCTTAGATTTGAGCAAGGCACCGCATAGAAACAGTTTCCCCTACGTAGAGTTTTAGGATTGGACCACCTAAGTAGAAACCTTGGTGGGTAGTGATATGTGGGCGGAGCTTAAGTTAAGAAAAGAGCATATACTTTAGAGCACACTTATTGGACTTACATTTTTGTGACTTACTCGTATGACGAGTATTGAGATTTTGGTTTCATTTTTAAGTTATGTGACGCGCTTGAGTTAGAAAGATTTAGCAGCTATTGTGAGGGATGTTTCCGAGAAGATTTCTGCGACTTGCGGCAGCTGACGCTTCGCTTCATTACCGTTAGAGAAATAATTTAATTCTTTAGTTCAGCATTCAGCGACTTTCTTCAAACGAGCATTTAAGTCAACATTAGAATCTATCAGCTAACTAAACTGGTGTTATCCTTTCACACTACACTCACACATACCCTGAGACAAAGAACTTTAGTTATACCACTGGAACAGGTGGCGGACCAGACAACGCAGAACGAACTAGGAGATGACATCGTAGAACTCAACAACAAAGCAGGTAACATTATACGTGAAATAAGTCGATGCAACTTTAAGATAGCAGTATCAAAAGTTGAAGCAACCGATAGGACTTCAAAATTGTCGCACCACGAATGGTTTCAGGAGTTGGGAGAGACCAACAGGGGAAGAAAGCATTCTGTTGAGCAGACGATAAGAGCATCTCTAGCAATGGCATATTGGCTAACTGCTAAGCCTTTCTACGCGGAGTCTTGCTCAACTATAGTTCAGTGAAGGAGTTCATTGAACTGTATTGCTTCCTTGTGATGGGTTTATATACTTCCCGAAGTAGGGTTCAGACTCCGTCGACAAGTTATGGTGCCATATGGGCCGCATAACACTTGTCCCCTCTGAGCCTCCTACATCTTTGTATCAGAATACACTATTTTATCTTTCAGAAAACAAGAATGATAAGGCCTGCGACTGAATGTAATATTTTAACTTGTTCCGCATAGAATTCTATAAATTTAATTAGTGTGAAGGCGAAGTTACCCAGCATCGAAGTACTTAGTATTGCTACATTAAATAATGAAACTATACTTTTTTCTACAGTCTAATTTGTTAATTTGTTTTTGCTGTAAATAAGACTGAACCTTCGTCTGCATTAAAGCTCAGTAAAGCATTTTATTGCAGTTGTTTCCTTTAACTGCCACCACTAATGTGCATTGACTTATTGATTTAGTGGACAGCCGTTACTTAAGCTAGGTGCACTTTCTGCTTGTCACACATTCCTGCATTTAACCATTTAAACTCTGTTGGCATTGTATATTAAGTGATCCTCTATAGAGTATTTTTCGAGAAGTTATCAGCGTTTCCATCGCTGTGCTTCACGTTCGTATGTTTTATTTTTCTTTCTCTATTATGCACCTACAGTAAGTAGAAGTAGCACTGTATTCCACCCAAAACTTTGATATCAGATTTCACCAGAATACACGTTCTGAGGCTCCCTGAATAAATAATAATCATAATAAAAGACATTTATAGAAAAATGCCCATGTGTATGTCCGACTGTGTGATTGAAAAGCATAATTAAAAAAACGAAAAATGGGTTAAATATTAAACCTGGTATTTGTAACGGTATTCTTTATAATGTTATTACTTGTGATGTTTGTGTATGTGTGTTTACTTCATGTGAAGCCATCTTGTGACGTCATTCATTTGTTAGGTTTGTAGCTCCATCTAGTGTTAGCAATTTGTGGTAGTATTAGTGTTTGAAAGAATTTTAAGTTTTGTTTACTGTCCTCCGGCTAGCTATTATTTCTCAGTCGAACATGTCTCTTGATCAGAGTGTGTAAACGGAAAGGAATCTTTTATCCAAATATAACACTGATGAAGAAATTTGTTTTACACATTTATTGTCGAACACGTTAACTATCACATTTATACATTGATCTTAACACTCGCCAAACTGAAACTGTTATAATAACTACTTACTGATAATTCTTTTAATCCACGTACTTCAATCTTTTGTATAATTAACTTTACCATACTTTAGATCTTTCATAATTCTGCTGCGCGTAACTTGTGAATCTATATCCGATGTATGCCGTACTAATACTTTCGACGAACTGACTGACTGAAGACGACGTGTAGTGTACACAGATTTTTGATGAACTGAAAGACTGACGGCGACGTGTAATGTATTGAGATTTTCGATGAACTGGCCGCGATCTACCTCTGACTTGGCTTTTTATACACCCACTCCCCAATATGCCTAAAGATTATAACTGAGTTACTATTGGCTAATAAAACGCGCCAACATTAGCGTCTATTCTAATATCCAATGAAAATTATGAATACATATGCTCTAGGGAAACATTCCAGAAGGTTCTCAACGGAAAAACGCGCCAACATTACGTAACTTCCTCGTTTCCAATAATGATAAACAGCTCACCCCCCTCGCTGCATTATTGCGCTATTATTGACAGTTTCAGTAAGGCCGTATAAACTTACTTCTCAACAATAATTACAATCAATAAACATCTCAAATCAATGTCACATAAAAATGCATATTCATATTACAATCATTATTATTACATTTAAGTAATTTGTGATACAAATTACTGCATCATATTTAAGTGCAACATCTTTCAAGAAAATTTCCCCACCCAAAACTACCTCTTACATTAAAAGTTTACGTTATTTTTTATTTTCTCAAAAATGACTCTAACGATTTTCATTAAAATATTGTATATTTAAGTTACTTGTATGACAAACGAAATGAATTCTCTGTGAATAGCCTCTGAAGTACTCTTCATTCTGAATGACTTGAATAACTGGAAAGGCGTAAGAGATATACAAAATCGCACCACACAAAAATGTAGATCTCGCTAAAGCATACAATTTATGTGAGATAAATTTTGTTGTTGAGTTAACCACTTCCGATATATACTTTATTATTGGTTTGAATTTTCACATACTTATACTTTTCTCAACTGATAAGTTGCTATTTGTTTTCTTTTCTCATAGTCATGCAAAGACCTGGAATTTTAACTTCCTCGCGTAGCGACACGCTCTATAAAAACCTGGCCATCGCTTTACCTCCTGTATCCTACAATGAAATGTGTGGACATGAGTTGAAAGTTTTATCGGTATTAAAAAGGAGTAGATAACATAAGAATGTTTTGAAGAAATAGCTCATAGCAGAGTGAGTGGAAAATATTTTGTAAATGAAACACATCAGACTTGTATTTAAACAGTGTTTAATACACGCTGTTGTAGTAGGAGGACACAGATGATAGATGAATGGAAATAACAGAACGATATTTTGAAGAAATTGGTTCCAGGTGTAAACCTAGGGTACCTTGCCATTTATGAGGATTGAAGGAAGTCTGAAACAAACCTCAGCGAGGAAGAACAATTCTGGCGGGATTCGGACCTTGTACATCTGCCTTAATGACCTCTGAAACCCTAGCCGGTACAAAACGTTCGCCTCGCAAACTCTTTTGAAACGTCATAGGATATGGATTTTTTAAGACAAATACATCATTCAGCAGTAATGCATTACAGATATCAGTGAACATAACGGAAATTTAACCCAGAACATAGCATTGAGGTTTGGCTATATGGCTCCTCGAAATGAGAAATGATTAAACAATGAAATAAATAGAAGATAGAGATAACAATAGAATAAAAGAAACAACACTCGGTAGAAAACAAAATAGTCGGTGAACACACAATCTTTGAGTGTCTGAGGCAGAACTGAGATCACTGAGAAGCAGATCCTGTGGTGGCCTGCGCTTCAATCGAGTTGGCCGACGATTTCTTGCTCTGAGGTTGTATTATACTACTCCCTGGGCATGCTGAAGGCTGGCGAAGAAAGGCTTGGAGACGATGAGAATGAACTAGTATAGTGGAAAGTCGCAGATAACGGTGAAGCTATCCATTCAGAATGAACCATGGGGCTTTGGTGATATTTTGTATGATATGAAGGCGGTGAATGTGAGTTTTGCTGGCAGCACCCCAAACAGCAGCTGCATAAGTGATCAAGGTTCTCGGAAGAGAAGTATATAAAGCAGAGAGCACTCAAGAGACAAAGGTGATTGCCGGTGAAAAATGAAGAAAGGTGACAGTCTGGCTGAAGCTAATGTAACCATGCTCTGTACACGAGAAGTCCACGTAAGAATGGTTTCAAGTAGTACACCAGGATATTTCACCAATATTTGTAGCGGTAACCAGGATAAGAATTCCTTGAGCAATAAGCGATACTTGTTAGGACGGAGGGAGAAGTTTGGCCTCTGTTTTGTAGGCATTCAGGAAAATGCGAGCCAAGCAGAAACTAGATCAAAGGAATACTGTAAAGTCGTGAAAGCTGTGCGCGGATTGGAATGGGAGTAGTAGAGTACGGCATCATCAGCATACATAGCTTTACAAGTGGATAGTAAGATGGAGAAGTCAGACATTTATGCATTAAAAAGAACGGGTGCGAGGATGGGCCCCTTTGGAACACCTGACTTAATGGGTCACTGAAGATCGACTACCACCAATGCGAACAACAAAACACCTGTCGATGAGCAAAGTGCAAAGGACTTGGAATATGTAATGAGGAAGGCCAATGGGCAAAAGTTTACACATGGATTATTACGTTTAAGCCTTACTGCTTTCTTCTAAATCAAGTGAATATTAGCCAAAGATATTTCAGTCAGTTTTATCAATCATATAAATTATATCAGTCATGGAACGACTAAGTCTGGTTCACTAATGCTGTTCATAAATAAACTAGAAACACAAATTAACGTTTGTTCTCGGCATTACACTTCTACCCTTTCATCTATCCCATAAAATTCACAAGCCATTTAATAAAACATGGTGGACTAGTTGTATTTTAAATAAATGGTTTCTGTTAAGTTTTATATTGGACAGATAGCGCTATAGTATGACATTTTGAAATAGTTTGCGAATGTAAATAGACTTAAAACAAATCAAAGATATACATAACCAAAAATCGTTGCGAATTTACAACATTAAATCGTCGTAAGGTACCCTTAAAGCATGCACTTTACTGTAAACGCTTTGGTTTCTTCTCACTGTGTTTTGGAATTCCACATTAGTCTAAACTCCAAAAAGTTTACGACATTCCACTTGCTCTTCAGTGCGGAATAATTAAGGGACCCGTTGCTGGAATTCCAGATAAGGACCAACCACCTCCAACTGTTCTAATGTTCTCACAGTCGGTAGCTGCCACAGAAATACATTACAAACGTGCAACAACTACGTTACCGCAACTAATGTCCCAAAGTAGAGAGAGTGATCCAATGTCTAGTTCAGAATGTACCAAGAAAGCAAAACACTCAGCACTTTGTGGTAGCATTTTGCACGTTTGGAGAGAATTGAGGTCCATTTTTATAACAATAGATTGTGTCATACAGGTTGCTTCTTCCTGGAACTCCGGGAAGAAAGGCCTTAATCTTTCTTGGTGTAAGAATAGGTTATTGTCGCTTTAATATTAAGTAACCTAACACTCGTTGTTGTACTTCTCCCGGGAGGGAATGTATAATTTCTACTTAAAATCAAATCAATACATAGTCTTTTTTCAAAATTAATAAATTTAATGGTAATCAATGTAATACAGTTCGTCGTTAGAACAAACTATGCTTGTTTGGGATTAGGCATTTTCAAACGGATATATACATATATAGGTTGTTACAGAATTTAACCGATAAAATTTCAGGGGTTACAGAAGAAAGGCATAAGAGCATTTTTATATAGGATGAGAGAGTAACTGTGCTCATATATATACATATTAATAATAATAATAATAAGCAAAATACTTGTTATGTAATTAGATGTTAAGTATAAGTTTTATGTATGTGTAGGGGTTTAGTTGGAGCTGTGGGACACTTGTTAAAACCGGACAAACAACATTTTTGTTAGAATTAGAGTGCAGGCAAACCGACTTGTAGGAGGATGAAACAATATCAGAACCTTGAATCATGTTGTAGGAGAAAATCACAAGCTAGCTCAACGAATATTTTTGAAGAGAGGTCAATGTCTGGAAACAGCGAATGATAGCCTATTAAGTTTTCGAGAATGTTCCAAGCTGAAGGAACGCAGCCAATAAGACTTTAAGAAGAATATGTTTAAATGTTTAAGCTCAGGAAGTTAGTGATAGCGTCCCCAAGCCTAAATCAGTTGGGTGTAAAGTGCGGCGATGTGCAGAACATATGTGTAAGCTCTCCGAAGCAGGAGTTACTAATTACCTTACACAATGTAGTGAGAACGTTAAAAATATATCATTTTAAAAGTGCAAGTTATTAGAAGGGAAATGAGGTATATTATAGGCACGTGTGATACATAACTCAATTATTAATCGAGCACTTATAAAAATACTACTTTGATTGCTACATTTCCTAGCTAAGGAATCTTCTACAGTTCCAACTAACTCAGTTATTACTAAAGCAATTGTGTATCTTCTTACTACAGCAGAAAATGCGGGTGTAATTAAAGCATTGTGTTCCTCTACTGATTTAATCATGTGTTAGTGTTGTTACCACACAATTTCCTTCCCGTACCAGACCCTGATAAGTTACACATGCTCTACCATAAACCCAAACAGCAGCCGTGGCAAGAATTAAACATAACTTCATTGACAATGTAGTAGTAGCAACCTAAACACTAAGATAATCATCATAGCTAATATATTAATTCAGATATTAATATATCAACATGCGAACCTACTGCGGGTTATACTACCAGCACGAGAAGTATACCCAAAGGATACCTATGGTCTTTGAATTCATGGTTGTTTGCAAAAGAATAAAATAAAAGATAAGGTCAGTACGTCACTGATAAACCTTCTGAGTTGCTACTACTTGCAGGTAATCCTGGCCATGCAATGCAAAGGACAAGGAGCTGAGTGGTAAGATTACAGAGCTTATAGTTGCCATCAGTTGCAATAACATACGCTATTAATCTGAAATTACCTTAAAAGTACGTATGCACACTTTAGATGCATATCCGCATACCTGATACTTGCTGTTATCTTTTACATCGTACACACAACAGGAATGCAATAAAATTCTTCCTATGCAATATGTTCAAACATTCCACGCGAATGCCTCTGTAACATGTACTTAAACTTTGAAAGAAACACGAGAAATTAAAACTGGGTTCACTTCAAGCGTACGCCACTCATTGTTAACCGCTTGTAGGTGGGTTTAACCCAGCATCACCAGATTGACAGCCGAGCAAAGTAATGACTTCACTACTACTACAGCTAACTGTTGTTTGCCTCTTTGATACGCACGACTCTCCATGTAAAAGTAGGAGTATTAGTGGTACAATGGCGCTTGTTGTCTGAGCCTTGTACCACAAAAAGCAAAGCTCTAACTTTGCAAATACCGCAATGGTAGCTATTTTTGTGGTTGAGGAAGAGAAATTAACAATTTTGGAGTGGAAATCAGTACTGCCTTCGCATTAAGTATTTATTTGCATGTATCACTACAAACCTTCAAATGAAAAATCATTACGCAACTTCAAAGTTTAGAGTTACACAAAATAAGAGTTCTATATTAAGGTGTTCCTACAGCATCCCTATGTAAAACCCCTGAAAGTTTGTCGGTTGAATTTTTACACCCTATAGATAGGCAGATGGGTGAGAAGGTACATATGCGAAAATAAACCTTTCCTATTACTATGTACCATGCTTTAACAGCAAAACACTGACAAGGTGTTCAGTCAATCAATCTTATTTCGGTTTAAACTGTCAGTTCGATGAAAAAAGCTTAACGAGCTGGATAATTCCAAATATGTGAAATGATATTCAGGTCTGGTGACACTATGTCATGTCATCGACTTGAATCAGCCCACGACAGGTCTGGCTGAATGACAGATGGTGTTTTCGTTTAGACTTCCATCAATAACTTCCAGACACAGCGCTTGATGAGCATTTTGCAGAGCACAGCAAGATTCAAGAATTTTGTTCTTGTTATATATATTCTTTATTGTCGCTTCAACTTTAAAGTCATATCACGACTATTTTTAGAATGTAGAGCATGATTACAATGAAAATACAATATTTTAAACAGTAATAGTACATAAAACATTAAATTCTCTAGATAGGTGTGCTGTACATTGTTATACAATTTTGTCGCTTTCATAAAGTTTAAAGTTCTTTGTTGTGCTGAATTTAAAGCGTCTGGTAGACTGTTGGGGTTGTGACATCTTTCTCTGGTTTTACATAGCGACGGCAGGCTGTAACGAGATGATGAACTGTGAGGTTGGATCTGCAGAGGTCGCACACAGGAGGAAGGTCACGGTTGAGATGTTTGTGTTGTATAAGTATGTCCAATACGTAGTTGAGTTAATACAACTTGGTCTTTGCGGTTGAACTGATAGTGTTGAAGTTTGGACTCGGAAATGTAGACATCGTATAACTTGCTTCTAGATGTGGCTTTTCATGTTCGTCTTGATTGATTAATCAAGCATTTTGTTGTGCAAGAAAATATTCTTCTTTTGTAAATTGTATGAGTCAACTCTTTTCTACTTATTATCTCATTGTTTCTTTTAGTTTATTTTACGGAGTTTGTTCTTTTATGGTACTTGCAGTTTTGCTTCCCAGTATTGTTTAAATTGCGTGAAATAAATGCAGTAATCAACGGCAATAGCAATTCAAATTAACATTAAGCGAGTAGAAAACATACTCATAACATTACGATCTTATTTTGTATACTAAACGGAACATTAAACTACAAAGCTTAACAGCTGAACTGGCTTAATGTGAATAACTGAGTATCGCAAGGAGTCGCTTGTGAGCAGAGTCATTCCGGGGGTCCAGACAACCGGCTACAGTGAGAATGAGGATTTTACTCGCATGCCAAAAGATCAACTATTACCTCACCCACGTTATGTAAACAGACAACTCTGGATACTATATACGTGATATCCCCTTCCAGTATAGGACAAGGGAATGCAAGATCGTCGAAAATAAAATAGGTTTGACATAACATTATAGCGATTCTAAACCTCCATACATTTAGTGCATTTTAAAAATATATATTTAGCGGCGCATGCTTGATCTATTTACGACCTGAGAGTAAACTTTCTTGTTTCAATAGAGCACGTTTGTCTTTCCTTAACCAATTAGAAAGCCTAGTTTTCCATATCCATGTGGGTAAATGCAAAGGTAGAAACACTCGAAGTTTATTCTGCATGGCTGTTTTAAGCCCTCAGGTGTGATGTCAGTCTAATTTTAAAATAGGCTGTTTAAAATATCAGGGTTTAGATACCAGATACTGAAGGCATGGGAATGTCCTCCCTCCCATCCCCTCTCTTCCCTCCTACAGCTCGTTAAGGGGGTTTTGTCAACCCTGAATACGAAGTCGATGTATCTCTCAGGCATAATCCGTGAAAAAGCAAACCTCAATGGATCTGTTCACACCAGAAGCGCCGTTGGGCTCATTTTGATCCATTTAAACCTTTACTGCTTACTGCTATCTTTTTCAAAAAAAGACTAAGAACTTCACTACTTTTCTAATGCGTGTTGAGTGCTTATCTCAGATCTGAACAAACAAAACAAACAAAAACACACAGTTCTTAAAGCATTTTCACTTCTACCCAGGACTGCCGTTAGCGCCATTTTGACCCATTTAATTAGCAGTCCTGATTTCGATCAAAAATACTGTGTTCGATATCTGACATTGTTGATGTATTTGGTGAAGCATATTATTGTATTGTACACGTATCAGGAGAATTTTTGTTCTTACATTCTTGCACGAATTGTTTGAAGTACATTGTACACAACAGAAATATTGCACACAGCAACTGTATAAGATGGCTTCAAGGAAAAGGTACTGACAGTGACGAAGACATTCTTACAATTTTTGAAAGTTTACCATCCAAAGATTGACACAATGAATGTAAATCTGACTCTGAACATCCCTAATATGATGTTGATGTATGTTCAAATGCTAGTGGAGATGACATTTCTGACGAAACAAAGAACTGTGACAGGATATATAATGATGGATTGATGAAACAGCATTATAGTAAACCAGAATAATGTGGTAGGTTATTCAGCTTCGTTTTCGTTTCTCCCTTTCTTGCTTTCTTTTTTCTTTCATTACTTATTCTCGCAGTTTCAACAAAAATAAATTTGCTAAATAATTCTCATAAAATTAAATTTGAGATATTCATTATTCATATAATCTCCACTGAATTATACCGTCTCTGGGCGCTGCTGGAATTGAAACAGGTCAGATATATCGAGGTCATTCTAGAAGATGATGTAGAGGACAATGAAGCAGAGGAGGACTTGCGCGTGGTTGTGGTCGTGTTGCTTACAGTCGAAGATGCAGATCTCCTGTAGAACTTCTCACTAAGGATGACACACCTAAATGGAAAGCAATTGGGACACACGTCAATAACGCAGGTACATTTGCAAAGCACAATGCAATGAAAGAAAATCCGGGATGTATAGCTTGTGTAAAATGCAGTATTGATAGCATTATCGGTGCCTGGTGTTTATTTATTGATGGATCAATGCTTCGCTATATAAAATAATGCATAGAAACAGAAACTAGAACCTTTTAGAATAGCTAAGAAGGAAGTATTTAAAATATGAACCTCGAATTACTGGCGAGAGTTTGGATACTACCACAACAAATAAAAAGAGAAGCCACTGCCAAGCAATGAAGTCCAATGGTAATAAAAACAATGTAAAGTGTTATCAGTGTGCAAAATGTTTTTTGTGGAAAATGCACTGGTAAAGTAAATAAACGTTATTTTTGTGGCGGGTTAATTTTCCTCAGAATAAATAACAAGTACTAGCCCTACTTTGAAAAATATGTTAGCTTTTGTGTTAAAATCTTAAACTGTAATGGCAAACCCATTGGATGCGCTGTAGTTGAAATGTGTAGCTTCTGCATTCTAACATATTAACGTACTCTTTATTTCTTTGAGTTATTGATGTTATTTTCAAGTGCTAAATAAAAGATGATAACGCAACGGCAATTATAATGTAAGTTAGATGTCATAATTAGATTTCACGAAATTGGTTACAATACACACCTTGGATCAAACTGACACCAGCGGCGCTTTAAGGTTTACAATTAACACGGCGCTTCTATTGTTAACCACAACTGATGCAAAGTCTCGTGCACGTGTAGCAACGAAAAATGGAAGAACCCTTCATATCTGTGGTGTAATATTGCTCTATGCTCTACAGCTTAAACTACTAAAGAAGTAATATCCATGCATTGGAAATGTAAGTTTCTATAACATGGGAAGATTCTCTAGTCATTCTAAATTACTTCTCTCTCTTTCTCTTCTCTTCTTTTTGGGAGTGTGGGTACGTGATCACACACTTGTACCCTTATATTTTTATTATATTTTTACTTTCCCTACTATATAGCAAGTAGAGGAAGTTGTGTTCCACAGAAAAATTCGATGTCGAGATTTCATCGGAAATACGTTTTAGGGTCCCCTGAACCCAAAAAAGGGAGGAGGTTTTAGAAAACTATCACTAGATGCGTGTGTGTGTCGTAACAGCATAACTTAAGGAGAAAAGTGGAATAAATACCAAACTTAGTATTTTTGTTCAATATCTTCCAAAGATGCTACACGAAGATATTCAAGAAAATCCCCACCCCAACTACCCTTTACATGGAATGTGTTTCTAAAGTTTGATTTTCAAAACTTGGTTCTAACGATTTTGATTAAAATGCGTATATTAAAGACATTTAAATCACAAATAAATTGTATATCATGAATTTTGTGGAAGTAGCCAGTGAAGGTCTTTCAATTCGGAAGGAATTTTGTATAACCTTGTGTAACTATTAAACTATAGACGTAAACGTACCACAACAAAAATGTAGATCCCTTTAAAACACACACTTTATTTCAAATAATTTTTTGTGGCAGCAGCCTTTTCGAAATATCCATTATCAATGGTTCGAATTGTTCGGTACTTAGCCATTCTGTTGATTTTCGGTTGTTTCTCGCGATGCCAAGAGTATGGCCAGCGTAAAGCGTCCAGTTCTTAAAAATTTGACTGTCGCTGTTTTCTTTATATCTATAACGAAATGTGTAATGCAGCTATTACAATACTTCTGTGGATTCTTACAAGTAAAGAGAACATAGCCCTTCAAAGGTTGTGTTCAAAATCACCACCGGCAGCTTCAATACACGCTTCCAGTCTGATATTGAAAGACTGCTACACACGTTCTGGCATTTCAGCGGAAATTTCAGAGCAGGCAGCAGTAATACGTAGTTTCATATCGTCTGGTGTAGTTGGTACATCATTGTAGACAGTACCTTTCAGCCTTACCCACAGAAAAAAAAGTCTAAAGGGGTCAGATCCGGTGAACGGGCCGGCCAAGGTACAGGTCCTCTTCGTCCAATCCAACGATTTGGAAACAATCCGTTAAGACAAGCTGTAGTACTTCGTGCACTATGGGTTGGACAGCCATCATGTTGGTACCATAGATTCCTCCTAGTCTACAAAGGAACGTCTTCTAGCATCTGTGGCAGATGGTCTGTCAGGAGGCTGCGATGCTTGTGCGAGTTCATTGTTCATTCTATAAACAAAGGGCCTATGAGCTGATGGTTCGCTATCCAACACCACACGTTTAAACTCCATGGACGCTGACGTTTCACCTGACGAAGCCAACGGGGATTGTCAACAGACCAATATAGTGCATGTTTCTGCGGTTTGCCTGATTATGATTAGTAAATGTTGCGTTAGCACTAAACAAGATACATGATCTTGATGGAGAGAGATGTAATCGGAATGGAGCCTATGTGATGGAGAATGCGCAGTACACTTGTCTGACTTATGCCACTTCCACGTGCGATTGTGCGGGAACTAATTTGCGGATCTGCTGCAACGGCAGCCAAAACATTAATTTCTGCCTCTTCTCCAGTCACTTGTTTGTTTCTGTTACGTTTTCTAGGTGTTACAGTACCACTGTCACGTAATTGGTTGAAGAGGTTGATAAATAATTGCCGAGATGATTGACGTCTATTGGGATACGTTTCCGCATACACCGTACAGGAACGAACTGCATTCTTCCTACACTCTTCATACACCATGAGCATGTCGGCTTTTTCTGCATCAGTAAACCCCATCTTCCACTCACGACTTACTGCTTGAACTGTCACAAACTAACTGACCAGAAAGTTGTAATGCAATAAATGAACAGAAAACACAATGCAAACAAACATAACAACATCGTACCTAGCAACTAAGCAGGTTGAATGGGACAAAGAATTGTCGGGGGGGGGGAAACTTTTCAAAATACGATTTCCCGTAAACCTCTTGCACTAGAATCCTGCAACAAAGACCATTGACATTCTAATTTACCCTACCTTTATTCTGTTGATGTAACTAGGCATTGTTCCATTTAAGAATTGTATGTTTGCTCAAAAAGTACACTTTCTGAGTATTATTAAAATGTGTTTATAGGCTAAATGTACGAGTCCCTGACTACCAATCAATGCTGTGAAAACTGTACATCAATAGCACTTTCCATTTCGGAAATGTTTACGGTGCAAGTTTTAGGTGATTCACCCTGTATAAGATTATTTATGTATTACAACAGTGTTCAGCAGTCCAACTATATCCGTCACAATACGATTAAGGTTACAGCGAGTTCACTCGCGGAAAGTAAGGCAAGAAATGTTTTACTTAGTTAATAATATAACCGGGTGCATTAAGGCACTCTTGGTTGTTGGTTTGCTTTTTCTTCGAGGATTAAGTTATCAGACAATGACAGTAGCTCTAGCGATAACGCTTTAGTGCACTGTCAAAATGAGCTTTAGAATACTCCCAAAGGCGCTGCAGAGTTAGTATAGACACGAAATCACACCATTTCAGGCAAAGTTAGTTATGCTCTAAAAAGCAGAGACAGATAGGGTGGAGTGTTTGGGAATGAACATTGGAATTACTGATACCTATACAACTGCATTTATCAGCTAAAGAGTACAGAGCATTAACGTTTATGGCAGATATGAGGCAAACTTAGATTTGCGTGGCCGACAATATAAACAACAAACCCTTAGGGAACACCGGAATTCCGCTGTATTATGGGTTAACCAACAAACGTACAATACGCTATAATCTTATAGAAGTGTATAGATATAAGTAGATTTTATATCTAATTAAATGAATTTTAAAGATTTTAAGGATATTATTATTAACATTTAATTTTATTTACTATTTATTTATTTGTTTATAACTGTAGAGTTGTAGGAAGTATTGCAATATATACAAAAGCTTGGTATTGAGCTTTCACGGGAAATAACGCTGTGGCATTTTCTTATTTTAAAAGTGCTAGTCTTAGACAAAAGGTGTCTATCTGTTAACAGCATAATCAGAAATGGAAAAATATAAATAATTCTAAATCTTCTAATTTAATTAATGGATCTTTTAAGATTGCAGGGCGACTATATTCAAATAATTCCCTTACCTCAATTTTTTTACATGAAAACCTTTTTTGTCATTATTTATGCCCCCCAAAGCACTCATTTAAGATTGAAATAGTAAATAAAATGTGTGATTGAAATTTTTGCAAATAGTCCATAAAGTCCTGTTCATTTTCACTACATTTTATAACACTGGGAAAACCTAGACACACAAAAATGATTATAATGTAACAATGTAAAGCTCGTTAAAACATACTGTTTATTTAAATAACTTATTTGTGGCATTAGCGTTTCAAAAAAAATATGAGGTGTCCATATGAATAAGGTATGTTATATAGATGGTATGCTTATGAACTGGTAATCGGAAGGGAAAGCTCTTAGGCTGTTACGCATTCAAAAACGAAATGTCCTATACATACCAAATTAGGTATTTTACTATCGATTCGGTTACCTCTATTCCCTTGTACCTACAACACAATTGTAATGTAACTGTTTCTAAAAAGGTTTATTTTGATTAACAAGCAATAGATAAAAAAAGCTACGCTTTCTTAAGAAAATCAATAAGACGTTATATAAAATTAAACAATAGTGGGTGGATAAAGCCATGTAATATATCAGATTTATTACTCAAGGTTAAACTGCATTACAAATTGATTACATAAATAATTTTCTGAAGCAGTACATATTAACGAAATAATATGTTTCTGCACGACATTGGTAATATTACTTTCTTTGTTTAATTTATATGCCGTTTTTAACATATAAGATCATATTGCAGGCAATAACTTTGCTGATGGGCAGTTTTTTCACTTATAAATTGCTTAAAAGGTCTATGAAAGTTTAGTTACTTTTATGTTCAGATGAGTGTCATTTAGGTAGCTTTATCAACCTCCAAAACTCCTATCCAGCAAATTTCCTCGGACGTCGTGGAGCAGATCTGTTTATCCGAATAACTATATAAGTTAAATCTCCCCGAATTCGCCATTTTCCCAAAGTTCACCACTGGTCGTTTTCTTTAAGATAGATAGCCAAAAGATAGTAGAATGTAATTGACACATGGTGTGTCTATACTTCAGTGAATCCTGAAGGTCAATCACCAACTTCGTTTGCTATGAGTTATTCACTATGTTAACAGTGGTTGCCGATATCACCTTAACTTCTTAAGTATCTGTTTTATCCTATGGGATAACTAACGCGATTATATAGTGTAATATATTATTTTAAAACCTATTTTGTGTGCTTAATGATTGTGTTCTTACAGTTACGTATCCTGTACTGACGTAATACTGTTTGAAAAGGGTTCTTAAGTTCGCCATTCAGTTTTTGTTGTTAGAAGACCATTCAATTCTGCTCCCTCTGCAGTAGTTTATCTTTACATTAAATGACCCACGTTGGAGAGCCAAACTTGATGAAGCAACTGCCGCACGTATGGTACAAAGTTTCCGATGGCCTTCGCACCAACGTTCACTTTACGGTGGCCTTCGCCCCAACGTTTAGGAATCAACTTTGTATTTTAATGTTTCTTTAAATATTATATATATTTTTGTTTGCCTCGGCTGCGTCAGCATTATTGCAGAAACACGTATCTCTAAGCAGGGGGTGAAGAATGTAGGCTTACACAAATTATAATTTTTACTTCACTCCTTTTATTAATCCTTCGCATGATTAAATAACACTTCACTGATATAGAGATCTGCGAGATTATTTATTAATTACTTGCACCTTTTAACACGTAAACTATAATATTCTCGCCGTAATGAATTTTATATGTCTTACACTGAATACGTACCGAGCGAAGGAACTGCTCAGGTACGTTGCCTTCTAGCGACTGCGTTTACCGCTTAAAATTGTAAATTTCTCTATTTCAAGTCTCTGATTGGCTAATTTTACTCCAATAGAATACTTTGATTTAACTTTCAGCTTTTCTGGTTGTTGATTGGCCATTTAGAAACTGTTTTAAACATTACATTATTGTTTCAAGAATTACTAATAGCATTATTAAATTTTCCAATTCATTATTGCCTCAAGGTTACCTCATTGTTACCTCATTGTTAGCAACTTTCAGCTTCTATTCTCACAGCTCCTACATTATTAAATTACCTAATACATTCACATAACATTATTATACATGTACACAATAATATAAACATATACAATGACTGTAATATACACTTTTTATATGTTGTAGTATACACATGTTGCTTTAAGGTGGGCTGTTATTATATTTTATATTATATAATTGGACTGAAATCATTTAAGTGTTAAAAATACTGCCTCACCTCTAATTCTAATAGACTTGACAAACCAGTGTTCACATCAACCCTCTTCTGCATACTCCACGAAGATTCCAATAACTGCCAGTATACTAAATAACCTCATTGTTTTATTGTTAAATATTTATTCTATAAAAAATTGTAAGTTCTTGATATGACTAATAAGTTAAAGCAACTATAAACTTCCAAAATAAATTAAAACAAGACTCCAATAGTTGGAAAATCAACATAAAACTCGTAATATTTTATATGTAAGACCATTGCAGTTTATGTATTCGTTATGTCCACAAAGGACATACGGGATTAACAAAAAAGATAAAGGTGTCAGATCAAAAACGACTTCTTAATTTTTTCTTTCTTTCTTTCTTCTTCGATTTGTTAGTTCGAGATTTTCAGTTAGTGAAGGACGTTGAACTGGTATCAGATTTAGTGTTTTATCAATGTAATTTCCAATGTTTGAAATTATCAATGTGCTGAATTATTATTTCTAGATTACTATAAAACTTGATCATCACGCTTTTTTATGTATCTACATATTCCGTAATCTCAATCTTCAAGCTTCTAAATCCCCCCAGAGATTCTCATGAATTCTTTCGTCCTTCATGTCTACTTGCACTCCATAAAACCACGTCTTCTTGAGTCTGCCCCTCTTCTTTCTGCCCGGAGAATTTCATCTGAGGATCTTCTTTAGTAATCTTTCCTCTCCCATCCCTTTCACATGACCATACCATATAAGTTTCTTTTCTTTAACTTTATCTAGCATAGTGTGTTATACCTCCATTTGTTCTCGAATTACTTTATTTCTGATTTTTTCCATCCTAGAAGTTCTTTCTGCTCTTCTTCCAGAATATACTTCTATTGCTAATGATTTCCCTTCTTCTCATTTTTATTGGTCAAATTTCTGAACCATATTGTATTATTTCTTAACTATTGAATCGTAAGGACACTGCTATTTTTTTCTTTCCGTGATGTGTGATGATCCATAGGATCCGATTGAGTAGTGATATCGCTTTTCTGCCCTGAGTTTTCTTTCCTATTTTTCCATTTTACCATCTTTATAACTAGTAGTATCTAAATGTTTGTAATTGTCTTTGTTGTTAATAATAAAGTTATTATTTAGTGTTAAATATTGTTGAATTTCCCCTAAGCACAATATATTTTGTTTTCTTTCTTGCTGATTGTCAAACCATCCGTCTCTTATTATAAATACAAAGCTTTTATTATAAATAAAACTAATTATGAAATATATAATTAGCGTTTTTAATGTAATTTTTCTTTAATGTTAAAAACAGCACATCAGTGATCTAATGACATTAAAATATTTAGTTCGAAAGTGTACATGTGTGGCTAACTTAGAGTAAACATGTATCCTAACTTCGCCTGCTGTAGCTTTCGATGTTTTTAAATTTTAGAGGCGAAAACTAGATATATTCCCATCACAATAATTATTTTATACCTCTAAAGTATTAATATTATTATACTAATTGTTATAATTAAAAATATATATAAATTTCTTTTGAAAATAAATTTCCCTACCTGGTAAACTTGTGAAAGGCTTGCCCCCTTTATATAGATACAATATAAAATATATCATTCAAATATTTATACTGTTAATCTTATGTATATATATAATTAATTTGTTTAATAGTATAGGGTAATAATTCTCAAAGCCTAGTTCACAAAAACATCAACAACAATAACAGCAGCAAAAATATGGCACACCATTCAGTTCTTTTAATCTCGTGTAATGAATAACACGTCTACTTGTAAAATTGCAATATGTAATGAAAGTAAATTAATATTGTGTTTAGTGTAAAAAAATAAATTATGAAGGTATTAAGTAACCGCTGTTTCCTTATTCGTGATGAAATTCCAACCTAGCCTACAACTCAGTTGTACACCTCTCCGTTGTAAGAAAATGCGGTTCTTTAGTAGTTGCATAAATATTTGCCCATTTCGAGTTTTTGACATGATGTATACCCATCTCTGAATGCTTGTCAAGGGAAAAATGATTAAGCAATTCCCTTCCGTACGTACATTCAAGGCTAGTACCCCATCATTTTCACAGCATCTGAGTGACAGGCGTGTTGTCTCAATTGTACATTTGCAGTTGTCGGTATGACAGGCGATAAAATGGGTTCACTTACAGGTGCGCAGTGATACATCGAACACCTTCTAGCAAGCAATAAACTGGATCGTCTTCCCTCTCCCAAACTTTCTGGTATGAACAGAGAAGACATTGTTTTGAAAGACAAACTCGGCTCCAGGTTTAGTAATTACAAGGTAGCATTTGGTAACTACTCCCCGAAGAAGGGCTTGGGGCTGACATTTAAGAGATTAAACCTATGTGTATGGATTGGATAGAGCTCTCTTGTAATTAGTGTGTATTACGTATATGGGTTCCTTAACAAAAGCTAAATTGTTCAGAAAAGCCAAATTGAAATGCATAATTAATTCAGTAGGTTTTCACAACAATAAATAAACAGGATAAGCGAGGCCTTATAGATCAATCAGAGTAATCAGAATTTGAAATACCTCATTTTAGATAATTATCATGGTGGTGAACAATTGGAGCTGTTAAAAAGTACTTGGACTCAAAATACCTGCGCATTAAGCGCAATACTTAAATCTTATTTAAACGTTGTTTTTTCTTTCAAGTTTAAGTCAAACGAGTGGTGAAAAGATGAAGAAAAGGCCAATACACCGCGTTAATATTTTGATATCTAAAATTCATTTCCGCTTCTAACTTCCCAAAAACACTTCCTCCGGCCAATTAAAAGTAATTGATTAAGCATTAAAAGCTTTAGGCAGGAGGAGAAAAATGGAAGTTATTTTCATTGCCCGCTATTCTTCACTTAAAATGTTCGTTTGGCATTTTGGAAATTACTACAATAATAGAATTACTACGAATGGTTTGAAAATGCTATATATACATCAGATATTCCTAAATATATAATAAAAACTTGAAAGGCACTTTCAGGTCTATTTTGTGGATGTTTCGCAGTCGTGTAGATAATTTGAACTGAGTGAAAAGAACTTAAAAATACCTGTAATGCAGTCAATACAAATTTATGTTTGAAATGAGTTAAAGAAAATTTAAAAGCTTGCTTTTTAAGTTCTTACTTAAGGAATCCCTTAACGCATTTTAATTTTTTATTTTAAAATTTGTCCCTAAGCTTATTTTTGTAAAGCATTAATGACAGACATTTCAAAATTTAACATTATTGTGTAATGTAAGTTGTGAGAGTTGTTTACAACATTCTGTAAGATATAAATTTCCCAATTCCTTCGTCTTAAAACGTTCCTATTACAGGGATAGAACAAACTGCGCTACTGGTTTGCTAAGAAGACAACTTTTATTGAAATTCAGGGAATTGAAGTTGGTATTACTGAAGAGAAAGTCAGAAGTTTTCATTTCTCTACATCACACATTTTGAATACGAGCCCCCTTATAAACCGACATATATCTAACCTACAGTTAAGTTCTTTACGTATGGTCCACCATATCTTCGGACGATTTGGTGTGGTACGCTCGCATGATTTTTCTACCCAGTTGTGTGAAGTGCCTTTTGGAGAGAATCTACAGTTTCAGAATTAAGATAGCTACTGTAGTAAGGCATTTAGGTTGAAATGTGTTATTCAAACATTACGATTTTTATACAAAAACTTCAATTACCATATTATAGAATGAAAACATGCTACTTTTACGTCGTTTCGCCGCCCCACCCGCAAAGGGCGGGGTTCCTGACGAAGGCTTTGAAGCAATTATGGGGAAAGAAATCCAATGCAGCGGACAGATCAAACAAGTTAATTCGCGATAAATCCTCTGTGGAGGAGACTCAACAGAAATGAGACGGATGGTCCCAGGGGCTTAACATTACAGGAGTAGACGGCGCTCTCCCACAGGGCCAAGGATTGCGATCGATAGAATTATTTTTTGGGATTATGAACTTTGTTTCTGACCATCCTAACGTTGATACAGAGCAGGTTGCAGTAGAATGCAAAGTAAAATGCAGAATGAATGAATTTCTCGCGTAGGGAGTCGTGTAGAAAATGTTGTTGCTCCTACTAGTTTAAATTTAATATCTGATACAACATAAAGTATTCCGTAACACAAGTATTTTCTGTTATTAGGATATCAATAAATACTTATCCTGTTCTTCTTCAGGAATTTGGTTTTAAGGCCTGTTTCAGATTTACCAGCCTTGCCTCATCTCCCTATGCTCCTTCTGCCTAATGGTTTATATTGTAAAATGTATGTTTTTATCCTTTCTGCACAAAACATGCTTCGATTGGACTTATGTCGGAGCTAGAGGGACTGCTACAGTTTTCATGAAGAATGTATTCTTAGTGTCTCTTCATCAGTTATTACTGATGTCACCTTAGCCACTCTCAGGGAATTAGTGGCTATTTTAAGAAATCATTTATATCAAGTATAAAGCCACGTATATTCGTGTATAAATGGTTAAACACATGAATTTCTTAATTTATTATTCTTGTTATTACTATTAGTTATCTGTTTTAAATCCATAAAGTTATATGCATGTATGTTACCTTAAATTGTTCTGTTTGATCGAATTATACCTCCTACTTTAAAGGTAACTCATAAATATAGGACGATTTATAAAATAAAATATAAAGAAATATGAATACTACATTTAATTTATAGGGACTATAATATGTGAATCTAAATTTGTAATGGGTAGAAATTATCATTGAGTGTTGTACTCAAAGTTTGTCCTAAGCGTCCATCTCCATGGCCAGATTCTTGTAATATCGTATTTGAGGTCTCCTAACCCTTCCTACTTAGGTGATTTTGTAATACTGCGTATTCTCTTATTAGTATTAATATTTAAGCATATATTTTACCTTCATATAATTTTCATTACCCAAATATCATAAATATAATACCTGGAAATATACTGTGCAACAATCGAAACCCTGAGGACTATTTAAATATTCGCAAAGTAGAACAAATTCATCTTCATATCAACATTTCAAAATACTTTAATAATAAAATTTACATTTGATCTATACTGCTTAACGACGTAAGATTTGGAGAAATAATATAAATTAAAAGTTGTAATGAAAATTTATTACCACGTTCCTGTTCCTAAGGTATTTTACAATAGTATTTCTGGATGGCAGAGTATATTTTCCCTTTTGTAAATTGTTATATATGAATATTCCGTTAGAAGACTTAAGTGATGAAAATTCATTATTCTCCTCTATAAATTTTACTGATTGCAAGTTTCGAATACCGCTTTAGAAAAAGGTTAACCAACAAAATTGCCGTTATTGAACTCTCAGATTGTATATCCTTGCCTGATATAATTATATTCTCTCAAGTGAACACCCGATTTTTATCAATAGCTTGCATTTATACTTTTAATTACCTTAAGTTTGCATTGAAAAGAATATATGATAGAATTTTGTTCAAGAAAACGAAAATTTAACTTGCAATGATAAGATGATACAAAGATAATGGGATATTTGGTTGCACGCTTGGGAACAAAAGAGAACTAATTATCTCGTACTTTATTAAAATCTGAAGTACGTAATTACGTTAATCATAATTAAATTTAGAATTATTTTATACCTTATAATAATGTCACCAAGATATTTGAATAGTTTGGGATATTAAATGTGAATTAAAATGTAAATGATTTTGTATTAGACGTTTGGTACACGTGGAATTTTACTTTTCTAAGGCAGCTTCGGGTTGTATGCTTTTTGTTTGAAGAACAGTCGTGTAACTGACTATTTTAATCTCCTTTTCTTTTCTTTGAAATGTCCCAACAAGTTAAATGCCCCTTTTCATTGCCCCATTTCCCTCCTAATAGTAGTCATTGTGCAAGAGCTCATCATTGTGAGGTTTCCCCAGTCACTGAAAATGGTGATGAAGTTATTGCCCATTATCATTAGCGGAGTTTCTTCCTCGTGAATTCTAATTCCTGTCTTTATTCAACCCAGTTCTGTACACCACTTTCTTAACCCGTTTAATCTTCCTGTTGATTACCAAAAGACTTATATATACTCGTCATTTTGTATAGAAATGTTTTCATCATTAAGGTTTATACCCCTATTATTTATCTTCTGAACTCTCCTACCCTTTCTGTCTCTCAGTTTGTGTTAATTCCAAAATCAATATTAAAACTACTTTTTCTGGTACACACTAAGAATTGACACTATAAGTTGTAGGTATTTTATGTTAAGCAGGTATTTGTTCTAAAACTAGAACAAAAAATATAATATGAATGCACTCTGGCGAAAATCATTTAACAGAATCCTTCAAATATTACACTAATGAAATCAAAAGTGGTTCTTACATCCACTTTACCTTAATCGTTTGCTTATTAACGGCTTCAAATTAGAGAATGCAGTATAAGTTACGCTATTCCTAAGATGCGGCACGATAGGGAACTGTTTTCATTACACCAGCTTTTCTATGAATGAGCTGTGTGAAAACTAAAAGTTTCAAATATTCATAGATGTGACCAGCTTAGTGCGAGAAAACTTTCATATAAAACAATATTTCGGAAACAGCTAATTCAACGAAAAGATAGAAAGTATATTTTAATGACCTCTTGTTTTCCTACTGTAATTTGTTTTAGCCCATATCCGCAGTGTGGGGATAGCGTGTCCACTTCACATTCAAAAGGTCCCGAGTAAATCTCGGTTGGACTGAGTTACCGAATGGGCTTTGCAGGTATTTTTCCATATCCTGAAAAGATGAATGTCGGGTAACTTTAAGCGTATGCCTTGTTTGGGCATCATTTCACCCGTTTCATGGTGAATGAACTATGATATGACCTACCTGGTTAAGGGATGTTAAATTGAAAAACAAATCTGTAACACTCACAGATGTTAGGTACAGAATAATAAGTACATACACTACGTGACCAAAAGCATCCGGGCACCTGGCTGAAAATTACATACAAGTTCGTGGCGCCCTCCATCGGTAATACTGGAAGTCAATATGGTGTTGGCCCACCCTTAGCCTTGATGACAGCGTTCACTCTCGCAGGCATACTTTCAATCAGGTGCTAGAAGGTTTTTTGGGGAATGGCAGCCCATTCTTCACGGAGTGCGGAACTGAGGAGAGGTATCGATGTAGGTCGGTGGGGCCTGGCACGAAGTTGGTGTTCCAAAACATCCCAAAGGTGTTCTATAGGATTTAAGTCAGGCCAGTCCCTTACAGGGATGTTATTGTCATGTAACCACTCCGCCACAGCCCGTGCAGTATGGACAGGTGCTCAATCGTGTTGAAAGTTGCAATCGCCATTCCCGAATTGCACTTCAACAGTGGGAAGCAAGAAGGTGCTTAAAATATCAATGTAGGTCTGCGCTGTGATCATGCCACTTAAAACAACAAGGGGTGCAAGCCCCCTCCAGGGAAAACGCGACCACACCATAACACCACCACCTCCGAATTTCACTGTTGGCACTACACACTCTAGCAGATGACGTTCACCGGGCATTCGCCATACCCACACCCTGCCATCGGATCGCCACATCGTGTACCGTGATTCGTCACTCCACACAACGTTTGCCACTGTTCAGTCGTGTAATGTTGACTCTCCTTATACCAAGCGAGGCATCGTTTGACATTTTCCTGCGTGATGCGTGGCTTATGAGCAGCTGCACAACCATGGAATCCAAGGTTTCTCACCTCACGCCTAACTGTCATAGTACTTGGAGTGGATCCTGATGCAGTGATGGTGTGGATAGTTGTCTGCCTATTACTCTTTACGACCCTCTTAAATGTCAGCGGTCTCTGTCAGTCAACAGGCGAGGTCGGCCTGTACACTTTTGTCCTGTACATGTCCCTTCACGTTTCTACTTCACTATCACCTCGGAAACATGGACCTAGGGATGTTTAGGAGTGTGGAAATCTGGCGTACAGACTTCTGACACAAGCGACACCCAATCACCTGACCAAGTTCGAAGTCCGTGAGTTCCACGGAGCATCCCATTCTGCTGTTTCACGATGTCTAATGACTACTGAGGTCGCGGATGATGAGTACCAGGCAGTAATTGGCAGTACAATCCACCTAAGATAAAAAAAGTATGTTTGTGGGGGTGCCCGGATACTTCTGATCACATAGTGTAGCATTCCACCTACTAATTCGATGTCGATATTTCACTGACGTGGTGAATGGCGATTGTGAGTTATAATTAATGAAACCAACAGCATAATTCATAAACAGCTCATAACTCAAGAATGAAACCAAACTTGGTATTTAAGTTCAGCAACTTTCAAAGATGCCACAAAAATATTCTAAAGCCCCCTCCCACTCTAGATTACGAATTGTGAACGTATTCACCGCTCCAAGCTCAGTTTTAAGGTCCATGTTGTTTAGCATAACCTATTGATTCTCTTATGGATCCTGATAACAAACATCCTCGCACAAGACTTTTGGAACGCACTTTGAACTCTAGCGCCTTTAGACAACTCTTGGCCGATATATCGACTTATTTATTTTGGCATTTCAGTACGATGTCGACGTGCTGACGTTAACGGATGTGAAGATCGTGAAAACTAATTTTAACACCCTTCAATTTTTTTTTGTGTGTATCATCGATCCATACTGTCTCGGACGGATGTTAACCATCCCCTATCAGTGCGTTCAGGAAGCATCAATTAAATCAGAAATATAGCCGGGTATGAAATACAAGCACGTATTTCATTCAAAGTCCACAGTATTTTCGTAAGAGCTGAACTGAAATGTGACTGTGCGCCTTCTCCAGAAGTAGGTATGTCACGTCAGAGAGAGTATGTATTCATAGACTGTATTATTACACTCGGTTGTTTATGTAAGATAAATGTCGTAGGCTGCGTGTGAGTGTGAAAGGAGAACCTAACTCCAGCTTTTAGTTCTGCACATTTTAATTATTTTTTCAGACCAGAAGCCTTAAAATAATTACGAGAAGAAGCACAATCTTTTTGGTCTAGTTTTAAACTTAAATATGCAATATTATACTCTCAAAAGGATAGAAGCATAATTATTGGAGGTTGTCTTAGAAGGAAGGTGATTATATCGGCTCCAAATGAGTTGTTGGATTATGAATGTCTGTTTCCGTTTTTGGGAAATCGACATTTGTCTCTTTATGGTCAAGGTTGTCTACGAAGAAAGATTAGTATGGTTAAAAATGTTAACAAAAGTATACATATTACGAGCAATAAAATTTTGTTTGGAAAACTGAAACCATCACTGATTGAAGAGAGTGAAGGATTTTAATCCAGATGAGGTGCATGCACTGTAAGGGAAACACACTCCAAAAGTAACAAAATTAGAGGAACATTCACATGTTGTGGGGGCTTTAAATTTCTTCTTAGTGCATTAGGAACACGACAAAATCATTTAAAGCTCTTGTACCACTCCAACATACGGGCGCAGCAAATTTAATGTCATTTATTAGCATTTGAATATATTATCTCCATCTTTTAAAGCTCTTTTTCTGGATATTTCTTTCACATTTTTAATCACTGAAGACGTTTCACCTTAAAATATTACGCACGTAATAAGAATTATTGCTTAGTGGATTTTCTTAAAACAATGGGGATTATTTTCTAACTCATTGAAACTGAAAGGTGAAGCAGTAAGCGACTGCACCACGATGAGGCGCCAGTTTGAAGCAGCAGGCACCTTTGATGTCGTTTACTTTACCTGCTTCGTTGTTGATTCTGCTGCCGCGATCTCGTTGCGCGTTCTGTTGTCTCGTGCTCCAGCTCCTCTGGTGTTATGGATATGAGATCTTTCTCTAAGGGTATGCGGGGATGTATGGTGAAGGGCAGTACCAGTTTAAATTAACTGAGTAATTTATTGTGAACTAACATTTGAGTTATTGAAGTGAGTTACCTACCGTTTGAGATGAAGAAATTGACTTTGAATTGCAGCACTAGATACTGTAACAATTGAATTATTGTATCTCCTAAATTCTGCAGTATCAAATGTACGGTTTGGAATAGCTGTTTCCGCAATAAAAGAAACCACTATCACTTGCCGTGAGTCGCTAAACTGCTTATCGGCGAGACCTCTCGCAATAGCCGCGAAATCTTGCTCACACAAGTGCGTCACTAGGCGCTTAAAATATCAAAAGAGCAGTACTACCGGTGACGGTACCAGAGTCAATAATGTAGGCACAACTGTGTGCACGAACTAATGTAAGTACCAGTGCTGGTACCAGAATCTCTCTCTGGTTTAAAATTGCACATCATTATTACTTTTAGCTCCGTCTACTTCATTACTTCCCACCAACGTTATTTTTCATGCGCAGCAAATATTTAAAATCCTACATGTGCCTCTTAACTTTGCTATCAGGGGCGTAGCTAAATTTTCTGAATCTAAGTGCCTTACACTTTTCCAGAATTATGCCTACGTGATTCTGCAAACGTACTGAGCTTATTACCCAACTGAATTCCCAGAACTTCAAGCTAATAAGTTCGCTACCTCGGCTTCGCGAATGTCTTTGGTTAACATATTCGCCAATGACCTGTTTTTCGGACAAATCTCTCAACTCAAGCTTATTACATTATACATTGATTTAATATACGGAAATTATTTATTGCTATTATTTCTTTATTTAAGTATTTATATATTCCCTTCGATAATAAAGGTATTAAAAGCTGCTATAAAATTTTATTGTAACTTTCTCTACCCACTGTCGTTTATTTTTATATTACTTGTACAAACTATTCTTACAACAGCTTATATTATCCTCTCCATGTTAATCGAGATAAACCTTTGCAGAAATAGTTTGATTGCAGTTTACGTTGTAGACATAAGGGGGATAAAGCAAGCCGAACCAATAGACAGATTTTTAAAGGCGGGGCGCTAAATGCTGCCCTTAAACTTCAAAATTCTCCCCATGACATTTCCAGAAACAACTTATTAGCGACAGCATTATTAAAAAGTGATAAATGTATTGAACAATTTAAGCTAATAATAACGGATATCTCGGAAATGTTGATACTACAATAAAGGTTATTTCAAGTAAATTGTGTGTTTTAAAGTGTTTTATGTTTTTGTTTGGTGC
Organism: Deroplatys truncata; assembly: GCA_030765065.1. NCBI lineage: Eukaryota > Metazoa > Arthropoda > Insecta > Mantodea > Mantidae > Deroplatys > Deroplatys truncata. Next base: position 139,745,669 of record CM060984.1, on the reverse strand, counting down.
ATTTTTATCTATCTCTTAAGATTCACCAGTAACACAAAATTATATAAAATTCCTTCTACATGAAAAGGGCTTCATAAAGTATTCCAAGAAAATTCAAGATATATATTTAATTGGTCATGTAAATAACATGTAAATATATGGCATTTTAATCAAAATCGTGAGGAGCAGTTTGGGTAGAGATTTTATTGAAAATCCTCGTCGGCATTTTTGGAAGATAGTGAACCTAAATACCAAGTTTGGTATTCATCCGATTCACTTGATCGAAGTTGGGTGGAATACAATACTTGCTCTTACCTGCTATTAAGTGATAGAGAAAATGAGGAGATATTTCCGAACATGTGACGCGATAAAAATGTAATACAAGAAATTTAAAAAATAGTAATAATATTTTATGGAACTATTTAATTTTTCCACCTTCTTGAATATTTTGAAACTTTTGACGGAATAAACTTGTAGTATTTATATAATGTGTGGTAAAATTTTGAGCGTATATTTTTAACATTAAAGGGGCTTAAACAATTTAAAGTGAATGAAATAACGGTAAAACCATAAGAGATAGAGACACGAAATTGCACTGAGATGGAATAATTTAATATTCCAACATGCCTGCAAAAACGTATATTTCTCGCTTTAGTGATTCAAAAAGACGTATCTGAGTAATCCCTCCGTTCCCTTAAGTGCTTGCCCGAGAATTTATATGCCACCTTTAACATCTATGGCCATTTCGGCGGTTTTGCCTTTGGAACAATTGCTCATCGGCAATGACGTTACTCGATTTACTATTGTGTATCTTTGAGTTTAGTTACAAACATTAAATTCAACACACATTTGCATTCTCAATCATACTACCAGACTCTAGGGAATATCCTGGCTAAATAAAAATTCCCACTCTCCAGCTGGAAATCAACCCGAGGCTTCTGGATTTGGAAGACAGCATGCTAACTACCAGATCACAGAGATAGTCACATGAGATCTTGCAGACTAGGTTTATTTGCTCTCTTGTCATTTATTCGTGCCTGCCTTAATCACAATAGTGCTGATGCTGGCCGAGGTCGCGGCTTCAAACCCGGTGGAGGGCGATGGATTTTCTTCGGGCCTAAAAACTCTTAGCATGGCTTCCTTCGGAAAGGAAGCGAAGCTGGTGGTCCCGTGTCGTAGCTTTACGCACGTAAAAGCACCTCAAACCTGATAAAAAGATCTCTGAGCAAAATGTCTGGTGTTTTATGCCCAATACGTAATGGGCGCTAATAACTATAACAGTCAATGAGCCTGGGGTTTCTTTCTTTCTGTCTTTCTTTTCCTTCCTTTATTTTAACCGTAGTTTCAGTACTATAAAAAATAAAAAAAAAACATATCTGCTCTTTCAAATATATGTAAAGTAATTTTGTAAATACTACACATGGAAAGGTTGAAAGTATGGAAATACGCCAGAGTAGCTACGTAAACAGTAAAATGTTTGTTCTATCTTTATATTACAAATGAGATTTTTCTCTCCGTTAACTTGGATAGAGCTTTTTTAAATTGGAAACGAATACTATCTGGAATCAATTCGTCTTTTCACTATGGATTAGGGTTCTGAAAGAATTCACTGTAAGTTAAATTAGTTATCAGTGATAAACATTGTTATTACCAGGTTTACAGAAAAAAAACTACCAAAGGTTTCGCACCTTATGGTTTCTCCACAAGTTCTATTATGTAAACTAAAAGCCTTGAACATTAATGAGCTCTAGCATCAAAGTTCATTTTTATCTAAACCCTGGACAACCTTGCTTTAAAACTGTTACAGTAATGCACCTCCATATATATCTTAAGGTATTACATAATCAAATCGACAAACTTTTAGGGGTTACAGAGGGATAACGGGACACCTTGATGTAGGACACCTATCAACACCACAAACGTAGAAGCTACGAAGTGATTTTTCATTTAAATATTCCTACTCATAAATGCAAATAAATAAATACTTAATACGAAAGTGGTACTGATTTCCACTCTAAAATAGTTAATTTCTCTTCCACAAGCGCGAAAATAGCTACTAGTGCGGTATTTTAAATGTTACTCGTATAAGTTTTACCTTTTCTGGAAAAAGCTCCATAAGCAAGGGCCAGTGCACCACTGAAACCTCCGCTTTCACATGGAAAATCAGAGAGAGAAAAATAACAACTAGCTGTAGTAAAACCGCAGTCATCAGCGTGCTTGGCTGTCAAGTTGGCGGTAATGGTTTAAACCCCATACAAGCGGTTAAACATCGTCTTTTCCAAACAGATAAATGACGTAGGTTTGGAATGAACCCCATTTTCATTTCTCGTATTTCTTTCAAAGTTTAAGTACAAGCTACGGAGGTATTCACATTGAACATTTGAACATAGAATGGCCATGATTACCTGTAAGCTGCAGCAACTTGGGGAAGTTTTGTCAGTGGCGTACTGGCTCATTGTTGTTTTTGTTAAATTGCAAACAATCACAAACTCAAAGATCATAAGTTTCTTATATCAAAGTGTTCACCTAACTGTGCTCTCTAACTCCTGATAGTTTTTGGGTTACATTGTAACATATAAAATATAAACTCGATTAACGATAAAGCTATGTATAGCAGTGGTTTTTTTTGAGGGGGTACCTTGTAAAATGGCAAATAGAAGAGTACAATGCAACTTGCGTAACTTCAGGTAACTTTTGTTATAATGACAAATAGCCCATATCAAACGACAGATGTTAATTTAAATACTGCATCAAGATGTTGGGAACTCCAAGAAAAACAATTTGTTTCCCCAAAATATTCAACAGGTTTTTCATTAGAGGGGACAGTAACATCAGACAAATCTTGGCTTGAACTACAGCATGATAAATGTTAATTTGCACTTGTTTTCGGTGGATTCATCTGTTGCATCACCTCCTGTCTCGCAAGCATTATTTTCCAGGTCTTCAATTTCAGCTTCAGGAATGCCCGAAGTGCTATCATATGAAGAATACTGGCAATCATTTTGTTCAGGAATATACGAATCATTAGAGTCAATCAATCTGAGTCAGAGTCAACTATTGGTACAGCCAAAGCATTATTTACCATCATCTTAGTGCGATCCGAAGAAGTATTCGGGTTAATATCTACAATAACTATGGCAAAATGAATGCATCTAAAATGATACAATGAAATACTTGGGTAATAAGACAATTAAAGATTACGAACCTATAGTAAATATGTTTATTTACATTCCAATAAAAACAATCTGTAGGCTACAATGAAATCCGTCTTTTTACTTACACTATGAGGAATATCTGTCTATCAGGCAAATGTTCCGTAAACAATAGCTTTTTGTGACTGCATTAATCTTTTGATATAACAGATGATATGCTCACACTGCAGGTAAAGCCTGAAAGGAGACACTTTGAAGAGATGCACGCGCAGAATGCATAAATCTGCGATATGGAGGTAGCACAAAATGAAAATATATTCGTCTGCAAGACGTATGTTCCTTTCTAAGGGTTAAGTGAATACTTGAAGCTCAAACACGGCAGTACCACTGAATAAACTACTCTAAAAGTAACCCAAAATATGCTGACGACAATGAAGTCTGTTTTCGAGATAGAAGCAGCCAATGTAAGAGGAAACATTGTTGCAGTAATGAGTAACATAGCATGAACGTTTCCATGCTTCTTATTACTACCAGCTGCTCGGTTGAAATTAAATTAAAAACTTCTCCCTCTATTTTACTTTGTGAGTATATTTAAGAATTTTTCCTGTGTAAAATCTTTGAATTCCATCTGTAACTAAAACGGCTACTGCATATCTGGTAGTGGCTAGTTGGTCTTTAGAGCTTCCTACCTTGCTGTGTTTAATGGTAAAGGTAATGCTAATGCTGAAGGCTCTCAAGGATCATAGTAGTTCTTTATGATTTAATATTGATTCTATAAATTGTATAAAATAACACAAATAAAACAGAAATACGAATTTAACACAGGAAGAATAGGTTAACCTGGAAAATAAGCACTTAAAATATACTTAGAGTGGAAAATAGGCATTTTTAGGCACTATCAAGCTGCTTTATTTAGACCTAAACAGCGAGTAGAAGTGTGTTCACTGTAGTAGTTAACGTGTTTCGCCGCACAGATGGCATTGCGATTGGTTGTGCGGTACAGTGCTAATACCACGTTAATACAAACGCTGTAGTGTATAGCAGGAAATGCGCTGGAGAACGAGTAAAAAAAATGGGATTGCTTAACAGTACACCAAGAATGCACATTCTCACGATCATTCTAGAAATGAATAACGCTACTACTATAACGCAAAATGACATGAAAGGAAAAAAGTACAATCTAACTTACACTTTTGTACTCACTATGTTATTATCTACACATTTACGTATTCTACAGCATTCTTCCTGTGAATAAAGGGTTAACTTTGCTGCAAGAATTATTAGAATCTACTTGTATTTTGTTCTACAGATATAAATGTTCTCTCACATTATGAATTATGATGATAAAAATGTCCCCAATTTCGGAGATAAGATCCAGTACATGTTCCTCACGACATCCAATTTGAGAATTAATTTGGTTAATACTGTCAGAACAATCAAAATATATATCTTCCCACAAGTTACTCTCACTTTAAAGTTTCTCTGCTAGAAACGTTTTACTTGCGAAAGAACACTATATACAGATTTAAAAGGGTACGTAAGGCAGAAATCATCTGTACCAGATTTGTAGTGTTTAATTGTCGTTAAAACTGATATGGAAGGGAAATCTGTAGATTTTCCTTAGGGTAAATTAACACATGCTTTGCAACGTGTGCCCTTTGAATTATTATGTACTATATATCCACACAAGTGATATACTATTTCTTTAGCGAATCTTTCTCAGTCAGTTCAGGCATCACAATTTTGTCCTTAATTTTGCTCTCTAACTTTCTTTAATTCCCCTATTATGGCTTACAGTGTCCTTTGCTAATAACCTCATTTGGTTAACGAATGTTGTTAAAGGCAGCTCTTGGCCATACTCACAATTGCCTCCAGATGATATTGCTAATTTGGTGGGATCATAAAACGACTGTAACATATGTAACTGTGACTAATATGTAGCTGAATGATCGTCGCAACTTGACCGTAAAATTTCAAAGTGTCTTTCTATTGGGTCTTGATTCAACTCAGCTGCGAGTACGTATTTCAATCCATTTCCCCACAAATATTCTTTCACCTCCAGTGTACTCTGAATGGTTACTCTAAAGACCGTAATGTCCGCTCAGACGCAAAAGTATTGTACTGTTTATTAAGAAGTGATTTTTACCTCGTAAGTAGACTTTATTTGAACCTCTGTACGATCCATTTATAGGTGATGACGAATTTAATATATCGACGATACAATTTAGATCTCTGGTGAATGTTCTGTTCTTTTAACTTCCGTGAGTCCAACAAAGGGTGTGTCCCGGAATAATTTAATGGCATTAGCCATTGACTGACTAAACAGCTGAAAAGCAAGCCTCATATTCATTTTTTGAAACGTAAGCTTTGGGCATACTCTAATTTCATAAAACTCAGAAGAGGTATGTGCTTCATAAAGCCGTCGATAGTACAGAAAATGTATGGTTTCATTGTTGTAAGAAAGATTATTCTTATTATGGAAATTATTTCTTATGTATTTTCTGCATAAAGCCTGAAAAAGCCCAAAGTCGCCTGTTTGTATCATTAGGATGTGATACTGAACACTAACATTATGTATGCCACATATTCCCAAATAGTTCCACAATTTCCTATTAACTGGCTACCATTTGAAGCCAATTCAAGTATCTCTTACATCACTTGACCTTTGTATTTGAATCACAACTAGCATTAAAACTTGTGCCAGAATGTCCCCAGGACTTGCGTTCCTACTTGCGTAGATAGATATAGGTTGCACCCAATTATATAATAAAGGAACATACATAAATATCAGTGCAGATTTGGCCAATCTATTTTTACTCCTTTTGGGTATAGAATCCCCAAATCTACAAATCCATCCACTTTCAAATAATTACAATCAAATAAAATTTCTTCTTTCAAATTTACTTCGTCAAATTCCATGTCATTGGGTTTCGTTCTTATCATTTAAAAGTTCAGATACTGCATTTATGGCATGCATATTAATGCCATAAATACAGTTAAAACCTTCGATAAGTTTTTAAATTTGATTCTGATGGAAGGGGAAGAAGATCGTGAATTAAACGATGTCTGTATCCTTTGGGTGATTTGATTCTTAAAAGCAGGCTATCTAAAAAAATTCTTCACATATCCCATGCTTTTTGGGGAGGCCTTTTTGCGATTTCTTCAAAATTGTATCAATAACTTTTTTCTTTTGTTTTTCACTCAGGTATCTTGCTTCATCACATTAATTGATATTTCTATTCATTGGCTACTTTCAATTATTTACTTTTTAGTCCAATTACATTGCGCTGTTGCTGCTTTAACCTTTTCTTTACAACTCTACTTTATTACTAAATTTTGTATTGGTATTCCCTGGAACGGGATTATTAACATTGGTATTATGAGAATATTTTGCATTATTCCCATTTTTTTCTAAATTCATATCTCTTTCAGACCTTTTTGATGGCGGTTTACGGAAGTGTATCTTTTGATCGTGATAAATATTTAGGAAGATTAGGAAAGACATGCGCAACTCCGTGAGGCATTAACTTCCTTTGCCTTGCAATCTATACATTTTCTACATTAATCACAAATTTGTCTACCATTACCATAAGTTTTTCCGAAAAGTGGAACGTAACTATTGTCAGAAAGACCCTTATGCTTTCTTGGTACTGCCGTCTCCCACTTAGAAAACAATAGTTTATTCTTTGGAGATCTAAAAAAAAAGTTTACCTTTCAATTTGTCTATCGAGAGCTACAACCAGGCACGAAGCACATAGGCGTAATGTTTGTTTATAAAAACTAAGAGATTAATCAAGATTTACAGTTAAAATTCACCACATTGTAACAGCACAGCGACCACACACACAACAAAATGTCAATGCAACACACAACAAACCGATAATAGCATTAATATAGCGCTGTAAATAGCCACACTGATGATTTTGCTGTCATCTGATGGAAGCACCTGATAGCTCTTGTACAAATCTTATGTGAGAGCAGTGAAGTGATCTTGCTTCTCCTTCTACTCGCTATGCCAAAACATTCATGAAACAGGTATATGCAGAAGGTGAGGCAAGTCTATATTAAGGAAAAAATAGGTATTTGCTTAAAATCCGCAGTCTACTTATTATCACAAAATCCATAAACGCTATCCAATTGTTATTTTCTGCTTCCATGTTGAATGTTCCATAAAAAGTTATCAATGGCGGGCCAACTGGATTTCCCATAGCGATGCCATCTTGCTTTTGATAAATAATTAATTAAAATGAATTAAATAATTAAAAAATATATTATTTGTTTTTGTGTTCATCAGTATCTTACCACAGACAGAGCTTTAGTCAGTTGCGAGATGGATTGCATATATCAGGACTGAGATGTTTAAACTATTTTTTAACCTACACTTGCATGTGTCACGTTTACTTTATTACCGGCTCGTAAAGCTCCCTTCGTTGAGCAGCAAGCGAGATTACGCTCCATTCGGTGGCAGAATGCGTCGTATGCATTTTAAACCCTTGTATGAATCTCCACTAAAGCTGAAGGCTAACTTTCCCCACAACATGAACAAGTTCGATGTCTGAAACTTCTGTAAACATGAATAACAACGCTGCTCGGCCTGATATCAACAAGATCAACTCCATACGAGCGAGGACAGGACGTAGCCTCGGGTAAGGACAGGAAGTTATACTCCAACATATCAATGCGACACGATTTTCAGAGTGTACGCTTCAGCATATCAACAAGAGACGCAGAAAAGTTGAAAGTAAAGGACGATTCAAATTCGAGGGCCGTCCAGTAAGTAAGGTTACCTATTTTATAAAACAATTACACACAATTGATCATTTTGAATTAATTTTATTTATATTGTACAATCCTTCTGTTAATTTAATACATAGTCAACATGTTTTTCCAAGCATTTTTGGGGACGTGACACAAGTTTTTCCAAGCCAGTATTGTACCAGGTCGGGTCCTGTGCTCGCAACCAGCTGTTCACCGATTTGACCTCATCATCGGTGTTAAAAGTGTTTACCTTTGAGTTGGAGGAACATGTGAAAATCACTTGGGGCAAGCTCCGGTGAATACGGAGGATACGAGAAAACTTCCAAGTTGAATCTTGACACAGGCCGAACTCAGAAGATACAACTGGCAAGTTTTCTCGCATCCTCCATATTCACCAGATTTTTCCCAACTGATTTTCACTTATTCTCCTGACTCAAACGTCATCTTGGAGGTAAGCACTTTGACACCGTGTAGAAGATGAATCAGAAGTGAACCAGAAATCGGGTCTTGTGCTCGTAACCAGCTGTTAACATTTCAACATAAAAATGCCACTTCTTCTCGTGCATATTTTACTACCAAATTCTCAAACCTTAGAGATTATTGATTAGATATTCCAGGACACACCTTCAATGAATATCACCAAGATTTTGTAGTCATTGAAAAAGCTAAAAAGTATGATCCTGGGGTATATATTTCAAACCACTGACTGAATGTAATTAAAATATAAAAAGACATCTCCAAAGCTTCACGTAACTGCAATGGCATGTGATGATTTGTTTAGCACTTTACAGCTTTAAAAAGTTCTAATGAATGGAAGGAAAGTAAAGTGGCTTAAAACATCTTGAATCATAATTAAAAAAGGGTGATTCAGATCTCTAAAAATGAAGTAGAGACATGATGATGATGATGATGTACAATTTTCCACACTGGATTTTAACAGAACAGTGGAGGGCAAGAAGAACACTTTTCTCATTTCACTACCTTTGTTGTTCCCAGAAAGAAGGACATTAACACGGGAAAAGCTCAAAGATCTGGTGGATTTATGCCACTACATCCATCTGTTCATCATGAGTTTTATAGGAAATGGCAACACTGAAGATATTCCCATTTAGAAATCTAAATGGAATAATCAACTTGGAATTTTTTCAATTTTTGTGTAAATGCCATACATGACTAACATTTCAGTGCTTTAAAAACAAGGTTTCTTAATTAACAAGATAGTATTTTTCTTACTGCATATTACCTTTCACACTTGTAAGTTCAAATAAAAGTTGAATGGATATGAATAGTTACAGTGGATTTAACTAGGTATTACTTCTTTTCTTTACCCTACTGTATCTCCAAAACCTCTTCCTTCTGGCTTAGTCACTTTTGGCTTGCAACCTTCATATTTCAACGGCTTTCCCAAAATATTGCGTGTTTCACTGTAGTATTTAGACGACCTGGGGAACAGTCCTAAAAGCCACATTTTTTGGAGGCTCTTCTTATAAGCAACTGCTACTAAGCACCGATGTCGAGCAAATTTATAATATATCAATACATCATCTATCAATTCTATAGTAAACGTACTTAACAAATGTTGTGGTGTAAACTCTAGACAAATTTTTAGTTCACTTTCACCTAACAATATTTTTAGCAATCTAACGTAGTTAAAAAAATAATTCTGAAATGTTAGATTTACATGATTTTCTCTACCACTTTCGTTTTTAATCTCTCCTCTACAAACTAAACTTACACAAGCTTATGTTTCTATCTACCTCATGTCAATCAAGATAAATGTTTGCTTTGCACATTGCATTATGGGTACACGAGGGAAATATTAGCCTGAAGTGATAATGAAATCTTTAAAAAGCCGGACGCTACGTGCTGGCTTTGAAATTCTATTTTTACACGACATTAAAGACACAAAAGAATGGTGCTCTAATACTTAAAACACATATGAAAATATTGAAAAATTAAAATGAAATGACAAGAATAATCCGAGAATGGTTGATACAAAAAAAGAAGTTTATATAAATTCTGTTTTTTTATATGGTAAACTCTTTTTTATTTCTTATGGTTTATTAATTTGTAACACTACAAAGTTAATGTCACGGTAAATTATATGTATTTATGTTTTATTTTGATCTCTTGAGTATTACGATGCCGAGTTTGGGAGCAGCAGAATAGCACTGCGCATGGCTAGTGCCCGCCAGCTCCTACAACAGTGGCTTTCGGTACGACGAGACGACTCTTGAGCACATCATTATCAGCTTAACATCACGTCAGGTATCGTCGGACTGACAATGGTCGCCATAGAACAGGCACAACGAGACGGAGAGATTGCGTCATATAAACCAAGAACATCGAAGTAGAATTAACATTCTCACTATCCAGTGTGAATCAAGTAACAGCAAGGAACTAATGGCGAAGCTACATTCTTCATTTCGCCTATAAATCGGTATACATATTCTTACTGCAAATTCATTTTGAGGCAGTATTTTATATCACAACACTGTGAATGCCAGAGTGATTGTAGTGTAAATTAACATTATTGTATGACAATGATTTTAGATGTTTGTTAGCCATAAGCATTGTTAGAAAATAAGTTTACACGGCCTCACTGAAACTGACAATATAAGTGGGTAACAATGAACCGATGGGTTGAGTTTTTTATCACTAAGAAGACACAAATGACGTCAGGGTAGCGTGCCTTTCTTTAGAAATGGAGGGAATATCTTCCCTTGAGCATATGTGTTAGTAATTGTGATTGGCTGACAAAACAGACGCTAATGTTGGCGCGATTTGGTAACCAATAGTAGCTCTATTATAATGTTTAGGCATTTCGAGATAGAGTATATATTCTCGAGCTATAAGCATGTTTCACGCAGTTCGAAAGAATCATTCGCGAGGTACACATCACGCAGTTCTAAAGAATCATTCGCGAGGTACACGTCACGCAGTTCTATGGAATCATTCACGAGGTACACGTCGCGCAGTCTTGAAGAATCTATCGTGAAGTGCACATCATACAGTTTGGAAGAATCTCTCGCGTCGTAAAGTTAGTTACAAAATGTGAAGTACGCGGCAACTAATACGACAGTAATTACATTCGGAAATATAACAGTTTCAGTCAGGCGTGTATAAAGATTGCAGATGTGAACTATTAATCAAGTGTGACGGCAATAAAAGTGTGAAAATAAATTCTTTTATCAGTGTTATAATCGGCGCAACAGTTCTAGACACGTGAAAATCTTAATGAGAGCTATGATGCGAGTTGCTTACCAGATCAGGTGGTGACCGGTTGACTGCATGCTGTAGGAGTGCGTGGGACAGTCATCGTCAAATATCCACAACGGTTATGCACTGTGTTGCGCTGATAAACTTAGTTATATACAGTATATTAAAATCCACGCTGTAAAAAGCGCTCAATATAAAAAACGCTGTCAATCATTGCCTCCAATTCTTTCACATCTAACAACCCTTCCTCTTCTGCGGAATCACTCATATTATTGCCGTCATCACTGCTGACTTTCTGCACCATTATCCTGCATGAGAATTATTTCTATTTGATTTTCTGCAATTCCGTATTTTTCGGAATAATGATTCTTAATTTATTCAGCATGTCGCCATACATTTTCCCATTCTGGCCTTCCAATTTCAGCAAATTGCTGGCGTTATAACTGCTTCACATATTTTAATTTAAAAGTAATATTTCTGCATGCCACCCATTTTTTGATATCAGCCCAGATTAATTCGATTGGGTTTAGATCTGGGCGATATGATGACAGTCTAAGTACATTATGGCGATGTTGTATTACTATCTGGTCAAGTATGTATGACTTCTGAAGCTGCTTGTTGGCTTTAATTAAGTTATATAGCTTTGTTTTACTCATGCGAGTGTTGATGCATTGTGAAGCATTGTCGATGACCAGAACAACCCAGCAGGCATATTAGGTATCAACATGGGGTTGATTCACTTCATGTAATTTTCTGTATTCATTTCTTGATGAAAATCCCCTGTTGTTTGTTGCGACTTGTAAAAGAAGGGCATTTGGAACGAACCCGATCTTTCCAACAGCACGAACGATAATAAGTATTTGCCCTTTGGCAACAGGTGCCTGCAAACCTAATTCGCTATCGTCACTCCAACTTTTAGATGCTGTATGACTGCTGTGTATGCATGACTCATCTTCATACATTGTAGTATTTTTCTGAAATTTGTAGCACCACCTTGAAAATTGATGCTGATATAAGTACACATAAAATTATAGTCATTTGGAAAGGTAGAATCAGACTGAAAATTCAATGCCATAGCCGGGATTTGAACCACGGATCTTAGACTTTCCGTGCCGTTGCTCTAACCGACTAAGCTATCATGGCAACATTTACTTTTTATTTTTATTTTTTTTATTTTATTATTATTTTGTTATTTTATTTATTTATTTTGCTTTTCTGTTAGAACTCTTCTATTTGATTTCGGTTTCTTCCATTTGAACCCTAAATCTTTAATAATTTTTCTGAGATTTGTAGCACCACCTTGAAAGTTTCTGCTGTCTTTCAGCTGGATGAGCAATCTGCTTATTGTTAGCACAGTTTTTTCTTCCACATAGGAATTGTGAATCGTGCGCCGAATGATGCATTCGAAATCGTCTACATCTGTAATACGTTTAGGGACCTTATGTTTCTTCCCAGGTGTGTCAAATGGTACTCTTTCATCCATAAGTTTTTTTTTCTCTTATCTTTGAGAACTCTTGAAACGGAACTCGGTGAAACACCAGTTGCTTTGACTACTCTTTCTTTCACTCTCTTAAGGATTTTGTGGAACTCGGATATAATTTCTTCCTTCATCTCTGCTTCTTGCTTCATGAAGTCGATGACATTTGCAGTTATTTCCCTACTTTGACTATGTAACACCTTACCACTTAACTTTGAAAACACAGGAGCCATGGTTATAAATATAACAAATATAAAATAAGTACTATTTAGATACTGCAGCTCTCTTTAAAATTACAACCAGATGCAGACACTTTCTATGCAGACTGTATGTGTTACGCACTGTGAGTAAGCAAAGGTATTATATCGCTTTCGTTGATAAAGCTAAACATAAACCGTTCCTAGGCTCGGCAGCTGGGATAGCAATCAAGGTCACTATTCCAGAAGTTTTGCGCGAGTAATATCTTTTAGTAACAACTCCTTTCCGTTTACACGCCCTGCTCAGAGATATTTGCTCGATTGAGTAATAATAGCTAGCCGGAGGACAAAGAACCCAAAATTCAAAATAATAAAACAATAACAGGCGCCCAGTAAATAAGATAACATGAACAGATTACTACAAGTTGTATTTGCTATAATATTTCACTTAATTAAAATGATACGGTTATGGTTATATTTGGATAATATTAATGTTTCTAAATTCTAAATTTGTATTTATCATTTGATTCAAATGTAACTTAATGAAAATTTAAAGGAGAGTAACACGAGGCTAAATTGTGGAACAATAAATAAATGTGTTATTGATGAATTAGTTTACGTGATTTTACTCTTAGCTCGTGATGAATTAAAATCAGCGTAACTAAATTTATATAAGGATTATGTTAGAATTAGTGTATGAGAACTGTATTTGTCTAAGACCACACTACATTTAATTATTTAAATTCAGAAGTATTGTTTTATGGATTGTATAGAGTGTATTCCTTGTGTTGTTTTGTCATAATTAATTTCATTTAACATTTCAGTTAATGACATTTGGTTAATAGTTTAAATATTTTGAAATTATATTGTGACTGTTCAGTTTTCAGTCACGTCACTTTGCTTTGCGCGAAGTAACCTCTTCTTCGTCCGATTTCACTAATCGCACGTGGAACAGCTCTGTCTGTCGCAGCTCTCGTGGTAAGGCACTTATGTCGCATCAATATTAAAAGTGCACTAACTCGCTTGCTTATTATATGGCTGCAGAGTTTTCTGGAAAGTCCGAAAGAAGTGGAAGCATCCAGAACTATCTTCTTACATCTCGAAGGCTTTCCTCGAATTTACGTCAGTTAGGAACTCTCCTTTCTTCCTCTCCTACTAATCGATTGCCTAGTGTTGTGTTGATCACAGCCTCCGGCGGCTTGCTTCTTAGGAGACAATTTTGCAAGAGAAAAAAAAATCCTCAGTTAATTCGTTTCGTGCTTGTATTACGACCATTCTTGCACTTCAGTTTTCAATACTTCGTCCATTTAATTATTTTTTTTCAATTCAATTATATTTCATTTATACACTTTTCAGTATATTTATTTATTACAAATTACTTACTGCACTTTCCAATATCTTCCTTACGATTCACTTCTTAAAATGTGACCTCACTTCTGCTATTGGGAAAGGGAAAGTGGCTACATAGTAAACGGTCCAATAAAAATATACAGTAGTAGCTTAATCAGAAGTAGTAAGCAAGAAACGTCACAGGTTGTACAAAATTATGTAATTTCATTGAATGAATGAAGGCTGCTTCGCAGGTTACTAGCAGAAAATGCAAAATTAACATTTTTATTTGGCATACAAATGTCTTTTTGCACGATGTGACTAATTTATGGTATTTACCAGTATTGTTGCTATTGATCGGAAGGTGACATTCCTACATGCAATATGGTTGCTATGAAAACAAAAGAAATCTCATTGCTGAAAGAAATGATCAAAAGGATTAGTGCGGGAAGTAAAACTATCACAATACAAACACTAATTCATTGAAATTTTCAATATCAATTCCATCAAAACTTTATCGTAGTTTTCAACACTGAAAATTCCAACCACAAACGTCCTGGATTTATCAATTTGCTACTGCTTAGAACTAAGTATACCAATACATTCTTCTCATTAATGTCTACACCTTTTTCTTTTAACTATTTGCAGAATGAAGTACATATATGCCAACAGATACCTGTGTATTGATTTCTTCGACATTAACTCGTCACTTCCACTTTTCCAAGCCTCTTCGATTTCCACATCATTGGACATCTCGTCTATTACTTTTTCTGTAATGAAGTAAACATAAATCAGGTTGCTAACATAACCATAAAACTACAACATGATATGACGACACGGTCAGCAACGCTTATTTACAAACATTCCGGCAGCATAACAACACAATTAATATAGTTCAATTCATATACATACCATCGTGCAAAAAATAACATTCAATGCACAGTTGGTAAGCGCATAATGGAATCTCGGAAACTGAAAAAATTCGGCGCAAGCGCTTCCTTTTAGCAAACTCTTTCCTCGATCCGTATCAAGCGCTTAGAAAACTAGTATCGCAGGTACTATAAACATATGCTATTTTAATCATAGTTAAAGACTAAAATAAAAACATTTTCCTGTAATGGGTAGTTTAGGATGGTTTTCTCTTCATTCTTTATCTTCATTGTTTCATTTGTATAGCCCCCTTTTAATTTCTATGGTCATACTAGCTATGACCTGGCATTACCCGCTAAACTGTACATTATTAACGTTAGGTTTTGTTACCTTTTATGCTTAAATATGCTCTCACTGCCAGACTCGTACTTCCAGACTCTGCGAGAATTATAATTATTATTCTGGTTAGGAAAAAAGCTTACCGCTCCAGCCAAGAGTCGAGTACCTCTGGGTTGACCAGATTTCCTTGAAAACCTTCTTGTGCATCCTTAGACGATGCTGAAATTAAATACCAAGATTTTTTATCCGCCACTTTTTTTTGAGTTATGTCGTACATATACGCGTGCGCAACCTTTTCTAAAAGTGTTTGTTTTGGTATTTGGAACCCCAAAGTATATATTTATGATGCAGTCTCGATTTTGAACTTTTTTCTGGAATAAAATTCTTCTGCTACCTACTCCATATAACTTGCAGAGAAAGTATTAATCCATTAAAGGTTGTATACCAGGTTACATATAAATAAATAATAAATCTCACTTTAAGATGCCGTGACGAATTGGAAAGACGATCCATACCTACATGTTAATAAACATTCCCGTATCATTTGTTAACAATGTTTATTTAGCACCTTGGTTTTTCTTCTTGTATAATTGAAGAATACCAACATAACTATATGTTGTCTTTTGACGTACTTCAGCTTTCATATGTAGGATAATTGCTTTTCCAACAACATTATACAACGACCGAAATTTTAGTAGTAATTTAACTTGCAGCCAAAATGCTATAAACCAGTTCAAATGTCAATTTTGTCTTAAATAACTTGAATGATTCATGGGCTTCTCGGTGAAATCAATTTCAGGAATAGTTGTTAATACAATAGTAGAAAGTAATGGTATTAATTATACTAATAATTATAGAATTAAGCTCTTTTGTATAAAATTGCTTAGGTGCATTTTTCCACCTGAAAAGTGAAAACCTTATCCTCAGATTTGGCATTCTGTAGTTCGTTGAGACCAACAAGAATAATAATCAGTTATTGTTTGCATATACATTACTTTCTGTAATTACACGTTTAGTTTAGATTTTGCCCTGAACTTTATATACTATTTCAAGAAAGAAATGTGATATCTCGGGACTTTGTTCGCCCATGAGGCAGTATGCTCCGCACACAGTTAACTAGAATGATGTTTACTGTGGCAGCCCGTAACATATACAAAACAGTAATAATAACATTGTTTGTAAAGATTATACGGTGTATAATAAAATGTAGCATATACCATATTTTCATATACTATATCTCCAAGAGGGAAAGAAACGCTAGAAATGAAGTTAGGATGCGTTTATCGCAGGGGGACACCTCGCAACTGCGACCAGCTTGATCTAATGTGGCTACACCTCCTGGGAGACAGGACGGTGGTGAAATGACCTTAGGAGGTCACAGTCCTCAGTAGACGGCCCACAGAGATGCACAAAGTCCCTAATGTTTCCAGTTTAAACACCCGCGCACCCGTGTCGAAATGATGTACTCCTCTGTTCTTTGAATATATTGCTTTCGTTATCCAAGTCCCCTTACGGGTATTAGAGTCCAATAACATCAGAGTACTGTGGGAACTAGAAAGACAACTCAAAGAAATGTTTGCCTGCTAAGTAAGACTAACAGATTATCACATTTAAAAGTTCAATGCTCCTTTGCAGCTATGATGCCGACACCAGGGATATTAATTTAAGAAGCAATCAAGGGGAAATAAACAAAGTTCAGTCAGTGCCTTGTTAAATGGAACTTTAATGGTGACGTGTTATAGCACTGTGTATATTTGAAATGTAAATTCTTAGGAGGAGAAAATAACTAGTTGGATTCAGGAAAATACAGTACAACTTTTTTCCGTCTTCTTTGTGAGTATAGCACAAATGTTCTTTGTCGGACACTCCGTAAGCAAATGATGAATGAACTACGCGGTGAAAGTGTTTAGCAGGATATATCAAATAGGAGGCTGTAACAGTTTGGAGATGCGTAGTGGGATGTGTTTGTGTTTGACGGCAAAAGTGTAAGAAAATCGGTGACGGGAAATAAACCACACTGAAAGGCAACCTGGGAAAGGACTATTCTTACATATATGAAAAGACTCGCCCCACCGAAGACCTGAGCCCAATTACCCCTCCACAACATTTCCTAAACTGAGCTAGTATCATGTCATCTCAATGCAGATGAGATGACATGGGACCACCACTCTTATACCACCTTACCCACATAGCATCATTATGATTTAGACCCGTAGTACTGTATGATGTATGACCGAATTTTACATATTAAGCAGTTGATGTCTGTCTCTCAAGTATTTGATTTCAAAAGCACTAGTTTATGTAAACATTTTAAGATTTACAGATCAGTAAATACGTACAGTTATCCATTAATACTCAGTTTAACTGATGTATTATATTCCTGTCAATTTCTTTAGGAAATGAGGGTAGGCCGTCTTTTGTTAGTAAACGTCTTATAGTCTAAAAACTGTTCTCTAAAACACGTAGTTTAGAATTCTAAATGTACAAATTTAAGGACTCACGCTACCGCTCAGTAAATACCGTTTCTAGAGAAAATGTAACGGACTACACTATTGAATACTTTGAAAGCTGAGCATCTAT
Organism: Deroplatys truncata; assembly: GCA_030765065.1. NCBI lineage: Eukaryota > Metazoa > Arthropoda > Insecta > Mantodea > Mantidae > Deroplatys > Deroplatys truncata. Next base: position 139,727,769 of record CM060984.1, on the reverse strand, counting down.
AATAAGCGCCATGTTTTTTATCTCCTTGAGGGCATTTTAATTCTGAGATTAAGACTATTGTTTTCAAGAAAAGCTGGCAGGTTTCTATGGAACACTGCTATTGTTGCGGTGATGTGTTATTTAAAGCAGGAGCCCAACGCTGCAGTAGTAAACACCTATCATCTTACCAATTATCCGCCTCGGAGGCCTTTTCTTCTCTCTCTCTTTCCCGCATGTGAAGCAATATCTTGTAACACACTCTTACATCCTTGCAAAAGCGATATCCTAGCCTGGATTTACTAGAGTAACTTCTTTACTTAAACAAGAAAACATTTGAGCGCAGTTTTTTTGTTTTTTTTCCTTAGATCTTGTGTAAAAGATCTCAAAGTGTAACCGTAAGCTTTATCGCAACGACAACGTTATTCTTTTACTATACTATTATCTACCTATATTATCAATCACTTGATTTCCTGGAATATATGCGCAACAAGAAGACAGACTGAAATACGAAACAAATGTAGAATCAAAGCATTTTGAAGATTATGGAGGCATCCTCTCGCCATCTCTTCCTTTGGGGGTACTTTATACTATTATGAGATATTTTATGATCAGCTAAACCTGCAGCTCTGCTCACGTCATTGCGCTAATTTCAGACCTTCCCACTATCTTTCTCTGCCACTTTCTCATTGCTTCTCTCACCCCTCATCTTCATCACTCTTCCTCTCAACTCAATATACATTCCTTTCCGCTTCACACTCTCTCCCTCTCCACTATGCTCACCCTACTCTCTCCTCTCTGAGTATTTACATACCATTTGATGTTTTGAAAGTGATTCTTACTCGGGTGCAAAGGGGAAACTGGAGTGAAAGTATTTTTATTTTCTCTACTGCTTACCTATAGTACGAGGGCTGTCTCAGAAGTACCCGACCTAACAAAGAAAACAAAAATTTTGGGAAAAAACATTTGTTTCTCTACATAGCCTCCTTTAAGCTTGATACACTTTTCCCAGCGGTGTTCAATAGCTTCGATACGCTGTTTATAGTGAAAACCATCGAGTTCTGCAAAATAGCCATCAGCTGCAAACTTCACCTCTTCGTTGTTGGCAAATCTTTTACCACCAAGCCATTTCTTCATCTTTGGAAACAGAAAATAATTAGAGGAGGCTAAGTCTGGCGAATAGGGTCCATGAGGAAGTAATTCGAACCTGTTCATTGATTTTGGCCATGACGATAATGGATGTGTAAACTGGTGGGAACTTTCTTTATCGCTAAATGTGGCCGTTTTTGCTTGATTTCATCATTCAAACGCTGCAATAAGTTTACATAATATTCACCATTGATTGTTTTTCCTTTTTGAAGATAATCGATGAAAATGATCCCACGCGCATCCCAAAAAACTGACACCATGACCTTGCCTGCCTGTCTTCGCCTTCTTTGGAGCCGATTCTCCCCTTTCAATTCACTGTTTTGACTGTTCCTTCGTCTCAGGTGTGATGTGATGGACCCATGTTTCATCCATGGTTATAAATCGATACAAATCTCGGCTTTATTGCAGTGAAACATCGCCAAACACTCGACTGAAACGTCCTCACGTCACTGCTTTTGTTCCATTGTGAGGTAACGCGGCACCCATTTGCACAAAGCTTTCTCGTGTCTAAATTTTCAGTTACTGTGCGATGTACAGCACTTTTGGAAATGCCTACGATATCTGCTAGCTCGCGCACTCAGTCGACGATCATCCATTACCATTTGTGGATTTTCTTCGCAATTTCTGGCGTGATCAACTCCTTTGGTCGACCACTGCGATGTTGGTCTTGGCAGCTCGTACTCCTCGCTTAAACTTTGCCACCCAATATTTTACTATTGTAAACGAAGGAGCAGACTCTAGAATCTAGCTCAGCTTTAATATTATTTGGATTAAGATCTTTCAAATGAAAGTATTGTATCACATAACGATGGCCAGTTTTATCCATGTTTACAAATTCGCTGAGAGACTTCACTATTAATGGCTGCCAAACAATTAATAAACAACGCAGCATCGTCAAACTTCAAACTTAAGCTTTATAAGGTTGGTACTTTCTGCCATAGTCGTTTGTTTGAAACAAAAACCGCTATATATACGTCAGGTCGGGTACATCTTGGGCTGCCCTCATATGTAGAGAAAGTATTACATTCCACCCAAAAATTCGATATCGAGATACACCGGAAATGCACGATTTGAGACTCCAAAAAAGGGCATTTTTAGAAAAAAAAGGTATATTGTATGTTCTGTGTACAGCACAACTTGAAAACGAAAAGTCATTAAATACCAAACTAGGTATCTGTTCAGCATCTTCCAAGGATGCACACGAAGGTTTTCAAGAAAATCTCCACACTACAAACTACCCTTTAAATGCAGAATGTTTAAAAGATTTTGATTTTCTCAGAAAGGGCTGTAAGTGTTTTGATTAAAATAAAATTTAGATATTTTCATGGCAAATGAAATGTGTATCTTAAGTCTTCTTTATTCCGAATGGCATTTGTATAATTAGTAAAGCGAAACAGATAGACAAAATCCTACTACACAAAAATGTAGATCACGTTAAAGCATGCAATTTATGTCATATATCTTCTTTTTGTGGAGTCAGTTATTTCATAGGTTTTCATGTTTATTAGTTTGAGCTTTCAAAGACACTCTTAACTTAAACCACTTGAATTTCCTTCCTCAGTGATTTAATATCATGCATAATTACCCATTACATGTAGTGCTGTATGCTGTACAAAAAAAAAGCTGATGTATTGCACTCGCATGACTTTCTCTCCTCACTCTTGTAAAAAAATGTCTTCTGTGGGGTAGTGGTTACCATGCTAGCCTCTAGTTCCCGAGGTCGCGGGTTCAAATCCGGCGGAGGGCGATGGATTTTTTCTGGAGTCAAAATCCTTAGCATGGCTTCTTTCGGAAGCGAAGTAAAGTCGGTGGTCCCGTGTCATGGATTTACGGCAGGTAAGAGAACCTCAAGCCTGAAAAACAGGCCTCTTAATAAAATTGCCGGTCTTTCACGCCCAATATAGAATGCGACGCTAAGGATCACAGCATTTAAAGAGCGTTCAGAAATAAAACTTAATTTAATTTCCTATTGTCAAAACTTCTTATAAACACCTATTCTTCCATCTACTCCGTGTTAATCGAGATATTGTCTTATTGCATTTTTTTGTAGATACAATGGGATTAAGGGGATACAGTGGGTTTTAAGCGATATTCAAATTGAGGGGTCGCCATGTAATGGTTTCGAAATTCCGTACATGTCCGAGAGAGAGGGGGGTGGAGAATTTAACACTTCCCATTTGAGAAAAGTATAAGATTTTAAAATGCAAGCTAATAACAAGGAATATCCCGGAAATGGTTAACTCCCCCCCATAAAATATTTCACATAAATTGTGTGCATTAACGAGATCTACATTTTTTCTGTAGGTAGATTTGTACATCTCTTAAGGTTTACCAGTTATGCGAAAGTAATTCAGAATAAGGAGGACTTTTGAGGCTATTCCCAGAAAATTTAAGTTATACATTTTGTTTATCATGAAAATATCTTAAGCCTACGGTATTTTAATCACAATAGTTAAATCCATTTTTGATCAAATAAAAAATTTCTATTTAAAGGGTAGTTTGGGGTGGAGAGATTTTCTTGAAACTCTTGTGTCGCTTCCTTGGAAGATGCTAAACTTAAATATCAAGTTTGGAATTATAAACTTTTCGTTTTTGAATGATGCTGTTCAGAGACACCACACACACGCAACATACACACACGGACCTTTTTTTAAAAATGCTTTTTTGGGGCTCAGGGGCCTCAAAACATATTTACGGTGAAATCTTGATATAGAATTTTTGGTGGAATACAATACTTCCCCTATTTACTATACATGGTAGAGAAAGTATAAATGAAGCAATATCATATTTATGTTTGCCTAAACCGAGCATATGGGAGAGAAATCTTAGGGTTGTTTCACTATTTTATATCCTATACTCCCAGATAGAAATTGCTAATGTCTGAGATCTGCTAGAGTAGCAACGAGGTATGCACCGATATGTCCGTCTCAGGTTGCTTGGCTACTGTGCAGCAGCTTTGTCCTTCCTTACACCAGAAGTAACTCGTGAAGAGCATCAGTAGTGTGGCGTGAAGTATGTGGTGCACTTATTATTATGTTTATTATTACTATGTTATTATTATTATGTTATTAGTATTATGTTTACAATTTCACATGCCTACAAAAGGGTTCCGAAATGGTCCGTATTTTCAATATAATTTGCGTTCGTTAGGCATTTTCGTTTTAAAATAACAGGACCAGCAGAAAAGTTTATTTAGTTTTATACATCTACAGAATCAAGGTAGTATAAAAATGCTTGCTATAGTCGCCAGATGCTTTTGTTATCAGGCGTGTTAAATTGGGAAGAGGTCTACGGGTAATTGGTTATAGATAATTTCCACAAATAAACATGAACCGAAGTAATGCTTCAAAATGATTTCATCTAAATAATGTCATTACTTACGTAGAACAACAGATTACCATCCGTCGAAATAGATGCCTTTTTATACAGGAAACTATATGCACTTCACACGCCCCAAAACAAGCAAGAATGTTGTACAGAAAGCAAGCAGAGCGCTCGGTTACCGTCACGGGTAATACCTAGCTCTGCGTGTCTTCTACTCTAGCGGTAGCATGTGAGCGCTTCCTGGACTGATTAGTCACTGCACGACGACACTGTTTATCAGTTTTCCAGTTACTGTTGAAAATACATGTAACAGCTATGATGCTCTCCTATATTGACAATGGCACATTATTAAAGGTTGCTTAAAAAGGAAGCGTCTAATAAACTTGCGATTTAAAATACGATTACTGCATGCACATAGATGAATGAGTTTCAAGAAAATTTGTAAATAAGTTTTGAATGTGGTTGAAATAGCTACAGAACAGGAGAGCCTCGTATACATTTATGACTTTTAGGCTAACCAGTACATGTTTCCAAAGATCGTGGTGATAGTGTCATGATAGTAGTGTTAGATAATGGCCAGGAGAGACAACGCAATATATTTTCAGTTTATCATTTTCATACCATTGATGAAGCTTAGTAAGAAGTATCCTTACCTCCTTCGATACCTTATATTTCATTAAATAATCCTGGAAATCCCATTCGACCCAGAAAGCATTTTTGTAGTGGATAAAATAAATAGAATAATACTAAATGCCTCTTGAACTACGAAGTATGAGATTTCACCAAATCAGCAAGGCTCGTCATTGAGATAAAACTCGTGAACACGACCCAAGACCCTTCATAAAATTGCATCAGCAGACAACCTAATAACGAGGAGAATATATCCTCGTCTCGCTGGGATTGCTGTCATTAGTCCCTTTGATTGAGGGAGCACATTTCGTTTGCTCTAAAGGCAGAGAGATAATCCTTCCAAATCTCCCCCAACTCTTAAAGAGTTTTGTAGCTCGCCAGTAGCAAATCTGCTAAAGTGAACGGGATATCCAAACAGAGAAGGATTTGAGAAGCTACGAAATTTGTCAGAATATGAACACGCTTTTCGTCGACAGAGAAATAAATAGAACATATAACAGAAATGCTGCATTTCAAATTATTATTTTATGATTATTTCTGTTGGTTGAGTAAAGTTGCGCCGGCTAATGACTCTATCTTATCTCGGGCGTGCCTCCCGAAGATTGTATGTTATTGATAAAAGCAATTCTTTCTTTAACACACTGTGTTATTTAGTGAACTTTCCGTTACACACGATATTACCTAATCGCTGTTCACTTGTTTGAATAAGCAACCCAAATGATATCACGGATGGTTATCTCTGCTGCTTCGTCATCGTATTATGTAAGCCTACTTGCTTCTATTTCAGTTATTTTACTTAAAAGTGTTGTGCGATTGCTAGCACTGTCATCGCGCACGAGACAGTGTATTCTGTGTACTTTAACTTTGATTCTTACATCGATCTAACCGGCATACTGTTTGTGTATTATTTTGTATACTTCGAATGGTATTATAACGTTTATAATAATGAATAGTAATGTAATGTTCTGTAACAATATAATGATGATAGTGATAATGATGATAATAATAAAGTAATAATAATACTGCATGCCGTCCGAATAGATGTATGCATGTATGATGTAAAAGTAAATTAAACAAAAGTAAAAGGCCAAAAGTACACACAAAACATATCTACGCAACTATATTCCTATTTCTATGCGTTTCAAGAAAGGTTGTCTTATTAGTTAGATAAATACGTTTCAGAATTTTCCTTTCGGGATAAACGCGCTGGTTAAAATTAAATTAAATTGAGTTTTATTTATGGACGTTCTTTAACTACTGTGGTCCTTAGCGTCCCATTCTATACTGGGCGTGAAAGACCGGTAATTTTACTCAGAGGCCTCCGTATCAGACTTGAGGTTCTTTTACGTGCCATAAATCCACGACACGGGGCCATCGGCTTTACTTTCTTTCCGAAGGAAGTCATACTAAGGGTTTTTACGCCCGAAAAAATCCATCGCCCTCCGCTGGGCATGGACCCGCGACCTCGGGAACTAGAGGTTAGCATGGTAACCACTACACCATGGAGGACGACAACGCGCTGGTTCCCTCGTACCAGGCATTATACAAAATTAAGGCAACGAAGATGTGCACTAATGAAGAATAGGTAGCGGTAGTACGTATAGTCGTTGGGGCTGTTGCACAAATAGTGCATCAACAACGGCTTCCGCCACGTCATTCCTTCTCATCATATCTTCGGGTGCACGTGCAATCTTTGACCGGTAAGTACACCAAGGGTAAGGACAATTGTTGATGAACGTCAGGAAGATGTTCCGACTCTATCTTGCCAGGAGACATGAGCATTAGACAATCACAATGGGGTTAGAAACGTGGCATCATTTCCATTCATTGAATACTCTGAGTATAGGTATAAGTGGAAACCCTATAAACCTCAGTTGATTGAAGAGTTAAGAGAAATTAACTTTCAAAGCGCAACTAACTATTGCTATAAAACACTGTGCTATCTGCAAATAACAGCCAGAGTTCATCCGCATGTTCCTGTGATCAGTTCTATGTACCTTCGCCAATAAACCGGAATAATATGTGCACTAGGCCGATCGTAATCCTCTATAGTTCCGTGATTATCATACCTAGATTAGGTGGAAGCTGAATGTGTGTTGTATTATTATTAGAATATCATCTTATGGACCGGTTAAGGCGATCTCGATGGAGAAGCTTTTATGAACTTCTTGCAGACTCGTGTAATGGGCGACTTTTAGATGATGTCCCGCTGGCGCTGGTAACATATTACTGGCTACAGCTGGATGGCGAATCGGGCACATCATGCGTTCGTGGTGTAGGTTTTTCTCTATCTTGCCTATCCCTAGAGGTGGATTGGCTGCAGTGGGCTTATCTTGACCTCTCCTAAAGCACAGGTGTATCGCAACAGGCCAAAATCTATTGCGAATTATCGCTGCTTCCTGTAGTGTTACACCGGAAACTCTTCGGGGGGTATACCAGGATACATAGCGGTGTGTCACTAAACAGCCATGGGTTCAGCGTCAACCGAAATTCAGGGGTAAACTGAAGAATAAGGGCATCGAGGTCTTTTTACACACACCGTTGTTTACTAAAACTTCTAAAGAGTGAAAGGTACAACGAATACTGCATTACTTGAATAGTTTCGCTTATTACAGTGTTAATTTTGTAAAGAATGTTAAGGTTTATAGTTCTTATTATGATTTAGTACTTTTATTAATACACTAATAATTGTGTGGTGCAGCAGTAGCATAATACGAAAAGAGTAAAATACGATTCTGGTTTTGTAAAACCATTAATGCTGTTTGAGTTTGGTGTTAACCCCATCTTTAATTTTTATTACATAAAAGACGGGCACTGCCTTTAATGCCTTTAATTTGTTTAACTTGACGAGGTACTCTCAGTAATCCTTTTAAGAATCAACATAATTTATTTTGGTGAACACATCGATGCACCACTACACTTAAAGTGCCAAAACTTGTAGCTGATTAAATTTTGTATTACCACTGAAACCCCAGCCAAAATACAGCCAACATTAGCGGCGCACCGTGCACAACTAGAAGATATAATTTCAAGAAGTGCACGGATATTCCGGAGCAATATGTACACAGATGCCTTACGCGTCTTACATTTCGAGAATTGAAACTTCGTCTCCGAATCTAACTAATGCATTTACTTTCTTACTTTTAATTACTCCTATTATAAATTAGATTCCTATATCTTCACTGCTAGTCATTTTTATTTGCTACAAATTTGCGACGTCACACTCATATTCTTTATTTTTCGTCGGACATTTTCGGGTTATTATACTTCGCGATCACTTTGCGTACAACATGTGACTTCTCTGTTGCATATCCCGTTACGAGGTGTAAAAAGCATGGTTTCGCTTACCTGTTATATGGCAACAATGGTCGTTACAATATACATCATTCTCATGTAACATTCTGGGTATTTTCTTTTAACGTTTCTTATTGATTTCATATGTGTAATTTCTGTGTTTATGGACGGATTATTATGCGTGCTCCGTGCTGTGTGTTGGTCTGTTCTGCTGTTATCTCTCTCTCTCTCTCTCTCTCTCTAACATCTGCGTCGTGGCGGAAGAATTTCGTACATGAAAATGCTGAAATAGCTGAATTGTGCCTCGGCTGTCAATTTGGGAAAGCAATGAGCAGTAACGGAGATCCAGGCTCCTCGGAACGCAAGTCATATTTACGAAATATTTACACTATAAAATCACTTTGAAGAGACATAAATTTATTGTTTCTCGATTTAAATATTCACAGTTAACACACTTGTAAATTAAGGAGTGAAGAATCACACTTTTTATAATTTAAGTTCCTATCCGGTAAAGTTCCACACGGTTCAAGTTAATTAATTATTCCTATTCCTCACTACAGCGCGGTTTATTTATCGCGGGACCACTTGATCACATTCTATTGTATTGCCGTGTACTCCTCAAAATTCACAAGTACTAAAGACTTTACATTTTGTCGCGCTTTTATTATAACAACTGACGTGGAGTTAGCTCTGAAGCAAATGACGAACTGATCTGACTCTTTGTAGGACTCGGTGTTTATATAGTTTTACATCTTGGCGCACTTATTTAATTCTCAATTTTCTCATTGGCTACTTGTCACTGCGCTTTTCAACTTTTGAAGATTTTGAGCGCTAACTACTCAAATCCGATTCGTCAAACCATAGTCACATAATTTCACATAATAGAAAACTGCCCTGTTTCTCTATTTTTCGGTGAAAAATCTGCGTCCCTAGCTCAAGTCTTTCTTGCTCGTACGTAGTATAAAGGTCTTTTGTGTAGAAGATCTCTAGCAACTTTCTCCCTAACTGCTATTATAATAGTATTGTAATAAAGTAATAAGTGGCAAATAATAACATCTCAATTATGAACATGGTATCAAATTAAGCTTTGTTATAAAGTCCATTTGCCTATAACAATTATTTTCCCCTCAGTGTGGTAATTATTCTAATTCGGTGTTAAATATGACTTTATGATAATCATAATAACTTAGTCAATTATAATAACCTGTCACGCTGTTTACAATTGTTATGGGCTTTCTCAAATAATTTTTGCTTCAAAGTATTACGTGTATTAATCCCAGAATTTCTCTCCGTATTAGTATTGCACATACGTTTTAACGCATTTTCCTTGCACTCCACCCCCCGGAAGCCAACAGATACTACTTCCTGTACCTAAGTGGTAAAGAAAGCAAAATGTAAGAAACACTTGTTTCCAAAGATATAAAATTGATACAGCTCGAAAGTTAACTTCAGCCCAAAAAAGATTAAATATACAACAGGGAATATTTTGGAAAACTCTAGTGCTACCGAAAGGATATAAAGCTAATATCTGATTTAGTTACGTAGTTTTCTCGTAACAAGTGATTCTGTCTCGTGTGATTTCCTGATTACACTATTCACTACAAATGAAAAAGACTTAAAAGCTATACACTGAAAATTCAAGGTAAGTGTATATTTTGCCAATCAAATATCTTAAAACGAATGCTAACAAACTTTAGAATATTTTTTTAAGAAAGAAAAAAAAACGAGACTCAATTTAAGGGCGGTTTGTGTTGGAGAGATTTCTGTAGAGCTTCGTCCTGTATTATTAAAAGGTGCCAATTTGGCAATTATTCAACTTTCGTTTTTCAGGTAATTTTCCCTAAAATGCCCGTTCTTTGGACAAAAAAAATAAAAACTTGCATTTCCGGGAAAATTTCAATATTACACTTGTTCATCTATTGCTATACTTGCTTAACCTTGGGTACTTAGGGAATAGAAAAGATGGAAATCTGACGTACAAGACAAGCACGTCTTTAACCATTACATATTTGTTCCTTATATTATAAGGTATAACACTATACACAAAAATTGTAATTTTTCTTCAGCGTAGGGAGAAATGTTTTCAAAATAAGCAACTTGTTATTACTTACAAAGAGCATGTGAAAATATTAAACACCGATATTTATATCACATCGGTTTTTGTTTTTAACAAGTTCATACGAAGGAAAATAAAGGACTCGCACATTTTCCAGTATGTTACAGTGCACCAAAATCAAACCTGGTAAAGTTTATATAACACCACAAATACTTCAAAAGTAGCTAATGTAGGGATTATGTCATACATATTACGTAGATATTTTCACGGTTTTTTCTGCAGTCTTTTACTATTTCTTATGAGTTCCTAGTTATATTAAACTTAATAAAAATGCTGACTTGACGCCTAATTTATGGAAATACAAAATATAAATGTTATTATTCATTTCAATATCTCAATTATCTGTTCCAGTAAAACCTCTTTTGTAAAATATTGTTTAGGGGTAAAAGTTCAAGCATATTTCCATCTTGCCTTCTTGAAGGATGTTGGTACTTAGCTGTATGAATTATCATTTTTAATGGTTCCGTCAAAAGAGAAAAAGGAGAAAATGTTTTCGGGATTTTCTTACACATATTCAACCTGAAACTATGTAAAAGCGGCCCCATATTTATCAAGCAAACTCTACTAATTGATAGTTGATTCTAAGATGCCTGCCGTCTTTCACTGAGCTGATAAGTTCAAATGTATGTTTTAAAGAGGAGTTAAAACATTAATTTTTATAATTTCAGAATATAAAATAAGTGTTTCCTGTGTGATATTTATTTATAGAGCATTTCTTTACCCATTTAATCATTATTTCAAGTATTTAATTTCGTAGCAAAAAGTGAAAATTGCATCTTAAGGGAACCTATAGTTGAAATTTATGAATTTAGCAGTTTTTATCTAAATGTATTCAAATTTTGTTACGTGCTGCTCTTCTACAATTGTGTGCGTTTTAAATGTCGAGCAGGTATCTTTAGTACGTTTTGAGAAAACAAATCATTGTACTTTTATTACACTAATTAATCATATGTTCCACAGGACGCAGAAGTCGTCATTCTGAAAATATAAAAATACTACCACATTATTTAAATACTCATACACAAAACTGGCGTATAGAATTTTTTTTCACTCTTCTGGTGGTTTCATAAAGTTTTTAAATATTTGAATATAACTTCTGTAACAATTTATCCTCCGTGGCCGAATTAATTATGTCATATCTTGAGCAATTTAAGATTGTATCAACTGAGTGCAAAAACTCATATGCTAGTTTTATAAGTTCTTTCTCTCTTGAGTTTCTCCTCAAAATTTGAATAAGATTGGTTACAAATTACGTAGTATAGAACATTTTAATGTGCAAAAGTGTAATAAAAACCAAAAGTCGAGTAAAAGACATTAGAATTATATATATATATATATATATATATATATATATATATATACGCTATAGGCCGTATGCTCATGAGGATTAAATGGTCATGTGCTGAAGATTTAAAAGGCTCTGAGAGCAAAAGCGAAAATTCGCAATTCAGACTGAAGATTCAAATTCATTTTTGGCCATGAAAACGAGTTTTTGTATTTGTTTCTTAAATTTTGAACAATTTCAGCTATGGGTGCACTTAAGTGGAATTTTTGGGAAAACTTTTAAATTTTGTTTTAAAATCATACAATGTAAATCGTCACGTGCTGAATATTTGAAAGCTTCTTAAAGCAAAAGACAAAGTTCGTAATTGAGGCTGAACTTAAAAGTATTTTTTGGATATAAAAATGAGTTTTTTAAAATTTCCTTTAAAATCATAAAATGCAAACCGTCACGCGATTTAAAAGGCTCTGAAAACAGGAACCAACCTTCGTAATTGGGGTTGTAGATTCAAAGTATTTTTTTTACATAAAATGAGTTTTTTTTAAAACGATCTTTCGAAAGTTTGTAATTGAGGTTAATATTCAGAGTGTTTTTTGGACATAAAAACTATGTTTTTTATTTTTTTGAAAGTGTGACCAAATTTCAGTTATGGGTATCCTAAAGTGTCATTTTTTTTAGGAAATCTTTGAAATGTTGCTTAAAAATCATAAAATGTAAACCGCGCCACTCGCAAATCTTAAACCAGTAAATCAAGGTAAACAAATCGAATCATATAAAAACTATACTCCTTTCTATGTAGTTAAATTCAGAAGAAAACGAATGTATTTTGTGTTTTGCCTGTCTCTCTTTCCATTCTTAATTAAAATCAAAAGGAGTTGTCTAAATCTGAGGATTAATATTTGAAGACTCAGCTGTGTAATGCTTTCATGAGTGTTTCTCTACATAACGCATTTGACAATCGTTGCTGCAGATAAAACCTGTTTTAAAAAGGTCAGGAAGCCGCACTCTTTTGCAGAGAGTTGTCGGACGTTTTGACAGGTGGCAGGACTGCGTAAGGTTGCAGAGGTGCTAATAAGCTCGTACATGTTTACATAGGGACACACAGCAGTGGTTTAACATTAGCACTGACAAGAAAGGAAAACTAAAACAAGAGAGGAATGAAAGTGCAAACCTAGGAAGTCAGACAGAGCGAGATGGATCCACGGTAAACCGTGAGGCTGGCATTATTTGGGAAATCTCGTCTTCTAATACCGTTGGGCCGGCCACTCTAACCATGGGTTTTTTCGTGGTTTCCCTGGGGGCGTTATTCCTTCTACTACAAATTTCCTGTCCCCGTGATTCCCCTTCATCTGTTTCACCTAATGTGTTTCAGGGTTGTAGGACCAAGCGTCGGCGTTTGTGGTGTTGGGGGAGGAGGTGTAATTTGCGCTATGGTAAGATTTCTTTCTGCGCTTGGCGGGAATTCTAAGGCCCCCTTCCTTCGTGGGAGTGTGTCGTCTCACCCGAGAATCCCAGGTTGCGGGCGACTCAGGCAGGACTAGCCGTCATCAGAATTGACGTCATGTGGGAATTGTTAGGGACCCCATCCTTGCTAGCACGCTTGGTAAACCTGATATGAACGCCCTTCAGGTCTTCTCTTCCTCCCAGGGGCACCTTGGAAGCACAAAAGGCCCACTATGGCTTGCGTGCGATGCTGTGCTCCAGTTACTGAGGTTCCTCCGTCTGACTACTCCTAACTCGCTCGTGCATGTACTTGCTGCTTCCTTCGTAATTACTTTCTTTATTGCGCTTTTAATGATCCCCAGAAATATCTTGCCTCCCACATAAAATACGTAGATTGCATCAGCTAGTTTCAACGAGTGTATTAAACCGTTAAGTCTTTTTGCACATAAATATATTTTACTGTAAATTGCGTCGGGGAGTTCCTTGATTAAATTTTCCTGAAATTATTTTTAAAACTGCAGAAATAATCATGTTAAGTGTAGAATATCGTTCTCTCTGCTAGTGATCCAGCTATGTTATATTCGTTGTCAGATCTGTCTGGAAGCTTCCGCGTACATAGTTGAGATTAGCTGCGTGCTTTCCACCTACCACCGCTTGATTGCTTCAATATGCAGGATGTAACAAAAATGTAAGGCTCAAATTACAAGAAACATTCCTAACACCTAGACAAAGAAATTGTTATATGAAGATGGGCCTGGAAACGCTTTGTTTCCATGTTACAACAAATTTCTCCAACTCATTAATCATGGGAAACGCACACGAACAAAACGTTAGAATCATGGGGAACATGCACTCTGGGTAACATCTAGTTACGTTGCCATTATCGTAGGTGCACCGCCAGTGTTTTGTTTTACAGTCCCTGTTGCCATGCGACTTACATCATTGCTTGTTTACAGGTAACATCATCTGTTCCAGTGAGCAGTACGACCTTGGCAAGCACACGGGTTACTACATACTAATAGAGTTGATCGCAGACTTGGCTCGTGCAATGGAAGTGTACACAAATGCAAAGATGGCAGATGCCCATTTCATGTATGGATTAGCAGACGGCAATGGCGCTTACGCTCAACGTTTGTACCGGGAGAGATTTGCAGGACGAAGGTGCCGACATGAAAACTTTTGAAGCCATTGATCGTCGTCTTAGGGAACATGGGACATTGAAGCCTGCTACTCGCGACCGGGAGAGGCCTAGAAGGGCGAGGACACCGAAACGGGAGGAGGCAATTCTTCAGGCAGTTGACGACGACCCTATTGTCAGTACAAGACAAGTAACTGCAACAATGAATGTTGACCACATGACTGTCTGGCGAGTGTTACACGAGATCCGGCTGTATTCATACTATTTACAGCGTGTACAGGCACTATCAGTAAGTTTTTCTTGCACGGGTACGCTTCTACGAATGGTTTATGCAACAAAGTGTCAACCCTAATTTTGGTGCAACGGTGCTGTTCGCAGATGAGGCGTCGTTTCAACGAGATCAGATTGGAAATTATCACAATCGGCATGTATGGGCTGACGTCAATCCTCACGCAACTGTGAAGCAAGTCAACAAAAAGATTTTCTGTCATTGTTTGGACCGGCATTGTTTGCGACTGTTTGGTAGGACCTCACGTTCTTCTACCCAGGCTCAACAGACAAAGTTACCATAATTGCATACAGAATGTTCTGCCTTATCTGCTATCAGATGTGTCTTTACCTGTGCGGCCAAACATGTATACATGCACGATGGAGCACCTCCTCATTTTAGTGTTAATGTCTGTCAGCTTCTAAATTACAGATTCGGTGGCAGATGGCTAGGCAGAGGTGGACCAATTGCCTGGCCTCGACGCTCCCCGGGCCTAAACCAATTGGACATTTATTTGAGGGGCATTTGAAAGCTCTTGTGTGTCGAACCCCAGTACCAGATATTCAGAGTCTCCTTGCCGGTATTATGGAAGGCTGCGCAACCATGCGCAATACACCAGGGATACAACAGTACATCCGGGATTTACTACGACGGCGGGTTGATGCACATATCAATGCTCACGGAGGGCATATTGAACATCTCCTGTGAGAAAGAGTTGCATGTGGTATGCTGGTACGTTCTATTCTTGTGCGTTTCCATGATTAATGAGTTGGAGAAAATGAGTTGTAACATGGTAACAAAGCGTTTTCAGACTCATGTTTATATAACATAATTTCTTCGTCTATGTGTGAGGAATGTGTCCTGCAATTTGTGCCGTATATTTTTATTACATTCTGTACACTGTAAATAATGTATATCAGAACTGTTATCTTTAATAAGTATAATATTTTAACTAATATAATGATAATTGAGCAACAAATAATATTAATTAAATATATTCTGCAAAGCTTTTCAAAATACGAGTAAGTGATAGTTTGTGATCAACATTGTTCATTCACATACATAAATAGAAGATTTTTCCCAAAAAGCATGATTTCGTTTATGCACACCGTCAGTTTTTGTCATTTTATAACTGTTAGAAATACCCGGCGTTGCCCGGGGCTTTAATGGCGTTTTTAAACTAGTAATTATCCAAATATTTGTTTATTTACACTTAATTTAAATAAAACATTTGGAGTATTGTTGATATTCTGTTCTTTTAATTTAATTACCTCACCTTCATTGTGCCAAATTTGCCAGTCATGCTGAAAATATTTGAAATTGCCTCTCATCCAACATTTTTAAATCCCATCTCCTTTAACGGTGATATTTTGCATTACCGCCCTAAAAGAATGAACAAGGCTAATTTGTTCTTTTATTATTGCTAAAATGGTAAATTCGTGCTGAATATCCTCAAAATTGTCCCCCGCCGAAAATCTTCCATTCCCTCCCCCGTTGAGTGGTAAATTTTGTTACATCACCCCCTAAAAGAATGAAGAGAGCAAGATTGATCCTCTTATAATTGAGAAAACGGGTCATACGTGCTTAAACCTGCAAAATTGCTTCCCGTCGAACAGTTTACGCCCCCTCTTTCGGTAGGAGTGGTTACTCAAAATCTTCCAAGCAGCTCCCATCGAACAATTCTCAACGTCATGCCACATTAAGGGTGTTATTTTGCATTACCGGCCCTAAAGATGAAGAGATCAACATATATCTGTGTATTTAGCTAAATTGTTTAGTAAATAGGCCCATTCATGCTGAGAATTCTAAAAATTGCCTCCCGCCGAACAGTTTTCACCCTTCCTTTGATGGTTTTTTGGGGGGTAATACCCTACAATATTTTACTCTTGTCCTAAAGAACGTGTGCCAAATTTGGTCGCAATCGAAGGAAGGGTTGAAAGAGCTTATCTGGCATACACACACACACACACACACACACACACACACCTTATCGCACTACGTATGTACACTCGTGGAGAAAAAAAGTTAGCCATCTCCAGATTCCATGTGCGCATCACAGCGCTTCGGTACCTTAGTACCAGCTGTGTTTACAACGTATAGTCAGAACTGTAGAATGATCTGCGCCTGTGAGCTGAATGGTCACCTTACAAACCACTGAAAATAGAGCACGGAACATCGTCACGGTGGCCGAGAGGTTAAGAAGGCACTGCTTGCGCTTATAAGTTCCTCGGTTCAAATATTACATTTGTTTTGTTTTATGTTGCTAATTTTATGACTTGATCTGTAGAACATAGCATTGCATTAATGTATAGGGTCATTCAAATGAAAACCGGTCACTTGTGTGAAGTAACGGTAACGATTTTATTACCTCAAAAATAGTCGCCAAAATGTTGGTACATTTATCCCATTGCGACAATAGCCGGTCGATTCCATTCTTGAAGAAGCTAGTAGGCTGCTGTCGGATCCAGGCCTGGACCCATTCACACATTTTGTCGTCCGTTGTGAATCGATGTCCGCGAATAGCTTGTTTTAGATGTCCATAAACATGAAAGTCATACGGTGAAAGGTCTGGACTGTACGGTGGATGTTCCAGCGTTTCCCTTCGAAACTGCTGCAATGTTGTCTTCACCGAATTGGCAGTGTGTGGGCGGGCATTATCATGCAGGAGAATAACGCCATTGGACAACATGCCTGGGCGTTTCGACTTGATGACTCGTCTAAGGTTCTGTAAAGTGGCTTGATAACGCTGGGCATTGATGGTGGTTCCCCGTTCCAGGAACTCGACAAGCAGTGGGCCCTTGTGGTAAAAAAAGAAGGACATCATGACCTTACAGAACTGGTGTGCACGGCCTTTGATTTCTTTGGAGGTGGTGAAGTCGCATGTTTCCACTGCTTGCACGGACTCACTCCTCGTTGTTCCTGCTTACTCGCCTTCATGTTCAGTAGTGGACAATAACTTGTGTGACCACCTTCTCTTCGGCGTGAAACCACACTGTCGCTATGCAACGTCAAACGTTGCACACGCTGTAGTCGCTCTACCAATAAATGGTGCCACCATACACGCAGTTACGTGGTGCCACCTTACGTGTAGTGCAAAGTTAGATGCACTGACCAGGTTGCATTTTAATGCCCCTCATAGCTTTAGCATTTGAAGTTTTAGCGTATCTAAGCACACAAAAACATAATTCTACGAAAACACTCATTTTAAATAACTAAATAAATAAATGCAAATAAACTTATCTACTAAATCGTAAACCATAAAAAATAAAAAAATTAATATCGGGTGTATGAACCCTCATCACGTTTAGCTGCCCTCAATCTTCGGGCATAGATGAAATTAAATCCCTGAGTGACGTGGACGCGAAGTTAAAATATATCAGGCTTTCTGAATTTGTACCCAGAAGCTATCGTTTGTCTTTCCTATCTGCAGGGAAATTCGCACGCAGCTTCAATTTCACCTCAGCTCACACATTTTAAATGGGTTTGAAATCTGGTGAACAGAAAGGCCAGTCTATCGCTCTGATGTCCTGCCTCTCTGAGAACCAATTTTAAACCACTCGACTTGTGGGTACACATGACAATTATCCTGTCCGAATTCAAACATTCCATCAGATCATCTCTACCTCACGAGGGAATAAAAATATTCTAAAATATTAGCGTGTATTGCGCACCGTTCAGTGAATCATCAAGCTGCCACAACACACCTAGACCGTCCCTTGATATCCAGTTCCAAAAAGATACCATGATGAAAATGCGAAGCCACATATTTTGCATCGTATCAGGATCCCGCTGGGCGTTACACAATCCGCTTTCTAAGTGTGGAAGAAAATGCCACATCCTCTGAGAATATCATGTTATTCCAGTTGTGGTTGCATTTTACTATGCAATCGCGAGGCGAAACAATCTGTGATAGTCTGTCAGATGTTATTTTAACTGCCCTTTCACGCCGCAGACCTGTTCGAACTCATCCAGGAAATTATGAATGTGCCTTAATTTCAGAAGCAGTTAGGAAAGAGTTCCTCCTGCTGCTGCATTTAAAGCTGCATCCGTTTTAGGAGTGAACTCATGTCTTCTTCCTGAACCAGGACAAGGGCGTTCAATCCCTTCCCCTGTTTTGGGCCTGATGCGTTTGCGCATCCTTTGTGCATCACGTGGTTTCGGGTGCAGCATATTGCAGTTAGGTAGAATAAACACTTAAAGATGCATTATAATAACTACTATTAACTTTACCGAATGCCGGCATGTAATGCAGTATATCGAAAATAAGCAGCCTCCATTTGTTGATTAAACATTATTAACACAAGAGAAAACAGTGTTTGCTACATGCGAGAAGCAAACCTGCGGTCTTAACCATAGATGTACCCTACGTTTTGCCACGGCGCTACAGAGAAGACACGTGGAGGGTAGCATGTTTAGTAATACCGTACAACTTGCTGCAGCGGCTACCCAACTGTAGTGCGTATGGTGCAAACAGACGCTGTGCCGTGTAGGACTTTCGGCGTTCAAGAAATGATCCAATTTTTTTTGTCTACGGGTGTACAATATACATACACTGATACATATGTTGTAGACTTTTGCTGAAATCCGTCAGTTCGCGAAAATCCTGAAAAGCCATCGTAAATCCATTTTATATACCATTTAAAGAGACCTCTAAACGCCGGCAAATAGCGAAAAATAAGGGAACTAAAATCCAAACTAAGAATCACCAAGCGGCTTATATCGTGCCTGCTTGCTTTTTCACCCTAAACTTGAGGACTGCCATACTCACAACAGTTTGACAGCCCTCACACCAGCCCCGCATATGCGTAGTGTGTTATCGCGTATTCGGAGGAACATTCCACAGCTGTCAACGGTCATTTATTTTGTTTGCTCCCATAATTTTCGCTATAGCTGTTATAATATCATCCTAACGTTACAATATTACATAAATGCAATGTTATGGAACATTTAAAAAAGGTGCGTTGTGGTCGAGCGTACAAGATTAGTGCACCAATACTACTCTGATGGACTTTTTAGGTTCGATTATTTTAACCTGCTTCCGTCACGAGAGGTTTTTCTGTTTATTCAGTTTAAAGTAAATTAAAAAAAAAGTTTCGACAGTTTAGCTTGTATTTCATCCAAAATATTCAATATCGAAATTTCACCGGAAATGCACGTTTTGGAATCCCCTGATCCCAAACTAATACATCTAGAAAGAGGCGCGAACAGTGTGAGAGAGAGCTTAAAAGTGCCTTAATAGGATACCGTCGTTCAGGCGATAAATATTCACTCGTGCCATGATCATCAAGATTATCGTCTTTACTATTATTATACCCCTATTTTCAATTACTAGGAAGCATAGGAGTAGCAGTACCAAGATGGGACTGTACGGGAAAAAAGGAAAGCAAAACGCCTCAACATAACTACCGTTGCCCACGTTTTGAAACTATTTGCACTTTCATATGGCTGGACTAGAAGCGATGTAACTAATGGTAATTAGTCTAGGCTAAGAATGACCCGTTCCATCATCTCTCGCTGCGGACACGAGTTTTAATGAAATTTAACCTCCCGTCTCGCCACATTCTGTATATAGCTGCTAATCAGTAATGCTACTAACTTGTCTCGGAGGTAGTTGTTGTGTTTTATGGTTCCTGTTGAGTTAGGTTGCAGCACTAATTAACTTTGCTATGTTAAGACACGCAACTTGAAGCAAACAAGATCGGCTTTAAACCTACTCCAACTCCAAGAAGCAAACTAATGCACCTGTTAGATAAGCCAGACTATATCCCATGTTTTTACTGTACCAAACACGCTTCTTAGGAATATTAAAGGAATACAGCATTGAACATAATATCTGCGCTTTATTTGGATAATTACAGAATATTCTCGTAAGTAAAAAACTTAGATCCTAGGCAGAGCAGAATTCAATCTTACTGAAACTCCTCTTTAATTCAGGGTTTGATCATGTTCCCGTTCCATCTTTACAATGTTCAGGCCCATCTATTCCTTGGTCATCCCTCGTTTCGTTTCCCTCTGGAGTTACAATTTTGGTTGGAATTCTCTTTGTCCATTATTTTAATATGTGTTCTTATTTTCTTCTAGTCCAAGGGTGGCAAAAACGACTTCCTTCCGCGAGCCACAAAATATACAACACGCACTGCATCACTAAGCAGCATGTGTAAAACAAACGGACGGTCGCAGAGAGGGAACGGCCCTGCGAGTCAAAATGACTCGCGAGTCACGTTTTCGCCATCTCTGTTCTAGTCTATCAGTTCAGCTATAAATATGTAGCTCTTATATAATAGCTTCGTTTTTATATGGTCCTTTCAGTATATCCTTATGTTGTCCTCCGTGGTGTAGCGGTTACCATGCCTCTAGTTCCCGAGGTTGCGGGTTCAAACCCGGTGGAGGGCGATGGATTTTTTCGGGGGTAAGTAAAGCGGTGGTTCCGTGTCGTAGATTTACGGCACGTAAAAGAATCTCAAGCCTCATAAAGAGGCCTCGAGCAAAATTACCGGTCTTTCACGCGCAATATAGAATGGGACGCTAAGGACCATTGCAGTTAAAGAGCGTCCATAAACAACACCCAATTTCAATTTCAGTATATCCTTACCATCTTAAAAACCTCATTCTGCTGCTTGTGTTTGCTTTTACTATTCTCTTTAATAATCCAGGATTGACTTGCGTGAGCTGCGACTGAGAGTGCCATTATCTTATAGATCTTTATATTTGTTTCTTTTCCGAGTTTATCTTTCAATGTACTATTGCTCCATAGATTGTGTCCAGATAGCCCTTCTGGTTGTAGAGTATGGCTTATGAGTATGACATTTGCTTGTAGAGGTTATCAGTCACTAGCACAATCTCCAACGGGAAGACCGGGATTTGTTTTCAGGGTTTACCTTCCCATAGAGCAGTTTTCTTCGTTTCAGACGATGAATCATACCATTACCTCGCCTGCCGGTTTTCGGAGTTAATACCAGGCCTTCACGGCTACCGTAGCGACCATGGACACTTTAAGTCCCCATCGTACTTCGTCCTACTAAGCAGTCCCTTTACTTTCCTTTGCACCCCTCAGGACGAGAACCCGAGGTTGGTTTTGGAGGGGCTTAAATTCTAGGCAGAGAGAAATCAAATCTTACTGAACCTTGATTTCTTTAACTTGACAAGCACTGTATTACGCTAACTTCTAGGATGTGGTGGTTATCATGACAGACCCCAAATCCAGAAGTTTCGAGTTCAGTTTTCGGCCTCATAATGAGAAGTTTGGTTTTTCCAGAACTATTTCTTATTCATCCTGGAATCTAGCAGTACTAATGACAGTGTTTTAATGTTTAGCGAACAACCTATAGCAACACAAAGCCCGACGATTAACAAAAGCTGTAAACAAGTGTAGAAGTAAGCTTGTAATCTTAGGGACGAATAGTGTGGAATAAGTGCTTTCATGTTCCGCGCGTCCGACGAAATATACTCGTATGCAGTCAGGAGTGAATCAACTTACTCGTATAATTTTACCGTAAGGTAGTTAAGTCAATTTACCTTATCAGTCCTCAAGATATCAAGCCCACTGAACTGCAGTTATTCCGAAGTCAAAAGCCGCAAATATGAACCTAGATATTAAGTGCATCAAAATTGCGAAAGAAGCGTTGCATTTATTTTTCACAGTAAAGCCGCATTTTGTACCTTCAAAACTTTTTATTACCCATCAATTCATTCATCCATCCATCCTCCACCTACCTACCTACCTACCTACCGCCGTAGGTAGGTCTAATAGGATTTGTATAAAAGTGTCGCAGCATTCTAAACAGTTCTTAAATATAAGCTTCATGAAATCTTATATGTGAGGTTAATTCAACAAAATTAATTAAAATAAGACCTTCACTTTCATGTAGTTCCCGGATTTATCGTAAATAATCACAAATACTTTATTTTAAATTAACAGCTCTAAATTGTTTTATAACAGGTCCTCAGATTTATTCGGCCTTTACCGCAAGTTGGTTTAAATGAATGACGTCATTATTAAAACGAACGCCCTGTCTCAAAGGGAATTTAACCTCGGACTTGTATGCATTTCCGACTTTGTAAACAGGTTGATGTAAAGCGGCGGTGCAGAACCGTTTTTGCTTGGATATGTGCGTTCTTTACAAGCGAGATGGAAGTGATCATCGATTACATAATTTATATGATTGGGTGTTACTTTCAAGCTGGAAGAATTCGAGAGGTAGTTTATCGTTACGATATTGGTCACTGTGTTAATGATTTTTTACGTTCTTGCCCAGAATTTCATCAAGTTCCGTGACAAAACATGATAAACAGCTAAAGACAGTGGCTTAACGAAAAAAAAGAAAGAAAGAAAACGGAAGAAACAGCTAAAAATTTTAAAATATTTATAATGATTACTTCAGCTATTTTTTACTAAAAAAAAAGGGATAAAGTTGTGTCATTAAAGTGAGACACTCTACGCTAAAAAAAAACCATCCAATTATTTAAGTTACCTATCAGCATACTAGGTGAGATTACGAATTTACGAGACGCAAGCGAAAGAAATTCCAAATGTGAATACTGGAAAGGTACGATACAGGTGCAACCTGCAACACATTATGTAAATCACTTGACCAGGATGTTTTTGAAATCCCTTAACTTCCTAGGTAGTTGGGATAACTTGGAATCGTACTGGATCTAAGCGGCTAAGTAAACTCCAGGATCGATAGAGGAACATAAATATTTTAAGGCTAAACTGATATGAGCAATAGTTATTCAACAACCATATGGATATAAACTGTAACAAGTTAACACATATAAAATATAGTAAGCTATGTATAACAATAAATTATTTGTCTGTGGTATGCACAGTCAACTATTTGGAAATAAATATTAAAATTGCGTTCCTATTCCTTGAATTTGGTAATAAATTGAGATAGCCAAAGACGTATACAAATAGCCCTTGTATGCAACATAAAACAAATGTTTAAAAGAGAGCATTCAATACAAATGATTCACGCTTAAATACAAAGTGACTACAATACATAATCTTCAATTACAAATCAGGTATTACACCAACGAAAAAGCTGAATTTAAGGTAATTAATATCGCATATAATGTAATTCGCTGTTTGGTCAACTCAGTTCATAGAACATAAGAAAATTTGAATTCTCAGTGAGTCAACAGCTCCTTTAGACCATGGCTGTTAATACAGTCCAATAACAAGTTGCACAAAATGTAAAAGAGTTGAAACACTCGCCATATTATCCTTCCGCGTTAAGTCAGAATTTAGAATTTTGAATGGTAGGCAATTTCCTAATAAGATATACCCAAAGTCTACCAAACTTAAATACAAACAAATATGTACATTACCAAATATAATCATGATCTAACGTGAACTCACGACGTAAGCAAGTGACCAAAGCCAGAAGTGTCGATTCGTTGAAGGTTAAAATCGGTTCTCTGTATCCCAAAATCAGGGCAGGCCAGTCGTGCCGACGGGAGGCAGATGGAAGGGGTAACTTCCACGTTGGAATGACGTGGCGTGCCAACCTAAGCTACGCTTTGTGTTGCCAACCTAAGCTCCAAACTAAGTGGCGAAGAGTGTATATACCGTCACAGACTGTTGACAGCCACCGTTTCAACTCTTCTTTTGCTAGTCTTCTGCTAGAGGCACTGGTGATAAACTCGCTTCAAAGCATCGATGTCATGCACAGACACCCGACTGGCGGCAAAGGCGAATAAATCTTAACACCTCATAACTGGATAGGACTCTCAAAGAATTTTTTAAAACTTGTCTGGCATTAAACCCTTTAGAGGTCGTTTTAAATAAATAAATAAACAAACATTTCAGAAGATATCAGGTGACGCTATGCCGTGTACATTCTCCATGTTTTTTAAAAGTGTTTGAGTAAGAATAAAATTAGTACAAAAGGGGAAAGTGAATAGTTCTATTTAAAATAAGAAGTTGGGGTTATTTAAAGCAAATAAATCTTAAATAAAACATGGTTAGTTTTAAACTTCTAATAATTATTTGGTTATCTCCAACTTTCGAGTAAGTCAGTTTAAAGCTCTGAATTATATGTATTAGACCATAAGCACATAGCAATGTGGGTACTTTCCTTCTGCATTAGATGAAACCTAGTTCACACTGCATGATGTGGCAAAATTATTTGGTGTTCTAGATTCGATTCGACTTCATATGGATATCTACAGTAAAAGTGTTGAATAAATTTGAAATACCCATACACAATCCTGCACATTTTTTGGTCTGCAGAGAATACTAACCCACACTGGAATCAGATTTTACTGGTTTTACAGAAAGCTCAGTGCCTTCAACTTACATAACAGACCTGCAATATCTTATTATTTTGCGCGTGTACCGAGTAAAATTGTTGCCTTCTTTGTATTCTAATTGCCATATCCTTCAGTATGACATTAATTTGAAACCATCATAGCATCAATTTAAAGATTATCTTTGTTACTCAGCTAAGATAGGCTGAGAATTTGGCTTTTACGTTTTCAAACACACGATTGTGCGAAGCAAATATTATACAGTACAGATTAAGAAAGTTCTTTATAGAATCTTGGCAGTAAATGGAAAATTAGCTTTTGTCTGCCTTTCCTTTTTTCTTTCCCTACTACTTAACTATTCGATACTGAGATTTTAGCGGAAATATACGTTTAAGGTACCTGAATAAATAAGGACTATAATCTGTACAAAACGAGAAAGAATCTGAGGCGGAGCTAGAAACGCTTGTGAAAGTCTCTCAGCCAGTAGCACTAGAGCGAGGTTGCCTAGTCGAAGTGCCGCGCGGTCTCGCTGTAGGCTACGGCTCCTATTTTTTAATTGCGCTGTTAAAAGTTGTAAAGTACTCATTATTTATAGTATTATAGCTGAGTAGGGCTAAAAAAATGTTTAATCTGATTGTCCAAACACCGTGTCTCCACAATGTTTCGTTCTTTGGTTATGTGTCAAAGCAGACATTTATGAGGGTTGCTGAAAGGCCTTGACCATTGTACACCACCATCAGCAGTATTGTGTTTACGTTCCGTCTATTGGCAAGAGCTTAGAGCAGTTGAGTTCGGAGATTAGCAAAGCGAAGATGTCTCAATCTCAGTTCTTGATTTGTTGCTTGTAATTTACATTTTAGACAGTGCATTTACACTCGAAGGTATTCTTTATATAAGCTTAAAGTTTCAAAGTTAGTGTTATAAGTGTAGTGGTTTTAATTAAGTGTTTAATAGTGATGAAAATATGCCCGCTGGACTCCGCTCCAAGTGATCAAGGTGAATGTGTATGCTACACTGGCCGTATCTTGCTTCACGCTATGTCTCGTCTCTTTCTCTGTCTCTGTCACTCACAAACCAGCCAACGCAGCGCACCTGCTGGCGCTCCATTGGCTTGCTTCAGATTTCCTCTCGTTTCGTACAGATTATAGTTTAGATAAAGGCGTGTCTGTCTATGTGCCTGCCTGTCTGTGTACATCATAACTCAAAAATGAAATGTCGGATGAATACCAAACTCGGTATTTAAGATCAGTATTTTCCAAGGATGCGACACGAAAATTTCCAAGAAAATGTCGCATTCAAAACTGCCTACCACATTAATTGTTTTTATCTTCTCAAAAACGATTCCGCTATTTTTATTAAAATACCAATTATAATACATTTGCGTAACATATGACACTTATGTTTTCAATTTTCTAGGCATAGCCTATGATGTCCTCTTTATTCTGAATGCATTTTGTATAGTTTTGTTCAGCTAGTAAACCGTAAGAGATAGACAAATACTTACCACATAAAACATTTAGATGGCATTTCGGGATATTCCTTTTGTAGACTTTAATTTTCAAATATCTAATTTTTTCAAGTGCTAAGTCGCTTCCTCTTTTTCTCTTGGTCATGCAAAGAATGTCTAATTATAAAGCCTCACATAGTGAGCCTTTTAAAGATTTGACTCACTTCAGCTTAGTGTATCGCCCTTGTACCTGTAACGGAATGTATACGTAATAATTAAAAGCATTTCTGCAAACGTTTATCTTGATGAATAAGAAATAGAAGAATAGACTTTTGTAAAGATAATTTGTAGAAGAGTGAGTAGAGAAAGGCATGTGAATGTAATATATCGTAAATTTTTCTCCACTTTTTTTTTAATTGAACCAGAACTAAATGCTCTATTTGTCAACGTAATTTTACTTTCCATGTCTAATAATGAAGTAAAACTCGCTGAAGGACATTGTAATTTAATATGCTATTAAGCAACTGCTAAAGGAACTGATGCATTTGTTTAAGAATGAAATGTTCGGATCCGACCCTTTGTTGCATCGAAATTGGAATAGAAATAATGAAATCGCACTTTTTTAGTAATATAACTATTTTTCATACTACGTAATCGCATTATTTTAACTATACAAGGTGGAACATTTAAGTTGAGACTGTACAATATCTCCAAAACTAAGCGTTGTAGAAGGAAATGTCTTTGGTAAAAGTTGCTTGATATTGTGGGGAAAAGTAAATACCATTAGCCGAGTTTTGTTTGGAGGAATTATGATAGTCATTTTAGGGTTAATTTAATTTTTTAAATGGGAAACCACAATTAGGGTAAACATAAGTTGACCCTAAAATGACCATTACAACATCCTCCAAATAAAACACTACTAATGACATTTACTTTCCCTCATAATATCAAGCAACTTTTATTCAAACATTTCTTTCTACAACGCTTAGTTTCGGAGATATTGTACAGCCTCAACTTAAATGGTCCATCCTTCATTGAAGGCGTTCTGGCAATAGTTGGTAACCCATGTTTTCCTTAAACTATGTTTTACTTATCTCTAAGGTTTTTAACCATCTACAAAAAGGACTGTTCTACAAGATGAGACAGTATATGTGTAATTAATTAATATATTTAATTCATTGCCTCCAGTAGTATTATGTTTGAAAGTTATGTCGAAGAATTATATTCCTTACAAGTGGTGTTGTCATATTTGTTCAATTATTCTTGTTGTTCTTTAAAGTGCATATTTAATAATTATGCATATGTACTCGTTCATTGTATATATTGAATGGCATTTGTGTTTTAACTGAAAATTGACGACTTCGCACATAACTACTGTGTTCGATTACGCGCTTAGCAACTTGCAACAATAAACAGTTCGCAGATTGCTACGTTAAGGAGAAATCTTCATAAGTCAATCCTCCTTCATTTATTATTTTTCGCTTTCGATTTATTATATTTAAACAGATCACATGGAATAGCAATCCTTAAGAAACTTCGGTAGGGAAACAGAAATCTTGTAAACCGCCATTAATTTCAAAGAATATAATCAAGCTTAAACACGGAAAAGACTTGCTTTTTACTTTCTCTACCACGTACTTTGTAGGTAGAGAAGGTATTGTATTTCACACAAAAATTCTATATCGAGATTTCACCAGTAATACATGTTTTGAGGCCCCCTGAATCCAGAAACAGTTTTAAAGCATTTCCGTGCGTTTGTGTCTGTGAACAACATAACAAAAAAAAAACGAAAAGTCGGATAAATACCAATCTAGTACTTAGATTCAGTATCTTTCAAAGATGCAAGACCAAGATTTTCAAGAAAACCCCTCACCCAAAACTATCCTTTATATGGAACAGTTTTCGAAATTTTTGATGTTTTAAAAAATGGCTAACAATTTTGATTAAAATACTGTATGTATTAAAGATATTTACATACCAATAAGCTACATATCTTGAATTTTCTGGGAATATCATGTGAAGCCCTCTTCATTCGGAAGGGATTTTGTATAAGCTTGTATAAGATTTACGATAGATGAAAGCGTACTATACAAAGAATATAGATATATTTAATACTCATAATTTTTGTGTGTGTTATAAACTATTTCTAAGATAACAGTTATTAACGACTCGAATTGTTCATTGCTTGTCATTTTCTTAAATTCCTGTCAACATTCAGTTGTTTCTCGCAATTGCATGGAAACGGTACGGAATTTTAAGGCCAACGTATAGTGTCCAGTTCTTAAACATTTGACTATCACTGTTCCCTTTGTAACTATAAGGAAATGTGCAATGTAGTTATTTCTGCAAAGGATTATTTGGATTAAAACTAAATAAGCTTTAGTAAGAATAGCTAGTACACCCCTAATAAACGATAGAGGGGTAGAGAAAGTCATGGGAATGTATCACATCAGATATTTTCTAAATTAGGAAGATAACGATGAATTGGCACCATCGCCTGATATATTTTTGCTCATCGGACAGCTGCCGAGGACCGCATATTATTTATTAAATTATTCTATTCATTAGCATCAAATGTAGTTCAGAATTGGTTTGAGGACATTGAATAATATTATGTTTCAAACGGCGACTAGCTATATGGGTCGATAAATAGTATTACTTCAAATGGCGACCACATATTTTGGGCCCATTAACTGCTAATTGCTTCAAATGGTGACCAACTATGTGGCCCAATAAACGTTCACTACGCTTCAAAGTAAATGAGTGGCGTATTTTATTAGGAAATTAATCATAATCTTCAGATGTTCTACCTGAAATTAATGAAGATAAAGGTAACTTCTGTCGAGTAACTTCTATCGTGAGCTAGTTTAACGTTCGTTAACAGATTAGATGGCATAAACGTTTTCCCATTCCATGGTGGTCGTCTTAAAAGTTAGGTTACTTAAAATATAGAGGAAAAAGCTTTCAGATGCTTATTATAGGCTTGATGATGCTACAAAGTGTTTTTCCACCTGTGTATGGCTTTGAATAATTAGCATTAAGGAGTTGGTTACATAACTGTAATATTAATTATTTTATAACTACGATGGAACTTCATCAGGATGTTGGATTTCCTGCTTATCACTATAAAACTACAATATGTATAACGTAGCTTCGCTTCCATCTCTACCTTACGTTTACAGTAGAAATATCGCTTTTTGCCAAATATTATACTTTTGAGCTTAAGTACCGCACCGCATAATGACATAATCGGTAACTAAGAGTGTACACCTTTTACTTTCTCTACTACGTATAGCAAGTAGGGGAAGTATTGCATTCCACCCAAAAATTCGATACCGAGATTTCCCTGATTCCAAAAAAAAGCATTTTTGGAAACATGTCTGTGTGTGTGTGTGTGTGTGTGTCTGTCTGTGTGTCTGTGAACAGCATAACTCAAAAACGAAGAGTCGGATAAACACCACACTTGGTATTCAGGTTCAATATCTTCCAGAGATGCGATACGAAGGTTTTCAAGAAAATCTCTCCACTCCAGATTACCCTTTACATGGAACATTTTTCGAAAATTTTAATTTTCTCAAAAATGGCTCTAACAATTTTGATTAAAATATCATACGTTTAAGATATTTTCATGACAAATAAAATTATATCCTGAATTTTCTGGAAATGTCTTCAAAAGTATTCTTCATTGCGAACCACTTTTGCATAACTGGTAAACCATAAGGGATAGACTAAATTTTACTACACAAAAAATGTAGATAGCGTTAAAATACACAATTTACGGCATATACATTTTTTTGTTGAGTGAACCATTTTCGAGATATTGTTTGTTATTCCCTTAAATTTTTCAATACTTATTCTCTCAAATGGGAATTCGTTATTCATTTTTTTGTCTTGGATATGCAAAGATTATTAATCTGTGGCAAAGAGAATGGTGCTGCACTAGCAACCAGCTAGTAAGAGATATCTCTATGCTTAAAGGCTATTGTATTTCTATATTGCCGTTGCAAATACAAAACAAGGGGAACATAGTACGCCTTAAGCGTTAGTCAAATATTTTTAGAACTGGTCGCTATGTATAAAATGTAATTCTCTTTGCATGTCAAAAGATCGTTTCTGCAAATGTTTATTTCGATTAATATGAAATAAATGGAACATAAGAGTTTGTAAAAATAGTTTGTAAAAGAGTAGAGAAAGGCATGTGAGTGTAACATCAGATTTTTTAACTATGTAGTATTGAATGGTTGGGGTTACGGGTATATAGATCTGTGTAAACATATCGTCAATCTGTGTGGAGTCTTGTCTTGGTTTTGCGCAGCTGACAATTGGGAAGTCTCGCCGAAGTTGCATCAACTCTCTCTCTTGAACGTAAAGTATACCTATTTCAAAAACGTTACATCTGCCTAACATTACAAGGAACCATACAGATCCAGAATACAATATATTTTAATTTCTAAGTCTTCTAAAAGGTGTGACGAACATCACAGTTTTGTTCAGGTAATGCAAAATATATTTTCTAGTATAAAAATCTGATGTCCTACATTCGCATAGCTTTATCCCATATAGTTTATTAGGTGTACAAATTATTCCTACGAAAGTCTAATTTCCTATCTACTTAATTTTTTCCCGTAAATAGCTACATTACACATTTCGTTATAGATACAAAAGAAACAGTGGTAATCAGTTGTTTTAGAATTGGACGTTAATCGCTAGCCTTAAAATTCATACTCTTTCTATGATATCGGAGAAACAATTAAAAATCGATAGAACTTTAAAAGAAAGGCTAAATATTGTACAATTCAAACCATTAATAACGGATATCTCGGTGATAGCTGATGCCATCAAAAAGTTATTTGAAATAAACTGTGTTTTAAAGATCTACATTTTTTGTGTAGTACGTTGGAATGAAGAGGATTTCAAAGGGTATTCCCATAAAATACATACATTTTATTTGTTTTGTAAATATCTTTCATATGTGGTGTTTTAATAAAAATTGTTAGAGGCATTTTTCAGAAAATGAAAACTTTCAGAATGTCTTTCATGTAAAGAGTAGTTTCGGATGGGGAGATATTCTTTAAAATCTTCGCATCGCATCTTTGGAAGGTACTGAACTTAAATACCAATTTGAGTTATGTGCGTGTTCACACTCACACACACATACACACACACACACGCACACATACACATGGAACTTTTTCTAAAAATTGTTTTTTCATTCAGGGAGCCTCAAAAATATATTTCCGGTGAAATCGGTATCAAATTCTTGGGTGGAATGCAATACCTCTCTACTTAGTAGGCTCATGATAGAGAGTCCAAAAGTTAACTTAAACATGTTTAATCTTATTCTTATTTCTCTGTTTATCCTCACCGTTGTTAGGGCTTACACCCCTAGGACTTGCAAGTGGGCGTCTGGGGTCAGGCACCTGTTGGGGAGCAGACAGATTATGGATCAGAGAGTACAGCCAGCATGGTTGATCAGCACGAATCCTGGTATGAGAGCGAGGAAGGAGATGATATGAAATGTCGGTGAAATTAATGAAAGGAAAGGCGACGATGGAGCAATTGGTGGAATGAATTGAGGGGGAAACCGGAGAACCGGAAAAAAAACCCAGACGCCGCTTTGTCCACCACAAATCACACATGCTGCGGTTCCCAGAGGTTTGAACCTGGGCCACTTAGGTGAGAAGCGAGCGGTCTAACTACTCGGCCATGACACCGCCCTAAACAGGTTAAGAATTATTAAAATTAATACATAAGGAAATAAAAAATATTGTAATTAAACATTACCATTAATATAGATATGATATGGATTTTCTATAAGGGTAATAATAATGGAATAATAATGCCAGTGTTGCTAAATGGCTTCTGAATTTGTAATTATTAATGTTGTATAGATAAGTCGTATATAATAATATAAGGTTAGTAGGGAAGATGACTTCTTCGCCATAATAACGCTCAGCAAATCTGGTCCGTGCAGTATGAAACAAGTGTTATTTTCTATTTAAATACTACTGTGCCATAATACTTTGTTTAATCTAATATATATTACAATGTTAAAATGTCCCTAACCTATGTTGCTAAACAAGCAGTGTGAAAAACATACTGAAGCGTTAAGTTTAATTTTCTGTAGAATTTTCAGTTTGGAATAAAGTAAATTTTGATACACTGTGGAGCAAAATTTTATTTACTTAACGATGTAGCTTTCTACATGAAGCAAACCGCCTGTAACCTCCATACACAGGAAAATGAACATGACATGCCCCCTGAGTTTAGTTTCTCTTTCAGGCGTATAAATTATCAAAAAGTACTCTTAACCGTAACAAAATCATTACTTTTGTATGCTGTGGTTTTTGCGTTGTAGAAGCTTGTAATATTATTAGTAAAGGGAGGAATAGGTTTCTTTTTTTTTGAAATTGTCAGTGGAAACGAATTCACGCATGCCTGCTTTTTAATCGCGATGTAGTAGACGCATTACATCACTGCAAGTCTCGCTTTGAGACAGTCGTGTGATTGCAAAGCAATTACTCTTTAGTCTCTCTGGCAATGGTCGTTATTAACACGCGCGGGCGCGCGCGCGTCATGTTATTGCGCCTCTTGAATTAAATCCCTTACGCCCGTTTTATACAAGACTAGTGGCTCATTGCGAAACTTTCGTACTTTTACTGTAAGGGCAATATGAGCAAACATCTCATAAAAAGGAGCAAGTTGGTAGTGGAAACGTATTTAATTGAAAATAGAACATAAAGTAGAATACATTTTTACATACTTTGAGACGAATATGTTTTACAGAATTTCGATACACACAATGTTGTAAGTAGGGTGCAATCCTTAATTTTTATAGTGAGTTTTCTTCAGTTGCTATTTTTACCTGGTTAAATGACTTAACTCATGAAAAACTATATATATAGTTGACTATGAGAAAAGAATGGTCTCGGTAAATGCGAAATAACAATTCATTTGTTCGTCTGAGGAACACGAAAGCTAGGTTATCAGAGCCAAGGGTTACTCTCCGTGTTTAGGGTTAAATAACCTGAAAATGAAGCTAATCTTCTTGTGTATGACAGGAC
Source organism: Deroplatys truncata (assembly GCA_030765065.1). Lineage (NCBI taxonomy): Eukaryota > Metazoa > Arthropoda > Insecta > Mantodea > Mantidae > Deroplatys > Deroplatys truncata. Next base: position 139,694,387 of record CM060984.1, on the reverse strand, counting down.
TTGTGTACATATCAGTATTGAATGTATCAGAATGCTTACTGCGTTTACTCTTTTTGCTGCATGCAAACGAAGGTGGGTAGATGCAGCGCTTTCTACTACACTGTGGCTGGCAAAAACCCAAATGTCTGCGGCCCTGCCAGGCAAGCCAGTTTTGACGACAGCATCAATATGGTACTGGCAGTTATGGCCCATGCTGGTGATAAGACGGTTTTAAGCTAACATGGACTCTCTTAAACTATGGAAAATTAATTGAACAGCTGCTTTACATCTTGATGCTCATAAATAACGTTAGGTGGTTTCTTTAATATAACTTGCGGCTGATAGTGCAGCGGTACCCTTATCGGATGAAAGTAGAAGTTTGAAAACCTATTTTAAGTAGGATTATTTTACGCGGAGTCATGAAATATTGACTTAATAGGTTTATCACACGCCTTGTCTTCTGAGGCCTCAATGGGTGTTCATTTATACCATTTCGTCATGTACTTTCCTAAATATTTGTCCCAAATAGTTTGCAATATTTAGCGAATTATGGCTCAGATTGCTGCCGAACAACTTATTCGTCGCTTAAACGATCAGCTGCACTCAAACTTTTGCTGCTCTCAGCTGTTGACTACACGTGACCAGCACCGTCGTAGTGGGCTAGACGATTTAAGTGTGCCACTAACCTCTTCCCTCAGGTCAGCATCTGGACGCGGTAAACTGTTTCATTAATTCCCTTCACCATAAGATACGGCCTTTGCCATGGTTGTTGAAGCTTGGGGTAACGTCCCTTGATCCAGGTAGGGTGATACAAACACAGCAACTCATCCTGCTGGAAACCTTGATTATTGGTCTGCCAGATATACGGGACTTCATTCGGTCGCTCGCTACCTGGGTGTGTTGACGGGCCATCTCATGCACGTCGTGAAGATGATCCCGAGGTTCTGCATGTAGTCTATTGCAGACTGTACATTATGGAAGTATTCCAGCGCCTTCATTACTGCCAGGAGCTCCCGACGTGTCACGCAATGGAGAACATCCTGCTGTAGTACGCTATTACCCACTCCTGCCCAGCTTGGACCTGGGATAGTACACCTCCAGTACCGTCGTCGCTGGCGTCGGTGTCCACGATAAAATCGCCGTCCATTTGTGGGAAACCTAAAACAGGCGTGTTGCAGAATGCTAAGCCCCTGGAACGCCACCTCAGTCTTTTCTGTCCACATATGAGGCCAGTTTTCCTCCATCAGACAGTGAAGGAGCTTCGAGATGTAGGAGGAAACCCTGACGAACCGGCGATAGTAGTTACACTCGCCCGGGAAACTACGCAAACCTCGCTTGTCCTTAGGGTGAAACCAATCTCTCACAGCCTGGAGTCCGTGAAGTTCGGGTCCATGGCCAAGTTGTTGAGGCTTTGTGACTCAAGTAGTTAAGCTCCTTGCAGAAGAGTTCACACTTCTTCGCATTTAACTTCAGTTTGGCTGCGTGCAGCTCCTGTAATATCTTGACCAGGCTCTCGAGAAGGTATCTGAAGGTGCTGCCAATGACGATGTTCTCCAGATATGGCAGGCAGGCATCAAACCCCCCCCCTCATCACTAGCTTCATGAGGCGTTGGAAGGTGGATGGTGCGTGGCAGAGGCTAAATGGCATAACCGTGAACTGCTAAAGCCCTTGGCTGTCGAAAATGTGGTCTTCTCCCTGTCTCTAGAATTTAGGACCACGTGTCAATATGCTGATTTCAGCTCCAATATCGAGAACCACTGCACCAGCAGGAATGTGGGATGTCGTCAATGCGGGATGAAGGAAAACAGTCTTTTCGAGACACTGCATTCAGCTTCCTATATTCCACGCAGAAGCGCATCTCGCCGTTATTTTTCACCGGGACTACAGGAAAACATCAAGAGCTGTGAGATGCTACTATAATCTCCGTGGATCTCGTATGTCCTGTTCCTCCGCTTCCTTTTTCAGAGAAACTCGTCTTAGTGGTTGCCGATAAGCCATTTATGGTTCTTTCCCCCTCAGGTTGTTGAGTAGCTGTATTAACAGGCACGATCCATTGTTAACACAGAACCACTTGGAGTTCAACAATAGGTTTTGGCCCCTGCTACATGCAGTGCAACAGCCAGTCTAACAAGCCTCAATACCGGATGCGAGACATTTCCTCAGCTCTCGCCAGAATGCGTATTGTCAGCCAGGATAGAAGGCGCTATCTTGGCGGCAACGTCATTCCACGTGATCTATGTCCCTGTGTGCCCGAGCATAGGCCAACGACCAAAAGAAGAGAGCGACTTCGTCATCGGCTACCGATTGGAAAAGGCTTCTCCACGCTCTTACTCTTGGAAGCGAGCGGCTTCACATTATTTCGGCTTTGTCAAAATTATTTATATTGCATTCTGGCTGTAAGTAACTTATAAATTAATTTCTTATGTGTGAAACGGTTAAATTGTATTTCACTGGAGCGACTAGTACGTGTTTTGGTACTTTAAAGTTGTATTAAATTCAGAAACATGGTGCAAGGACAGATATTAAAACCATTATTGAGATTATGACAAGTGTAATTTTCTTTGTTAACGCTGTTAAAGTTTTGCATTAATATATTTATTGTTATTCAGCTGCAAGAGGACTGTGGCTTTATTCTAAGGAAGTGTACTAAATCCTTCTGTTAATTCTTTCCTAACATCATTTTCTGTAAAACAATTATTTCTCTAGGGAATACTTCATATGTGAACGTACCCTAGAATAGGCCCAGCTATAGTAGTTAATGCTTGTTATTCGCTGTGACCTGAATTCTTTTGGTTTGCACATAATCTAAATAGTCGTTTAGGGGAATTAACAAATTTGAATTTTTTTAGCAGGAACGTGCTATCTCCGCATTTAATGTTTTGGGAATTAAAAATATAATGCATCGCGTAACTGTTACACCGGTTAGGTCGGAAGTCTTCGGTGTCGACGTGGTGGAGTACTCGGTCTGTGCGGCCGTAATCGCCGTTCCCTTGGCTGAAAATAGATTAGTATCGTCTAAATAGATGCCGCAGTCTCTTCAGTTGTGCCGCGGTCAGATGGTTGGCCGACTTCTTCCAATCGGGGGCCTCAAATTTTACGACGGTGTTGGCTTCTTGGATCCGTCACACGGCGATACATTTGCAGCAGACTCGTATTTACTTAAATTCGTTCTGGTCTGGATGTCGGATCGGTGTTCGACGGATTCAGCAGCCTCACAGGCAATTCCCCCTGACAAAGTCAACAACGCATAATCATTCAATGGTGTCTTCCGATAAAAACCAAGGTACCTTGACCGCTGACCTTCCAGGTACGCCTTCATCACCACATTTCTTGAGGTCACCACCACATTTTCCGCTACGATCATCCTGCAGATCCCCGGATGTTCTTTGAGGCTCTGGAGAGTCAGCGTCTTGCCGATGTTGATCGTCGCCTCAGGACTCTTGAGGGCATACAGTCCCAGTATAACCCCCTCGGCCACCCTAGCGACGAAGATCTAAAGGCTCACAATGCTCCGCCCTATGGTCAACACCAGTAGGACTACTCCTCCACAGGCAAGATATCGCCCAATGCAGTGACTGACAATTCGGTTTCCTTGATAGTAAGCCCTTCACCACCTCAGGTCTGATCACGGTTAGGGCTGCACTGTATCCACTAATATCCGGCAAGGCTTTCTTTGAAGCCAGTCGTCCGCGATGAGTCTGTCTTACACTCCTGTGCCCAAGGCACAGCGTCACTTGAAGGGTGGTGATGACGGTCCCGACGTGACCCTCGTCATGCCGTTTCTCATTTTTTTCCTGCCTGTTCATCGGCTTGGTGTCTGCAGTCCCTCGCATGATTCCCGGCTGGCCAAGGCCCCAACACACATGAGAATCTCCGTCTTTGTCTGTGGGTTCATCCTCTATTCCCCTCGTATTGGATACCCCTGGCCTTCAAGTTGGAGCAACTGCTACCTTGGCCACCCGCATTCTTAATGCGGCCGTTAGCCTCCCGTATAGTCTTGTAGTTGCCAAGCACTAGACGATGTCATGTCTCGGCGTCGCGCACCCTGTCGATAAAGGAGTATGGAGCTTCCTGAGACACATAGCTGGGTGGGAGGTTCACCAGCGTCTTGTTCACCAGCTGTTTAATTGCCAGAGTAAACTTCTGCAGTGTTTCTCCTAGCTATTGCAGCCTTGACTTGACTTGAGCTGACTACGGTAAGCTGCGGCCAAGCGATGGTTCCCATGGCATTGAGTTTTATTTATGAGCGCTCTATAACTACTATGGTCCTTAGCGTCCATTCAATATTGGGCGTGAAAGACCAGAAATTTTGTTCACAGTCCTTTTTGTTAAGTTTGAGATTATATTACGTGTCGCTTAGATTTTTACTCCCAAAGAAGTCCATCGCCCTCTGCCAACTTTGAACCCGTGAACTCGGGACCTAGTTGGTGCCTCTAGATCACGGAGGACGACGCGATGGTTCCCGAACCGGCTTTCAAGTGCCTCTCAGATGTCTCCGGATGCCTCGGCGTCGGGATTGCATTAAAAACTTCTGCATCTGTCCCTGGAGGCTGATCACCAGCTGTGCGGCTTCCTCTTCTGCTGATCATCAACGGAAGGTTTCGAAGGTTGACTATCCGGGTATTTGGGTGGGGTAACGCGTGCAGATGTTGTGGGTCGTTGTGGTCTCTTGATTTTCAAGACTTGAATGTCTCACATCAATAATTACTTTCACCGTGACGTTCAGTTACTTGTCGCTGCCGTCAGCTCTTCCTTCAAGCACCTTAAGATGTTACCCGAATTTTTCTAGGACGTTTAAGACGTTCAGCAAAGTCCTCCAGGGCGTTAATGCCTTGACCGCGCTCTTCTATGTCCTTCTTCACGTCAAATTTGGTCGGTAGCTGCGTCTTCATCTCCATTGCGAACTCCACTTTCTCCCCCATCTTCTCAATTGTGGAATTCACTGACGTTTTATTTCATTTTTCATATTCTCCATTCCGTTTTCGTGGTCTTTAGTTCAGCTAGTAATTGTTTAATCTTTGCCTGCATCGTGAAGTTCAATCCGTCTCTTGACTCTGGTGTAACAAATGATGGCCCCGATTGCTGCCGAACAACTTATCCGCCACTTTTGCTGCAATCAACTGCTTTGCTATTGTCGACTGCACGAATCTATGTGATTCAATTCAACAGCTGCCCGCCAGTGCCCCCCTTAGAACCCCCGCAACAAAAGGGGAATATTTTCTATAGGATGGCTTCTTTTGAGGAGGATTTTCAAACTTGCCGCGAAGGAAATTACTAGAAAGCTGGCGAGCACATATAAATACTAGGAGAGCTACAGCTAAAATCATCTCCATCGGAAAGGGGGTGTATAAAATGTGTAATCGGCATAATTTTTTAGGATATTCAACAATAGGCCCTCAATACTAAAAAAAAAATCTGATGTGTTACACTCACATGACTTTCTCTACTCTTGTACAATCTATTTTTACAAACGCCTATTCTCCATATGCTTCATGTTAATCGAGATATCGAGATGTCAATCTTATTGGTAATTTTCATGTAGATGAAAGGGGAATATGGTAGCTTTTAAGCGATAGTCAAATATTTTAACGCTGGTTGCTATGCGGCGCATTCCATTCTCTTTGCAAGTCCAAGACATAAAAAAATGAATAACGAATTTGAGAAAAAGTATAAGTATTGGAAAATTTAAGGGAATAACAAGCAATATCTCGAAAACGGTTCACTCAACAAAAGAAATGTATATGACATAAGTTGTGTATTTTAAGGCGATCTACATTTTTTGTGTAGTAAAATTTTGTCTATCTCTTATGGTTTACCAGTTATGCAAAAGTCGTTCACAATGAAGAATACTTTTGGAGACATTCCCAGAAAATTCGAGATATACATTTCATTTCTCATGACATTATCTTAAACATGTGATATTTTAATCAAAATCGTTAGAGCCATTTTTGAGAAAATTAAAATTTTCGAAAAATGTTCCATGTAAAGGGTAGTCTGGGGTGGGGGGATTTTCTTGAAAACCTTCGTGTCGCATCTCTGGAAGACACTGAACCTAAATATCAAGTTTGGTGTTTATCCGACTGTTCGTTTTTGAGTTATGCTGTTCACACACACACAGACACACACACAGACACACACACACACAGACACACAGACACACACACACACAGACACACAGACACACACACGGACATGTTTCCAAAAATGCTTTTTTTGGATTCAGGAGGTCTCAAAACATGTATTTCCGGTGAAATCTCGGTATCGAATTTTTGGGTGGAATGCAATACTTCCCCTACTTACTATACGTAGTAGAGAAAGTAATAAATGTTGTTCTCACCAGTTTGTAGAGTTGGTAATATGAAAAATCATGTTTATTGGGGATGCTAAAATTAAAATTGAGTTTTATTTATGGACGCTCTTTAACCACTATGGTGCTTAGCGTCCCATTCTATATTGGACTTGAAAGATCGGAAATTTTGCTCAGAGGTCTCTTTATCAGGCTTGAGGTTCTTTTACGTGCCGTAGATATACGGCACGGGACTACCGGCTTTACTTCCCGCCAGAAGGAAGCTATGCCAAGGATTTTTACGCCCGAAAAAATCCGGGATGCTGCTGAAAAACGTTGGATGGGAGGTGAATTGTACAATTTCCAGTAGAAATGGAAAACTAAGCAATTAGAAGGTGAACTGATCAAGTTAAAATAATTGTAATATCAGTAGTTTCATAATGGATATAGATCATTTAAGATTAAGCAAGTATTTGGAAAATTGACTTATCATTACCTTAAATGCGAGAGCAGTAAATCAGGGTACTGTGAAGTGATGGTCCGTACGTGACACTATTAAAAAGATTATGAGAATACAACTTACAGAATTTCTATGTTCGGGATTTAAACTTTTAAAGCAGCATAAATTGCGTAATACTTAGGGTAGGATTTCGTAGAACTAATATTGCTATTTAGCTTTCCCAAAAACTCAGAGCATACGGGAGTTATTTCACAATTCTTACTTTAATCCTATACGCAAAATTTTTCGGCCAGAATATTGAAATTTCCCCCATTTCTTTCTGAAGGAAGTATTCCGTTTTTGTACGTTTAACAGGTAATAAGCCATTAAACTTGATCTGTAATGTAGCCCATTCATCAACACGGTATTATAGGCTGGAGCAGTTCGTTTGCCAACATCTTTATATCTTTAATATTATTAAAAAAGAATTAATTAAAAGATGAAAAAGAAAGCAATTGATTATTCAACAGAACTTTTGTTCTATGAATTCAACGGGTTCAAAATCAATCAGATCTATTATGGTATTATAATAAATTACATGCCCAAAATTCGGAATTATTCCTATTGTATTGCCATGACTATGAAATTAATGTTCTTACTTTGTGAGCTTGTGTAAACCTGAAAGCTCAACCGCAGCCTAAATCAACATTAGCAATCTTATTCCAATGTCATACAATATAATGATGGTACAACATCCGATTTCCAGTACTCTAAAATTTTTAAATTAAAAAATAATTAATATATTATTAGGGAAGAATTTCCTTAACCAAAATTATTCAGTTCACTTTAAATTAATTAATTTATTTATTTGTACAAATCCTAGTGGCAGTTGGAGCGCCGCACTTCAACAAAAATACCAGAACGGCCACGCACGCTATTTCTTCACCGTAGAAAATTATGGTGAGAAATTTCTCAAAGTAGAATTCTATTGTTTTTTATTTCGGTTAGCATTAAACTGTTTATTACGAAGTATTTCTCATAGTATAAAATTCCGTTTGTCCAATTTTGGAATAAATCTGAACTTTTACAGCATTATAACAAGCAAAGAAATGAAAGCACATACCAAGTGGCCCAACCGCACCATATTTGACATGTGCAGATAATCCTTTGTGCGTTAAAAGAGCTGCAGATCTCAACAGGCAATTCCAAGTAAGCACAGGTCAGTAGGGAACTGGCGCACTAGGGCCCTAAAAATCCTCTACTACTACTACTACTACTACTACTACTACTACTACTACTACTACTACTACTACTACTACTACTACTACTACTACTACTACTACTACTACTACTGTTGCTATAACTACTACTCCTCTACTCCTGTAATATTAGTACTATTACACCAGTGGTTCTCAGAAACGTCCATATGGATACACGGAGAGGTTGGAGTATCCTATTAATCAACACGACAACATTTCGAACACCCATTCAGTGAGCGAAGTCAGCATAACAGTACCGTCAGATGATGATAATAATAGTAACAATAACATTTATAATAGCAAGCGAAAAATTGTAGTGAAATACTGCGTATTCTCACGTTTGTCGCTTATAGGCCGTAATATTGAGAAAAAAACATAATAAATTTAGCAATGGACGGGTACGGATAGATCAGACAAAGGCATTTGAATTATTTGTCGGTCTAAAGAGTGAGTTTATTCCATGGAAAATAAAGCAGGTGTAACTGAAGTGGAAAATATTCTAGGACTTTTTCGGTCTATTTTTGTCTATCATCACAGACTATACATTCTAGTGCATGGGACTGTTTTTTTCCATCACGGACGGCACACACTATTGCAAGCCTGGGAACTGTCTCTCAATGAGGGCGATCCGCTCATCGTCTTTGCTGACAAGCAAGAGGAGTAGAAGGAAACTCGGCTGGCCCCGTAGCTCAGTCGGTAGAGCATCTGCCTGCTGCGCGAGGAGTCCCCGGATCGATTTCCGCCTGGGGAATGGGAATTTCTCTCTAGCCAAGATTATTCCCTATCCTCCCCAGAGTCCAGAAGTATGATTGAGAGTGTGAATGTGTGTGTGGTCTAATGATTAACGCCCAAGTTTACTAAAACCCAAAGATAAGCGAATGCGAGTTAACACAATTGTCTTAGGCAATAATATGTTACAAAGCAATTGTAGTTAAAGGCGGGGTATAAATGTAATTAAGAAAAAAAATAACAAAAAGAACGAAGCTCGCTCACACTTATGCGCCAGTTCCCCACTGTCGTGTGCTTACTTGGAATTACCCTGTTGAGTTCTGCAACTCTTTTAACGCACGAAGGAATATCTGCATACGTGAAATACGGCGCGCTTGGGCCATCTGGTATATGAGAGTGAACGTTGTTCCATCTAAAGGATCGTATTTGAGAACTATCCTTGCTCTACGATTCTGCCAGCACCAACTGCGTGAGGTCGAGAACTTTTTGAACCGCCCTCGTAGGTATTATTTTATCACAGTGTTCTTTTTTCTCTCTTACACGGAGTTCTAAGTCATTAAAGAATTTTTAAGTATTGTTAATTATATTACTTCTCTATAGAGGGTGAATCCCCTAAAACTTGCACAGCAAATATTTCGGAAATGGGAAATGCTATTGATGTGCAGTTTTCACAGCATAGATTGGTGGTCAGGGCTCATACATTTAGCCAATAAAAAGAATTCAATAATACTGAAAAAGTGTATTTTTTGAGCAAACATACAATTTTTAAATGGAACAATGCCTAGTTACATCAACAGAATAAAGGTTGGGTAAATTAGAATGTCAGTGGCGTTTGTTGCAAGATTCTAGTGCAAGTGGTTTACGAGAAATGTTATTTTGAAACCTTTACGCACCGACAGTTATATAACCTGTGGTAGCACAAACCACAGAAAAACAAAAGGGAATTACAATACTTCTGTACATTCTTATAAGAAAAAGAGCATAGGCCTTCAAAGGTTGTGTTCAAAATGACCACCGGCAGCTTCAATACACGCGTCCAGTCTGCTATGGAAAGACTGCTGCACACGTTCTAGCATTTCAGCGAAATTTCAGAGCAGGCAGCAGTAATACGTCGTTTCATATCGTCTGGTGTAGTTGGTACATCCTTATAGACAGTGTCTTTCAGCCTTCCCCATAGAAGACGGTCTAAAGGGGTCAGGTTCGGTGAACGCGCCGGCCAAGGTACAGGTTCAATCCAAGGACTTGGAAATAATCCGTTAAGACAAGCTGTAGGGCTTAGTGCAATATGGGCTGGACAGCCATCATGTTGCTACCACAGGTTCCTCCTAGTCTGCAAAGGGAACGTCTTCTAGCATCTGTGGCAGATAGTCTGTCAGGAGGCTGCGATACTTGTGCGAGTTCATTGTTCCTTCTATGAACAAAGGGCCTTGAGCTGATAGTTCACTATCCCACACCACACGTTTAAACTCCATGGACGCTGACGTTCCACCTGACGAAACCAACGGGGATTGTCAACAGACCAATAGTGCATGTTTCTGGGTTTACCTGGCCATGATTAGTAAATGTTGCCTCATCAGTAAACATGATGATAAATCTGTAGTATCATGTTTTAATGCCCATGTACAAAAGTTAACACGATTCTCAAAATCGTTTCCATGCAGATCTTGATGCAGAGAGATGTGATCGGAATGGAACCTATCGATGGAGAATGCGCAGTACACTTGCCTGACTTACCTATACCACTTCCACGTGCGATTGTGCGGAAACTAATTTGCGGATGTACTGCAACGGCAGCCAGAACATTAATTTCTGCCTCTTCTCCAGTCACTTGTGCGTTTCTGTTACGTTTTCTAGGTGTTACAGTACCACTGTCACGTAATTGGTTGAAGAGGTTGATAAATAATTGCAGAGATGGTTGACGTCTGTTGGGATACGTTTCCACATACACCGTACAGGAACGAACTGCATTCTTCCTACACTCTCCATACACCCTGAGCATTAGTAAACCCCATCTTCCACTCACTTGAGTGGAACTATCACAAACTAACTGACCAGAAAGTCGCAATGCAGTCAATGAACAGAAAACACAATGCAAACAAACATAACAACATCGTACTTAGCAACTAAGTAGGTTGAATGGGACAAACAATTGTCGGGGTGGAAACTTTTCAAAATACGATTTCTCGTAAACCACTTGCACTAGAATCCTGCAACAAAGACCATTGGCATTCTATATTATCCTACCTTTATTCTGCTGATGTAACTAGGCATTGTTACATTTAAAAATTGTATGTTTGTTCAAAAAATACACTTTCTCAGTATTATTAAAATCTGTTTATAGGCTAAATGTACGAGCCCTTGACTACCAATTAATGCTGTGAAAACTGCACATCAATAGTACTTTCCATTTCCCAAGTATTTGCGTTGCAAGTTTTAGGTGATTCATCCTGTATATTTGTAAACTATGTGCGTTTGTTTGTGAGGAGTTTCTCTCCTTGAGCACAAAATTTTTCTCTTTAAGAGTGGTACTAGAAATTAGCTCCTATTGTATATGTACATATTGTGTACTATTTCTCTGGCAAATAACTCCGTAAAAGACAGCCAGATGCATTGCGAACCTAAGATTGAAAAAGTCAAAGACATGCCTAGCGATAATATGAATCTCGGTTGCACTACAAATCCAAGTTAAAGCAAATGAATTGCAAAGTTTCTTATAAAGCATTAAAAGAACCCTACAAACACATATTATTTCTTCAGATTCCTGTTACATTACATCCTTTTGTAATTAACATGACAATTTTATGTCCTTCCTTTTCCCATGAATAGAATATACTTTCTATGAATAAGTTGTAGATTAACAATGCAAATAAGTAATGGGTGAAAGAAGCCGTGTGTTCATTACACAATACATTTTAGAAATATTATATTTAAATGTTTACTCCAGCCTGTGTATTTCAAACGGACATTCTTGAAACCCTTAGTAATGGCGTTCTATTGAAACATATAATAAGTTTTAATTTATATTGAAAGGTTTGTGTTCTAGATTCCTCCCCCCAAAAAACTTTTAAATTATTGGCATGATATTAAAATCGAATTTAAAGTCCATAATTTATTCATAGCAGAGTTTCTGAAACGCTTGGAAAGGCTACTAGGCTAAAAGTAAAACACAGTGCGGTCATGTTTACAACGGCTACTGTGTTATAATGGTTAACATAAGCGTCTGTTGCTTGAATGACCGCTATTCGATACCGGAATATAAATTACAGTTTTGTTTTTCTTCCCGATTATTTCTTAAAGGTGAATCGTATTCTAATTCATCTGCAATTTTGTTAATGACCATAATTATTCTGTGTTAAGAGTCTTTTGTGATAGTGGAAAGTGAAGATTAGGAATTCAGGAGGCTGCGCGGTAGCTAGTATAAAGTCCCACCAAACGAAGCCGACCTTGTCGCGATAACCGGTTTTTTATCTGCGTCTATGACTGTCTCAAAAGACTCTGAACAGACATTCATTTCATTCATTCTATTCTATTCATTTGTTGCCATGAATTGAGAATCTCTAAGGCAGGTCAGAAATGCCCGGGCAGCACTAAGATATTAATCCAATGCTGCTGTTAAAAGTTGGGGGATTATTATGGATTTACAAAATCATAGAACGCAGCCATAAAATCCTCCCTCGAGTAGGTACGTTTACAAAATGTAAAAAGTAAGTTTACCAAAACCTTTATACTGCAGAGGTCAGAAATTCGAATCTCGGTTGATTATAAAAAATACAAATTAAATAAATCTTACAACTTAGTACAGGAATATAGTACACTCTGTCACTGTCAACCAGGCGAGTCCAGTATTTATGATTTTGAGAATTTTTCCACAGGTTATCCAGTGTTTTATAAAGGTCTAATAAGCTTTTATTGAAAACTTCATTAAGGAGAGAAAAATCTGAAAAGTCTTTAAACGCCAAAAAATAAAGTTTATGTACATTCATATTCCCTCACTTGACGCTTAGACACCGAATGTGAAAACAGGGTGGAAACTTTTTAAAAAGCAGAGAAAACAGTGTAGATACTTTTCAAAACGTTAACAATTTTTTACAAATATTACATTAATTTTTGTTAATTATTCTCTATTGAATATAAAACTGAAAATATACACCAAAACTAAGAGAAGGCTTAGATAATTATGAATTCATATCTTAATAACGGAAATGTGCAATTTCATTTGACATTCCATCCTGAACAAAGGATTTGAGACAGTAACGACGAGGATGGAAGCCAAAAGGACTGTATTTGTTTCGAAACTGCACTTCCATATCATCTTTACTGCGGGAGTGAAAATTATAAACTTTCTCGGGGAAGTTAGAGTAGAGTAAGAAGTGAGTACGGAATCTGAGCTGTGGCTTTTGTAGAACAGAGAACAGAATACACATATAATTACAGAGATGACAGAAAACAAGAAAACTGACGCGACGTTCATTCACCCCATTATCTGGATAGTAATCACAGGGTAAAGAAACCAGTGAAGCAGAATTCCAACCGAAATGTGGATGAATTTATGTGTATCCGAGTTTTACTTCCGTAAATCTAATCTTCTCTTTTATAGATGCCTGCACACTTATTATCCTTCCAGCGAAAGTAATCAAATGGCAATGAATTTAAAGAAAATTAGCGAAATTGTTACTATTGGGTCACATTGACTTTAGTTTAATCTCGCACTCCTCTACGAAACATCAGAATAAGTTATATGTAAGTGTTTGCATTGTATATAAACCACATACGTTTAAATTGAGAGTTAATTAAAAGTAGCAACTTTTGATTTGGTGTGTAATTCCTTAGGAAGGTTGCAAAAAGCAAAGAAAGTAATTTGTGTAAACCAAATAATGCTGTTAAACGAGGTTGATGCAGGTAACATTTTAATGTGGTGTAAATTAGTAATTCTAGTATGTTTCTGCATAAAAGGGTAACTTAAGGGGTGATATGAAATGCTTCTTCGTTAAATTAATACAGTGGCAATTAAGATTAAAGCAAATTAACATTTTATGTGACGTATTGATATAGAGACAATGGCTGTTGCAAAATTCAGCAGGAATAGTTGGATGGTCTTGTTGCATATAGCACATTTCAAAAGTTGAGAAATAATTATGGGTAAAGAAGTAAAATACTCTTTGTGTTAAATAATTATTCTTCCACATGTACCGTGTTTAGGCTAAAGTTGGAAAGGTAAAATCAGACTTAAAAATGCAAAACCATAGCCGGAATTGGAACCAGTGATATTCGGCGTAGGTTACCGTTGCTCTTTAACCATTTGAGCTTCCATGGCAACATGCCAGCACGACATTAAATTTTCCAGCTCACATTTTTCCCGGTAAATCACAAAATGTTATTAAATTTATTTTTGGGATAACATATCCCAATGGCGATCCACAATTTCGTAAGTATTTAAGTCTCCGGCTTCATAGTTAACCATCAGGCCAATCAATGATAGTTCATTGTCCTTTCACACAAGCCAATGTGTACACTACGGGCTAGGGCATTGAAATTTTCAGCCCGTTTCTGCCTTTCCAACCCTTAATCAATGCCAGTCTATTTTTAATTTCCTACCACTTACCTATTGCAGGTAGAGGACAAATGGTATTCCACCCAAAAACTGCGGTTTTGAGGTTTCACCGGAAATACATGTTTTTAAATACACGATACCCCCAAAGAGCATTTTTAGCAAAACTTGCCTGTATGTATGTCATAATTCCAAAGCAAAAAGTCGGATAAATACCAAACCACAAATCCACCAGCATCCCAATCTAGGATGCTGGATTTTTTTCTCTTAAGCATGATTTTTATTTTCTCTACAATTTATATAGTAGGTAGAGAGGGTATTAAATTCCACCCAAAAAATTCTATGCCGAGATTTCACTGGAAATGTATGTTTTGAGGCCCCTGAATCAAACAAAAACCATTTTCAGAAAAAGATCCGTGTGTGTACCCGTGTGTTCGTGTGGGTGTGTGTGTGTGTCTGTGTGCGTATCTGTCAAGAACAACTCCAAAACGAAAAGTCGATAAATACCAACTTGGTATTTAGGTTTAGTACCTTCCAAAGATATGACATATTCCAAAAAAACGGCTCTAACGATTTTGTTAAAATATTTTATTTAAAGATATATACATGACAAATAAAATATATATATTGCTTTTCTGGGAATAACCTTTGACGTCCTCTTCATTCGGAAGGAATTTTGTACAATCTTGTATAACTTGTAAACGTTAAGTGATAGACGAAAACGTACTACATACGAAATGTAGATCTCTAACATAATTTATTTCAAAGAACGTATTTGTGGCATCACCATTTCCAAGATACCGTTATTAATGGTTCTAATTGTTCAATACTTGGTCATCCTTTAAAGTCCTTTCAACATTCAGTTGTTTCTGGCGATTGCATGGAAAGGGTATGGAATTTTAAGGCTAGCGTAGAGCAACCAGTTCTTAAACATTTGACTGTCGCTATTCCCTTTATATCTATAACAAAATGTGCAATGCAGCTATTTCCGGAAAGCTTTATCTCGATTAAAATGAAGAAGATATGAAAATAAACTTTCATAAGAATGGTTGTATACCAACTAATAAGCGCTAGAGGGTAGAGATATTCATGTGAATGTAACGCATCAGCTTTTATAAATAATAACTCGACGATTTTTATAAAAATATGACACGTTTACGATAGTTCCGTGAAGAATAATTTTCTATGAATAAGTGTGAGATGCTCTTCATTTAGAATGACTTTTGTATAACTGGTAAACTATAAGAGAGAGGCAAAGCTTACTGCACAAAATATATAGACCTTATTAAAACAAAACATTTATGTTAATTTTTTGTATTATTAATCATTTCCGAGATATTAGTGGTTGTTACTTTGAAATTTAGGATACCATTTATGAAGTGCTAAGATATTACTATTCAGATAATGGGGTGAATGAACTTGGCGTCAGTTTTATTGTTTTCTGTCATCTCTTTAATTATATATGCATTCTGTTGTCTGTTCTACAAAAGCTACAGCTCAGATTCTGTTCTTACTTCCTACTCTACTCTAAGTTCCCCGAGTAAGTTTATAATTTTCACTCCCGCAGTAAAGATGATATCATGGAAGTGCAGTTTCGAAACAACTACAGCCCTTTCGGCTTCCATTCTCGTCCTTACTTTCTCAAATCCTTTGTTCAGGCTCCGATGTCAAATCAAATTGTACATTCTTTTGCGTTTCGCTTTGTCGTGGGGAGAATGGCATTTCAAAGTTAGAATTTAATGATCCGCTTTTTAAATATATTACTACTCTTTTAGCCTCAGCATCATTCTAGTGCCTACAGCGAAATCTGTAATGAAACCTGCAAATATTTATTGCAATTGGCATGCAGTAAAAAGAAAATAAGGTAAGAATAGCTCTTAGAGGAAGTCATTTGAATGCACAGCATCAGGCGTTTTCTTCCACTTTTTGACAAAAGGGACCTGAGAGTTGCATAGATACGAATGCCTAGGAGAAGCCGACTTATACACTGCAGATCGATAGACAACCTCATCCAAACACGCAACCACCATATGCAATGGGGATACTTCGACCTAGCTTACAAATCCAAATTATTTTCAATCGATGATTAAAGAAATTTTTCTTTCCTATCTTATTAGTTTTGATCACACTATAAATAGAGCTAGGATATGAATCATGGCTATGGCTATAGCCAAGGATACAATTTTTCAATCTTTGTCTGTCTTGACAGGCAACTGATTATATTATGACCAACAGAGGTGCTTATGCGGTAGTCCCCTCCCATCACCTTAAACTTTCTTTCTTGAAATCCTTTAGGACTTTTTTCTTTTCGTTGATATAGTGAAGATTGTCCCATACATTTTCCTATCTTAGCTTTAAAGAATAAAGAAAGAAAAAAGAAAACATTATTACATCCACATAGTCATCCAACATTGGCAATTCTTTTAGTGGCACTTTAGCATCGCATAGTGGCACATGTGTTTCGAACTTCTAAATCAGCTACTTCTACTACTAAAGATCTGGAGAAGCTCATGATACGATGAGCGAAATCAGCCAAAATAGTGTCCTTCTCCGGAATTTTAACACACAAACGACAAAGGCCGCAGAAGTTTACGCATCTCGAAACTCCGTTTGTATCTTTCGGTTGCAGCTACGCAGCGACCAACAGTTCATCCGAATGAGATCTAGGGAATACGAGAGAGCGAAATGTTTTGTATGGACGTGAAATGCAAATGAGATAGGGTCATTCTCTTAAGTGGTAATAGCACAGAGTGTGTCACGTTAATGGACGTATGTAGTCTTATATTCTTTACCTTTGGATATTATGTAGCAATGCAGAAAGAGCTATACCCCGTTTTAAAACGTAACCACGCAATCCGTTTCTTTAAAGAAAATCTAAGTTTCAGTAACTTATTCAACAAATTACTGGTAATATTGTATATAATTAAAATCAATGCGTGAGAAATGAAAAAAGTTATGATGGAAATTGTAATGAAATTCCAAACTTCCGCCCTGCTCCAATCTCTTTTATCGTTAACTAAACTTTGCCTTTTTATACCGGAATATATTAAAAGTTATTGCACAAAAAATCGAACTGTTTTACAGATAACGATTTTCATGAAAAGCCTTCTCGGTTACATTTGAACTTAATATATCTTAGTCGATCCTTTTTCCTCATTACGTTTGAGAATATTTTTTCTTTGTGTAGTATGTTCTTAATTAAGTTGAAGATTCTAATTAAGTTTTTTTTCCCCCGTTGATAACTTTTATATCAGACACCGTTTCATAGAATTTCAAACATCAAAGCTTTTCCGTCTACACCATCTCCGTTCTTTCTCGTGTTTTTTTCAAAGATCTTCGGCTTTCGTCTGTCGAGCTGCAGATTTTAATTTATATTCCACAAAGTTTAATTTCATGGAAAAGGGTTCAGAGTGTTTATCCCTTAAATAAGCGCAAAGTCTTAACCTTTTGGAAAAACATGGTAGTTGCTAAAATGACATTTCCCTCCCTCTAATTCAGAGCAGCGAATAGCGGAAATCCACCAGCCGAAACCAATTTTAGGTAACGTCAGCCGAAGATTTTTAAGTCGCAGGGACTCTGCCTGCTTTGAATTTCACAGTAAGCTGTAGATCCCTTGGTTCTGTCAGCTTCTCATCTCGATCCTCTCAATGGAGTGGCGGATTCAACCCTCAGGTCTCTGTTCAGGAGAAGGAGAAGAGTGATCAAGGATAGAATGGTGTAAACCCTGCCGGAGGCGTTATGAAAACATCAAACGATCAGAGGAATGCCGCTTTATATCCCAAGTATGTACGGGTATAACAGAACTCTTTGAGCATTTAATAAACTGACAGTATTTAAACTATGGAACGCTTCAAGTGGTGAGGTGGTTTAACTCCCCTAAACCAAACCTCTAATCACTTTTCCTTTCACAGGTTTTAAAACTATTTGATGTGCTAGTAAATAAATGTTTTTTAGTCATTACGAATTCGTATACGTGCCCTATTGCTCAATATATGTATTATAGTATTTATCAAAAAGGAATTCCTTTATTTGCATTACCTAATTCAGGATTCATTTTTCCCCAGAAATTATTTCGAATTGAAATTAAGGATTGGTTACGTATAACAAGTGGAAACAACATTCAAATCATAAAAGCACATAAATAAAATCTGTTATACATCACCCTGGTACCTAATTTCTAAAAGCAGGGCGTATATCCCAGATCTTTACATTTTTTTAAAAAATTTTCTATTTCGGTACAAAATCATTACAAATAATAAGTTTTAATTATAAAATCAAAATTGACAAATTAAAAAACTATTAACATATCAATTTAAAATAAATATTTATTTTAAATTATGTCAAATTAGCTTAAATTAAACAAAACTAAAAGTAATAATATATACATTTTCAATCAAATTCAATTAACACACATACAAAAAAGCTTATAAATATGCTCACTCATCCCTATAGACATCCATTTAACAGTCACACTTCAAATATTGCCATCACTTAATGACCATTCTTATTATCCTTCATGTCATAAATATTATAAAGCAAACCAAATAATTTTTTTAATTACACTCTTACGTCCTACTATATATTCTAAAATTTATAATTATAAAATAACACACTTAATCCTCCCTACTCGCACAAATATATTACACTCTCACATAAATGAAAAACAAACATATATATATATATAATTATGATTCCTAATTATTACATTCAATTTCACTTCTATCCTTGCAAATCATTCTAATTATGCTTCACACAGTAACTATGTTTAACTTACCTATTTATTTACAATATTCCCCTTAAAATCATAATAACAAGAATCTTTTCTTTTTTCTCTTAACTTAAATTACAATAAATATGCATCAATAATTAAATAAGAACCTAAATATGTATAGTTGTATAAACTAAAATCTTTATTTACCTATTTACATACTTTGTATTTTACCTTTAATATAAATTCCAATTAACTATATATTTTTACTCTACAAACAAAACATTTGTATCATTATTTAATACCAAAATTTGTAACTTCATAATCACCAAATTAAATTTAAATAATATAATTTATATTATTAAACTTCATGGTATAACACTTGCCTCTCCTCTTCTTTTATTTCTTTTTTAGTTCGTTTTAATTTTTTACTTTCTTGTTTTTATAACTTAATTATTTATAATCTATTTAATTTTATATATTTCTTCCTTAAATTAAAATTAAACTATTTCAAATACTACTATAAAAACTTAAACACACATATATATTTATTTTGTCGCCGGGGTATCCAGCACTACACAACTATACTCGCCGCCAAAGAAGAAAGGGAATGACATTTCGCGGAGAGAGAAAAGCGACGTTGCCGCTTATCGCGACCACGTGGAGAGCGCGCTAGAATTGTGTACGAAGGCGATTGGGTTGCATCTGCATTATAGGGCAGTATTGTTTATATCCATATATGAAGACAATTATAAAAGAATCAATCTGCATGCAAAAGGATAGAACATGCAAGAATATATCAGTGTAAAGATCTGCGTTAACAAGAGAGACATACCTGTGAAATATTGATACTTACTCTAATGGGAAAATACCGCTAATTCTCTCACATAGCATGTTATTTCCCGCGCTTGTCCATTAATTGGGATACCTTTACCAAAGACATTTTATTCGGTTACCGAGTACGTTCAGTTTTTCGTTTGGCTCGCTGTCTTCGTCACTATTTTTTGAATGTTGTTAAATATCCATTAAACGTGTTAACACAATTGCAAATGCTCACAACAACGCATAGATACACGGACCCAAACACACGTAAACACAAAGCAAATAACCGTACAAACAGAATGATGCAAAATAACTTTCCACTACACAAGCAATCTCAAAACTGATTCAAATACATTAAGCTGTGGCTAGAGGAAGCATTGTTTATAACTGCAGCGATAGCAAAAGATAGACGTGCAGTTCATGTTACTACAACGGTCGCTCGCGTCATGCTAATCACGTGTTACAGTATCGGCAACAAGGCTTTTGCGTCTATCGTTGCTAGGAAACGTCGTAATTCTAATTGGTCCTTATAATGGTTGTTATGACGACCGCTATGACGTATTCATCCCCTCCCAAACATTTAAAGCTTTCCGCCACGTGGTTAGTAACTGTCAATCACCTTCTTGATTGGTGCCGACTATAACTCACTTCAACTGCCTACTTTTAATGTTTTATTTTAATAAATAAAATCTATCCTCATATGTATATATATATATATATATTTTTTTTTTTTGCCGCCGGAACCCGGAGGCAACCAAAAGTACTGTTATCCAGCACCACACAAATCTAACTACTCCTTTTGTCACTTTATCATTTCACTTTATCTACCTGTTGTATACTTTATTGTAGTAAGTGAAAGCTACATTTGCTAAGTAACACCTAAGTGAATGTAATAAAACACTCCTATATAACTACTATTTTATTTTACATTCACCTTTTAACACCTATATCTTTATTTTGCACACAATAACCCGTTAGTAAAATTCACTTAATCACATCTTCGCTCTCATCAATTATTCGACATTTTTCTACATACCACATAAGGAAGCATTCTTCCCCTCTTCAATTGTTCCAAGATACCTGCTTCCATCCGTAGACTCTAATCCTGCCTTCTTTCTCTCCTGTCCTTGTTGGTCTCCATCTCCATCCATAAAGTTAAAGCCGCCATCTGCAACTCTCTCCTCCTCAGCACGGTCCTGCCTCCTTCTCTAATGGTAAAGAGGTCGAGGTCAAAAAACTGTTATTTTAGTAACAATTATATATTGTCGGCATTTCCTCCCTCAGTATACTTCTCTTCAGTTTGTTGTGTAAATTGATGTTTTTTGTTAACGGTGGTGGTGGATTTATAGTATTTATTTCCTTATTCTTTCTGATCTTCTAATAGTGCCTGGTTGTATGGACACGTATGTTAGTTGTATAACTTCTGTTTTCACAATCTACGGAACTTATTTTATTCGCTAATAATTCAAGGTCGCTATGTAAATATTGACCACTCTTTGTTCTTGAATGCTTTGATTATATTTACTGCACTCAAACAACACTTGTTCAGGTGTCTTGTTTATTACAGAATACACAGTTATCGTTCGTCTGTTTATTAAGTTTACCCAGTAAGTACCATAGGGTCTATGTCCTGTCAGATAGTGCAGCTTCCCCTTTGTTGGATTGAGATGGTTTAGTTTTAGTCGTTCCCCAATGTTGTTAAAATCCATATATTCACCTAATTACGGACATATTATCCCATTCTCGTTGCCAAATTATAATTAGTCTATTATTTATTTCCTTTATTGTGTTAAAATTGTTCCCAGTAATTTCTTGTACCTTATCAAATTCTCCCTTTAGTAGCCAATAATTTGCGCCTTGGCATCGCAAAGTTAAATCAGTGGACCTTATTCCTGTAGCTACGAGTAGGCCTAGGACGTGCTACTAACAGCGCCGGTAATTCTTAAGAGTACTTTTCTGTGATATCTTCTAACTAAATTTTTAATGCTGATATTGTGTATTTTAAATGCCCACACTCCTGCCCCATAAGTGACTATACAAGCAAAAATACTCGTGTGATAAGTGGAAATAGTAGTAATTGGAATTTTAAAATTATGAAGCATTAAACTTGATAATTTCATCATTATATTTTCTGCTTTTGTCCTAACGTAGCTTGTGTGGAGCGTAAAATTTAATTTATCTTCTAAATATATGCCTAAATATTTGGTTTCTTTGCATCTTCTAATTAACCTGTCAAATTTAATAATTGGGTTTCTTTTAAAATTTCCTTTTAATAACATAAGTCCTGATTTGGAGGGTAAAATCTGAGTTTTTGAATTATTGCCGCATTTAAAATATTACATTTTTCTTCAATTTCTTTCCGATTGTTGGTTTCTACGGTAAAAAGTTGCATTCGCATACGCCACAGTTCTTGTAACGTAATTCGCATTTCTAAATTACTCTAAAAGTGTTTCCATTGCAATTTCCCAAAAAGTCGGTCCGAAGATCGACCCCTGGAAACAACCTTTTGTTGGAGGTATAGAAATAGTTTTATTTATGCCATACACGTGTATTCTCCTGTCTCTACAATAATCAAGGGGTAGTTAATGTGTGTGTGGATATTGTAGACCTTAGTCAGTCGAAGAAGAAAGGCCACCATAAATTGTTAAACGCCCCGGAAATATCAATAAAGATGCCGATTACGTAATTAAAAGTTAATCTCTTAGTAGCTTCCAGAACTGCATCTATGGCATCCTCTTGGATTTTCCCTTTCTAAGTACATATTGATTGATGTTTGTGCCAATTAAAGATCAGAATTCCACCATTCTTTTGTTAATTAAGGTTAAAAATGTTTCCTGTTGTGTAAGTAGACAAATCGGAAGGTATGATTTTGGTCCAATGGAATCTTTATCTTTTACTTTTTTAAAAATAATTAACTTTGCTGTTTTCCATGTATATTCAAATGATAAACCAAAAGCATGGAGGAATACATTCAGGAGTCGTTTCCTCTTGCGAAGTAAAAGAAAAAAGAAGAATGACACACCAAACCTGTTCAGCCAGATGGCGCACTTGCATTTAAAACCTATAGTACGTATATTTCAAAAATAACTAAAGCTATACGAAAAGTTGTTTCACATAAATTTCATATTTACACGAGTTCATTTTTCTCGTGGTTAAGTTTCTATTTCTCTCTAATTAATCAAAGTTCAAACAAAGCGAAAACGACTTCACACAGAAAATTTAAGGCATACACGTTACTAATGATGCATAACTTGCATGTTAAACATGTGGTATTTAAATAAAAGTGTTTAGTCATATTTGAGGGAAAAAAAATAAGTGTTTTCCATTTAAGTGATGCTTTAAATGAAAATTTCGTGAAAACCACCGCGCCGTATTTATGGAGGATGCTGGACTTAAACACCAAGTTTGGTATTTATGCCACTTTTCGTTTTTGAGTTATGCTGTTAACACCGCATACATATCGTCCTCCGTGGTGTAGTGGTTACCATGCTTAGCCTGTATATCCCGAGGTCGCGGGTTCAAACCCGGCGGCGGGCGATGGATTTTTTCGGGCGTAAAAATCCTTAGCATGGCTTCCTTCGGAAGGGAAGTAAAGCCGTTGGTCCCATGTCGTAGATTTACGGCAGGTAAAAGAACCTCAAGCCTGATAAAGAAACCTCTGAGAAATATTTCCAATCTTCACGTCCAATATAGAATGGGACGCTAAAGACCACAGCAGTTAAAGAGCGTCCATAAATAAAACTGAATTTAACACACACACACACACACCCGCACGTGGACGTTCTTCTAGAAGCGTATCCTTTGGCTTCAAGGGGCCCCGGAATACGTATTTCTGGTAAAATATCGACAATGAATTCTTTTTTGACTGGAATGTAGTACTTTATATTTTTACCAAAACGGCACAGAAAGGAAAAGTGTCCAATAGAAGGAAAGAGTGATTTTTTTACAGCGTGATTTCAAATTCCAAATTGAGTATTTTTAACTCTCAAGTGATCGCGCGGGTCGTCGCTGGCACCCCAAGGAAAATTAAGTCTAAAGGCAGCGTATCTCTGCAGCAAATGCTTCTTACGTTTTTCTCCTACTACATTAACTATATGCAATGTTTGAACAAGGTGAAGAGGAGTTTGAAGGCTACTCGTATTTAGTATATATGCATCACATAAATTTTAATACATTTTAAACGAGACTGTACATTTGTCGTTTTCGCTTACTATGTTTTCCATTCATTATTTACTTATTTATTGTTTTAAGTACTCACTGTTAGGTACTCACACATAAAAGTAAATGTTTGTTTCTGATAGAGTTTAAAAAACCTGACGAATTTGCAATCCATGACGGTAGCAGCTGTGGCACCGGTATACATTTTACAAGTATCTTTCATGTGTTTTTGTCATACAAATCTATGGAATTCATCATGTTGCGATTAGTTTTATTAATGTACTCTGCAAATGTTGACTAACGCATAAACGTATGCTGTGATCAGAAATCAGATCATATTGATCTGATTCATCTTTATATTCATTATTGGAAGATTTGATCACCACCTCTTGCTAAACCCTCCGAACTTTATATTTGTTTATTCTACAGTGACTTATTTTTGAAGCCAGAAAGAAAATACACAACTGATTATTTGTTACATAGAACCTTGTACATACTAGCCAGCCACGACAAGAGTGTGTTCGGTAGGAAGAGGAACTAAATAGTTTTGGAGCAAGTGGCGAGGCATCGTAGGGTCAGTCATGTAAACAGTTAACATCCTCCGTTCCAAGTTGCATTTACTAGCAAGGCTGTGGCCTGTAAATGTAATGCTGTGCGACTGTACATTCCTCTATCGCGTTGCCCCGCAATCGTCTCTGATTCCAAGCCTTGATGACGTTAGGCATTGTTTACAAAAGCAATGGCACCCTCCTCCAAGCGCACTCATTTCGTGAACGACTATGTATTCGGGGACTGTGCGCAATAAAATCCGCATTTCTTTGTTGTTTGTTTCTCTTCTACTCAATATAAAAAAATTAGAAACGGCTATACGGAAACTTGTACGCCCCAAAGTCATTAATCTCGTGTTTTACCGATTTGCCTCGCTGCTGCCGAAAAAAATTGAGATATAGGTTCAGTCATTAACTGGAACTTTATTATGTCTATGTTATGTGACTGGGGTTTTCTCAGCACCCTCTGGGTTCATTTAAGGACTGATACAGTTTTTATGGTTGGGATGGTGTGGGTGCTTATTTTTACGCTATGTTATAAAATAATAATTAGAGAAAAAAATTTAAGAACTCACCTTTGCAATAACTCACAATATTGCCACACTATTGGCGAGGACTGCTTCTCTAAGAAGAAAACATGGGGGAGCTACAAATGAATAAAAACACAGCATTTGTATTGGGGATAATGCTAATTTGGACTACTGCGTCTATAGCTGCTGCTCAGGTATTTTAGTTTCTAAAATTAGAAATTGAAGGTTGTATTACCAACTATGAAGGTGAAAGTTTCTTCGCTTGAATCATTTGCTATCTTCGGTGGAGTAGGAAGGCGTGAATGAATGGGATTTTATTTTAAAGTTTGAATGAACATACCAAAGTTTATCTAAAAATAAAACTAATTTCTAACATTAGTAGATGTTTCATAATCTTTTAATATTTAAAATTGTTCTTGCTATGCTGTTTTCATACAATTTTTCTGAAAATTTCATGCCCGACATATCAACTGTGAATTATAAAGCACTTTCGTTTTGTCTGTAAATTAAGATGTGACCGAGTAATAAAATATTCCCTACAGTACCTAATTTCAATTGTGAATGAAAATATCATTCGTTTCGGTGTTTTAACAAGGTAATAGGGCATTTCTTAAAAACTCCAAATCAGATCGTTTTGTTGTATGGTTCTTAAAAATCTAAAATTAATTCTTGGGTTGGAAATGTATAGGGTTGACCGTAATGGACATTTTGATAAGAATTCATAGTTTACGTATATGAATAATAAGTTAATTTCTCAATGACGGTTCAACGTAGAGCTAAAAAATGATGCCTTTATACTGCATTCTCATGGCCAGATCAAAATTTGCGGTTAAGAATATTGGATTTTAGGATTTTTTCCTCTATAGTATTCTTGTCAACCAGTGTGGTTAAAATTTAATTTATTTTATAATTAATAAAACCTTTTATAATAGAAATATTTCTTCAGATGTTTTGCTACTTATATCTAAGCAATATTATAGAAACAAATCCGATGTGTTGTACTCGCATAACTTTCTATACTCTTGTACAAACTATTTTTACACACTCTTTTTCTCAATCTATTTCATGTTAATCGAGATAAATACTTGCAGAAGTACTTTACTGCTAATTTTCATGTAGGTGCAAAGGGAATATGGAAATACAGTAGGCTTTAAGTGACAGTCAAGTCTTTTAAGAAATGGTAGCTATATGGAGCATGTCTTACATGCCCAGGACATAAATTGTATGCTTTAACGAGATCTACATTTTTTGTGCAGTAAAATATCAGTTTAACGTTATGCAAAAGTCATTCACAATAAAGAGCACTTTGGGGGTCATCCCCAGAAAATCAAGATGTATGTTTCATTTGTCATTGAAAATATCTTAAAATGTGGTATTTTAATCAAGATCGTTAGAGCCATTTTTGAGAAAATAAAAGTTTTTCAAAAAAATGTTCCATGTAAAGGGTGGTTTGTGGTGGGAGGATTTTCTTGAAAATCTTTGTGTCACATCTTTGGAAGATACTGAGCCCAAATACCAAATTTGGTGTTTATCCGACTTTTCGTATTTTAGTTATATTGTTCACACACACTTAGACATGTTTCAAAAATGCTTTATTTGGAATCAGGGCGCCTCAAAATATTTCCAGTGAAATCTCGCTATCGAATTTTTGGGTTGAATGCAATACATCCCTACATACTATATGTAGTGGAAAATGTAATACAGTACTTCTATACATCACATAAAAGAAACAACACGATTTTAGATTTAATTTGTCCAACATATAAAATTAATAAAATATTTATTGTGATTTTATTAGCTGTGCACTTTATCGCAAATCTCCTATTAGCGTTGTTTTGTCCATTTGTATACACTAAATAATGCCATAGACGCTTCAAAATGAGTTACTTGACATTCTATGCGCCGGTACTCGTCTAGAAAGAAAACAATTCTGATTGATACATGCACATGACTTTCTCTACCCTCTATCTTTATTAGTGGGTACACAAACTATTCTTATTAAAGCTTATGTTTCTATCTACCACATTTTAATCCAAATAAGCCTTTGAAAAAATTCCCACATCACACATTTCGTTACAGATACAAAGAGAACGGCGATAGTCAACCATGTAATTGCGAGAAACAACTGAAAATCGATTAAAAACTGAATTTTATTTATGGACGTTCCTTAATTACTATGGTGCTTAGCGTCCCGTACTACATAGGCGTGAAAGACCGGAAATTTTGCTCGGAGGCCTCTTTATCAGGCTTGAGGTCCTTTTACGTGCCATAAATTTAGACACGGGAGCACCGGCTTCTCCTCCCTTGCGAAGGTAGCCATGCTAAAGATTTTTGCCCCGAAAAAATCAATCACCCTCCTCCGGGTTTGAACCCACGACCTCGGAAACTAGAGGCTAGCACGTAGGTCAACTCTGAAAATCTATTAGACTTTAAAAGAATGACAAGTATTGAAACATTCGAACCGTTAAAAGCGGATATTTCAGAAACGGCTTATGCCACAGAAAACTTATTGTAAGTAAATTGTGTGTTTTAAAGAGATCCACATTTTCCGTATGGTACGTCTTCGTCTATCGCTTAACGTTTACCAGTTATGCAGGATTATACAAAATGCTTTCCGAATAAAGAGGACTTCACAAGCCGTTTCCAGAAATTTCATGATATATATTTTATTTGTCATGTAAATATCTTTAATATATAGTATTTTAATAAAAAAACGTTACAGCCATTTTTTAAAAAGCAAAACTTTCGAAAAATGTTCCATGTAAAGAATAGTTGAGGGTGGAGAATTTTCTTGAAAACCTGCGTGTTGTATCTTTGTAAGATACTGAATCTAAATACCAAGTGTGATATTTATCCAACTTTTCGTTTTCGAGTTAAGCTGTTTACACACACAGACACACACGAACATTTTTCTAAAACATTTTTTGGATTCAGGAGCCTCAAAACATACATTTCGTGAAATATCGAATTTTTGGGTGGAATGGAATACCTTCTCTACGTACTAGCTACCTGATAGAGAAAGTAAAAAAGTACATTTGTTTAAAATCGTGCATATACTCTTTTTTATCGAGCGGGATGGCTCAGTCGGCGACGTCTGTGGCCCGGGATCGATCCCCAGCGACAGCCCACTGTGACCCGTGAGTTTTTTCGGGGTTTTCCCGGGTCGTCAGGAGAGGCTGGAGTGGTTTCTTTTAGTCCCGAATTTCTCGTCCCTCCATTTCGTTTCATCTTTCATTCCGTTGGTCTCTTTACAGAATCAGAAGTGTTGACGATGGTGTTCGGTGCAGCGTGGCAGGGGAAAAGGATGCTCTTTGCAACTTTCTCCGTTCATCAGCTTTCGGCTGGCTGCCGGGGTATTCGAACCTCCTTTGAGGGCGTTAGACCCGCTTTGTGTGGAGTGGGGTCCCCTATCAGCCGTCCGTCTACCGGGGTGTTTATATCTGGAAAATTAGGTACGCTGTCATTGCTGTACCATCCCTGGATCAGGCCGCCCGGTGTCTCCTCTCGCCTCATTCTTCCTCCCGAGGACGCCCCTTCTGGGGCGTAGGTACAATATCCACTCTGATCGGTACCGAGTCACCTCCATAGCAGAAGATCTTTTATGAAGAGGGTGTTAAGTGATAGATACGTTTACACATATTCTATCCCATTTTAAACAACTTAAGAGTGAACCTAATTTAAACGAAGACCCAGAAACGTTTGTCAATACATTTAAATGTTGGTTGGGATAGGATGGAAATTAATACTAGCTAATACGCCGAGACTTCCCTAAGTTTCAAGTTTTAGCGTAGCACTTCACGCACGATGTTGAAATTTCTATACAAGTGTAGGAAGAAGCATTATCAGAACGTTTCAAGTTTGATTGAAATGGCTACCCAATTAAGGGTAGTTAATAGAGTAAGAATTCTCGATGTTTGAGCAATAGGCTGCACATACATAGATGACATTTTATATACGAGTTTAAAAATATTGGTCCTTTTGCTCCAATCTGCTATTGGCACAAAATTAAGCGTATGAGGCGAATTCCACGCTCACATAATTGAGTAATTGGAATTTAGTTAGAGATTTTATGAAAATATATATGTATATTTCAAATACAGTTTAGACTGGTTCAAAATAAGCATGATTTATATAAAGCACCTCTTAAAGCGTTTGCGTTTTAGAGTTCCTTCCTTGAATATCTGTATAAATTTTTAAAGTGGTAGGTAGTATTGTGCTTCTGTCACGAACAAATCCGAATTTGAAATTTAGCATTTTGTGTATGTTTGCCATATTGATACTGGTATTGTTTAAAATAAATACCAGGGACTATGACTGCTGTAAAATAAAACATAAGCAATCATGTTGGTAAATTTGCGATGTTTTGCCCTTTAAAGTCTAAGAGAAGCACTTCGAATCCTTGTCATATTTTCGTCTCGTAAAGAGGACGAACTTGACGGAGCATAATGGAAGTGATTCTACCGAAGATCGGCCGCCAGTACGAAAGTAAATTAATTATGGCATAAAATGATTATTGGCCGGGGGTCGCGTGAGGGCGCAGGTAAAGGCAGGGCAGGGTTAGGTTGGCGCATTGCAGCACATGCAGGGGCGGGGGCGCTGAAGTAAGGGGAGGCTCCTCTCTGCCACAGACCCTGGGCAACGCGCCGGATAAAATAAAAGCCCCATGATTTCTTTGGGTCCTAAGAATATCTAATTGCTTACTGATGATTGATAGGAAGGATCCTTACCTTAAAAGTTTAACCAACATGGACATTGAAAAATAAAAACATTAATTCTTTCAGTGAAAAGTATGAATTGGAGCTTAAATGACTAATAAGAACTGACAAGGACGGCCCAAACTCTGTAACGGAGAGTATGAAAGAAAAATTTAAATTTTGGCCAAACATAAATATTCTTATTAGTTATTTATTTTTAACGACCCCTTCAGCTTTAACCGTATTGTTAAGCATAAACTCGACATATAGTATTTCATTGGAAGCTCTAAACCTATAAACGTTAACGTACTTTTAGGTAGGGTCCATTTAAAGAAAAGTTAAGCAAAGAAATGCGACTTTTAAAAAGCAGCATAGATGCATACGATAAGATTTAATGAAATGCTGTGAATAAGCATTTATTTTTCATTTAATAAACTATATACGAAGATGGAGAAATGAAACTAGGATTTTGGATTTAACTTGACTAGAAGTAATATCGTCATAACCTGTTCCCTCATACCTCTAACTCTTGTATTTCCAAAACTGTTAATATTGCATCAGCGGAAGAATTGATAATTTGTTCCCACAGTTTTCACGACCGCGCACGCAAGCTTTGCATCGACAGTTTTTACAGCATTTTGTTATTTGACGTTCTCTTTGCCAGCGTGATAACAGGACATGTTTATGTAATGAAATTTGAGTTACTCTCTTTCCCCAGAGGATATAAATGAAAATGAACAAGTTTATCTCTGTGCGAACAGCGTTCCACAGAAAGTGCCCTGCTTACGGGTTATTTAGAAAAACCTGTGAATCTGCTGCTCGCTTATTTACAGAAATGTATAACCTTTTTATTTTGTTAATTCTGCAACGTAAGGTAATTTTATTGCCGGCTATGTTAACCAACAGTTTTCCCCCGCTGTTGAACTAAAAGCATTTATTTATTAGAGACGCTGAATTAGTCGAGTTTGCGTTCTAATCGTAGATATAAATATAATATCAATATATCTGAGTTTGCATCAATATTACAGAGAAATGTAAAAATCACAAAATAGTAGAGTTTTGTATAAATGCACTATACACCTTTGTAAATTATGTATTGTATACTTTTATTTCTAAGTCATTTTAAGCCATATAGACTGAATTCTCATATAGTCTGCTGTATCCCCATGCTGTCTCTGCGCATGTAAGCTATAATTTTCGTTATTTTATAGGTTTTACACATTTTGACACGAATAACAGTGAATGTCTCATTTGGGCCGTAAACTTTGTATAAATTGGGATAAATGTTCTCAAGTACAATATCTAAAACCCTAAGATGCTTTGGGTTTGTTTTAGTCATTATACTTGAGTATTTTAATATAAGTATGTAATAATAATTCAACAAAAAACTTGTTATATGAAAGGTTAATTTTGCCGCAGTTAGTAATGTGATCTTTAAAAATGTGGTCAAGGTAACAGAAAAAGTCATCATGATCCACATCTCCAAATTATGAAAATGCAAGGTATGTGTGTTATAGCATTTGCATATTTTACACTAACTAAAAGCGACAATTGCAGTATCTTTAAAACTAAGCCAGAGTCGAAGTTCTATATAAAGATTTCTCAAATACAAACAAGCAAATTTTATAAGTATACAGAACTATCGAACCCCCGAATTAAAAATTACCTTTCCATTAGGTTCATAAAGGTCACGGAAAATATATCCGGGAACCTTCTAGACACAAAATAATTTCGGACAGTATAACTTGGAAAACTTTCGATGCATTGCATTCACGTGACTTTCTATACCCATTATCGTTATGTTATCTAATTTCTATAAACTATTTTTTTGAAAGTTAATTTTTTCATCTGCTTAAAGTTCATTGAGATAAATCTTTGCATTAATAGTTTAATTGCACTTTTTGTTATCAGTACATAGGGAATAGCGAATCAAATGTTTAAAGTCATTATATACCGGTTTTGAAATTTCGTACTGCTTCCATGGTATGACAAGAGATAAGTCAATAGCAACGACATTTTATTAAGATCTCAGTGTACTGAAAAATCCTAATCAATAACAACGGATATCTTGGAAGTGGCTGATGTCACAGGAAAGTTATTTGAAATAAATTGGTCCTTTAAAAGAGATCTACACCTCTTTTGAGTGGTACGCTTTTGTCTATCTCTTATGACTGATCCACTTTGCAAAATTATACAAACATCCTTTCAAATAAAGAGGTCTTCATTCCCAGAAACTTCAACATGTGCACTTTATTTCTCCTTTGAATATCTTAAATATATGGTATTTTAACCAAAATCGTTAGAGCCATTGTGGAAAAAATATGGAAATGTTTTCCATGTAAAGGTCAGTTTGGGGAGATTTTCTTGAAAATATTGGTGTCGAATCTTTAGACGATACTGAAATTAAGTACTAAGTTTGGTAATTATCTGACTTTTCGCTTTTGATTTATGCTATTCAAAGACACACAGACTGACACTTGCGCGCGCCCGCCCCAGCCTTTTTTTAAAAATGCACTTTCTGGATCAATGTATCTCAAAACATGCATATCTGTGATATATGGAATGTTTTGATAGAATACAACAAGTTATCTGCCTAATAAGCATGTGCTAGAGAAAGTAAAAATATACCTAATATGGAAAAATATATATTATTTTATTCCGTTTTAACCTTTTCTCTACCGCTTACTTCAGAAATGGAAATGCATTGGAACCCGGGAACACACAATTTTAGGCACTAAATTAAAAATGTGAATTTTTCGAAACAGGGAGGGGGAGGGAACTGTGTAAAAATTATCCGATTAATACCAAGTGAGGAAATTTTACTTTCTGTAGCACCTGCCTATAGGAAGTACAGAAAGTAGAGTCGAACCAAAATACATGTTTTGAAGTCATCTGAATAAAATAAGCATGGTTAAACAGAGGTGTGTGTATGGTGCAGTGTAACTCGCAAAGGAAAATACGGATATACACCATATTTGGTATTTAAATTTAGCATTTACTAGAAAGTTCCCTCACCCCAAACTACTCTTCACCGTGTGTTCGTTGCTTTTTTCCTCAAAATTGGCTCAAATATGTTGATTAAAATACCATATGTGTAAGATGTTTTCCTGATACATAACATGGATATGTTGGGGTTTTTTGAGAAAAGCTTGTTAAGTACTCTTTATTTGAAAACCAACTGTGTATAATTTTGCGTAAATGGTAAATAAGAGATAGACAAAAACTTACTTCACGAAAAATGTAGACTTGTTAAAACACACAATTTATGTCAATTTTTTGTAGCATTAACCACTTTTGACATATTAGGATGTTCCAACACTCAGTTCAGAACAAGTTCCGAACTAATACCAACACATGCGCATAAACATGCGCCAGTCGAGTGCGCTCTCGGAACTAATTCCGACTTTTGTGTGGCTGGAACGCTACTTGAACCGTTCCGTCACGGCCTTCTTCATTCCACATTATCAATAATTACAAAGACGAAAGATGTTCAACCTAGATTTCCACAGAACTAAATCCTACCAAATACCTTGATATTTCGTATTTTAAAAATAGTCACGCGTGAAGGAATAAATAAATTAAAATTACACAGCGAATTAACTTTTAATTAACAATAAGCCTAAACAAACATTATGTTATAAGTAAAACAAGCAAATGGGCAACCCTAAAAAAATTGAATTCGAATAAATTGCATATTAAAATTTATTCTTCCAGGTAATAAGATTTTTTCTGCTGAATACAGAAAAATACTATTTGGAGAAATACGATCTCAACTTTATTGAAATTGTAGGTCGAATGGTCGGAGAAAAAGGTACGATGCCTAAATGTTTCGTCCACTTCTGCAAGAGGTTCGGCGTAGGCAACCAGCTAATTAAGAATGTTTTTTGTCCATTAAAAGCTCCGTTTATATTTTAAAAAAAACATGTATATACTGACTCCTTTGACCGTCTTTTGAAATATAATTTTGTTAATTGTTTATAATTTTTTATAATTACTGTTACTGAGATTTACATTCTTTTGATGCATTTTGTTACGTTTTATTTGATTGTTTTTGCAATTTTTTTAATGTTTGGTTAATTTATATGTTCGTTTTACTTTGTCTTTATTGCAGTCTCAGAATAAGAAAGCAGAAGGGTTTTCCTTTCCAAATAAAATACCACTTTCTCTATAGTTCTACTCTCCGTCAGGTTTGTTACCAGCAATTAGATTCGATTGTGAATTAACTGAGTATGCGCAGTAGACTATACAATTTGTGCATGTCCAGAGTGTTCAGTTCCTACTCTGATCAAGAACCTTTTCATTCATTCCGGTTCAAAACTAGTTCTGAGCTGATTATTTGTCGTGTTGGAACGCTACATAGCTACTGCACACATTCAGATAATTCAGAATCAATTCTGAATCGTGCGGGAACAAACTTATTGCTATTAGTTAGAATTCTATAATACTTCACACTTTTGGAGAGCTTTGTTAAAATTAATTTAATTTTCTGCTATAATGAGAGTATGTAATTTCAAAGCCAGCATAGGGCGAACCACCTTTCAAGTATTTGATTATCGCTGCAGTCTCCTGTAACCCTTATACCTACAAGAAAACGCAATGAAACCAGTTCTGCAAGCTTTATCTGGATTAACCGGAACAAAAATGAGCTTTTGTGAGAAGAAGTTGTAAATCAGATAAAAAATTATGTATGGTGGATAGAAAAAGTCGTGTGATTGTAACACACAAGAATTTTTAGGATGCAAAGCGAACATTTCCAGGAAAATGCTCTATTCAAGCCACCCTTTACATACTTACTTTACATTAAATGGCGTGCTTTATTCTGATTGAAGCAAATACTTCGTGTTTGTTTCTCTTAAAGAAGAAAACTATTGGATGCATCGAAACGTTTTAAACTAGAATTGTAATCCAGGTAACTTGTCAGAAGCCAAGGACAGGAACATGTAGTGATGTTCATCAAACTACATCTGCACGTCAGTCGTAGTTGACAGGACACATTGATCAATGTCATCATGAACAATACGTCTTAGCATATTCCGAGGATTTACAGGCTGTTTAAGAGACAACTTAAGTATGCCTTGAAGAATCGCACTCTCTTAATACATGAGAGTGAAGAATGCTTCCGGCAGTGCCAATTCGATACTCTTACAAACGTGATTTCAGGTCTTCCTCGTACTGAGCTGTTTGTTTATGGCACACATTTATACCTTTAGAAGCATACCCGCAGAATAAAATAATAGAGCACATTCACTTCCATTATATCTGTCTGGAAAACTATATTGCTGCGGAGTATGGTAGCGAATTGCTTAGTACCCAGCAAAGATCTTATATTACATTCACATGACTTTCTCTACTCATCGGTTATTTTAAAGTCCTGCACAAACTATTCCTATAAAAGCATATTACTTTCTCTACTACGTTTAGTAAGTAGGGGAAGTATTGTATTCCACCCAAAAATTCGATACCGAGATTTCACCGTAAATACATGTTTTGAGACCCCCTGAATAAAAAAAAGCATTTTTGGAAACATGTCCGTGTGTGTCTGTGTGTGTGTTTGTCCGTCTATGTGTGTCTGTGAACAGCATAACTCAAAAACGAACAGTCAGATAAACACCAAAATTGGTATTTAGGTTCAGTAACTTCCAGCGATGCGACACGAAGGTTTTCAAGAAAATCCCCCCACCCCGGAATACCCTTTACATGGAACATTTTTCAAAAATTTTAATTTTCTCAAAAATGGCTCTAACGATTTTGATTAAAATATCATATATATAAGATATTTTCATGACAAATAAAATGTATATCTTGAATTTTCTGGGAATGTCTCCAAAAGTATTCTTCATTCTGAACGACGTTTGCATAACTGGTAAACTATAAGAGATAGACAAAATCTTACTAAACAAAAAATGTAGATCGCGTTAAAATACACAGTTTATATCATATAATTTTTTTGTTGAGTGAACCATTTTCGAGATATTGCTTGCTATTCCCTTACATTTTTCAATACTTATTTTCTCAAATTGGAATTCGTTATTAATTTTTTTGTCTTGGATATGCAAAGAGTATTAATCTGTGGCAAAGAGAATGGAGCTGCGCATAGCAACCATCTATTAAGAGATATGTCTATGCTTAAAGGCTACTGTATTTTCATATTGCCGATGCAATACAAAACAAGGGGAACATAGTACGCCTTAAGCGATAGTCAAATATTTTTAGAACTGGTCGATATGTGTAAAATGTAATTCTCTTTGCATGTCAAAAGATCGTTTCTGCAAATGTTTATCTCGATTAATATGAAATAGATGGAGAATAAGAGTTTGTAAAAATAGTTTGTACAAGAGTAGAGAAAGTCATGTGAGTGTAACACATTAGAATTTTTTTCTATCTACTTCATATTTATCAATATAAACGTTGGCAGAAATGGTTTCATCATACATATTTTAGTATTTCCAAGGAGGCTAAACTGACAGTCAAATCTTTGAAAGCGGATCGCTTTATGTTGGCTTTGAAATTCCATACCTACTATTCCCATGACGTTGCGAGGAACAAAAGAATAGCGAGTTAGCACTTTAGAAAATGTAAAGTATTGTAAAATTGAAACAAACAACCTTGGATATCTCGTAATATCGTAGTTAATGCCACAAAAATATTTTGACCTGTTGTGTTTTAACGAGATCTACATGTTTCGTGTAGTTAGCATTTGCCATAGCTTATGGTTATCCAGTTACACAAATTCATTAAGAATGAAGATCTTAGACTTTGGCTGAAAATTCAAGTACATTTACTCAACATATATGTATTCTCATAAAGTGCTAGTTCAGTATTTTACATACCTGTAACATAGAATTAATTAGTTCCGGTGTTTGGTTTAATATTATTATTCTACTTTGTTTTAAAATAGGTTCTTAATGCGAATCGTACTGCGGCGGTTTTCTGTAGCTTGTTTAGTGGGTCATAGAAATCAGTATATGTTAGAGATAGCCTTAATTACAAAGTTGATAAATCTGCTGACAGATGGACTCGGATGCTATTTTACCAACTAGCTGAGGGCTGTAGAATTGAACTCTCTTGTGGATTTATATATACTGGTGTGCATAAAAGGTGGCCCATAATGAAACGGAGATGTTTATGTTGGTACTGACAAAAATCTAGTCATACCCCCTGCCAGCGTGACCACCTTGCTTTTTGAGCATAATTGGATTGGCTGGGTACTTTACCTCTACAAAAGTATGGCCGAAGTGCCGAAGGGTAACAATATAATTAAAGCTTTACATTTGCATGCTACACTACGTTTTCTTATTGCCGTTTTAACCTTCGTCTCCATGTCGCTGATGGAAAGCTCTCACATATGGAAATGTCGTAGCTGTTGTTCAGTTTAACTACACATGCAAATAATTCTTCAGCGCTTCCTGTAGAACAGAGGTGGCGAAAACGGGACTCATAGGCGCCGTTCTCTCTCTCTGCTACTGTCCCTTTGTTTTTCGCATGCTGCTGAGTGATGCAGTGCGTGTTGCATATTTGGTGACTCACGGAAGTAAGGCATTTTCGCCACCCTTGATCCAGAAGACCGAATCATTTGTAATTGGTATAGTCTTTCCTTTCCTTACACTCATTCGAAATTGGGATGTAGTTTGGGTTTCATGGGTAGGTGCTGAACGGTGGCATTTAGGGCCGTTTTCGGGCATTGAAATTTCAGTCAGTCAGCCTTACGCTCGGCTCGTCATTTCACCTCTCTGTTGCCAGCTTTTCCTATTCTTACGTTCCTTCAGTTTCTAAGAAATATATCTCCTCAATCAGCTACCTGTGAAACCCGAACGAAATCCTTGCTTTATAACCTCCTGAGTAACTTTTGTCTTTAAATGTGTATCCTATGAGGGAACTTCACGTTGAATTATCCGATCTGATATTTACGTGGCGATTGAGCGAAACTAGGAAGAAAATTCCAATCATACGATTAATAAAGAAATAAATCAGTCGCAAAATGTAAATAAATCGCATTAAAAAGTGAATTTTTATAAAAATTGTATTTCGTTCTTGATTATTTTTAACATGCTGCTAGACGAATATAAAGATACCAAAACAATTACCAATAAATAATGCCAAATATTAAACATACTTTTTTTCTGATCTTAACCAGGAGCATAAATTATTGCATTCGACCATGTTTCATATACTGTATACATCTTCTCTTAATAATCTTTATACCCGGTAGAATGATATGCTCATCTTATTGTAGAAATTAATGTTACGTGGAATAATTAAATAAGACAAAGCAAAAGCCGTTAAGGAGAGACTGGAGTTCAAAAGTCCATCCTGCTTCATACGTATTAGCTCCAATACCTAATTTCCAATGTCACCACGGAAAGGAAACAATGCTTTTAATGTTTTACCCACACACGTTTCATTCTTCCGTTTGTGTATAATTCAGAGAGCCCCTATTCCAATCTCCCGCAGCATGTCACGATGTCGGAGGACGTAAAGACAAGAGCAACATGAAGTGACATAAAATGCCAAGGTTTTTCTTCTTTGTTGAATGATGCAAGAGGCAGAGAGATTTGACATAAGTGCGTTGAGTTGCCAGTTACTATCTTAGACTTTCATCAAGTATTTCTAGAAAACAGGGAACAAACTTGGTTACATTTTTCTTACAAGTGCACAAGAAATCTAAAAGTTCAGGCCGAATGCCAGACTTTGGAGTCCGATTTTGATTTCTTTCAAATGATGATGATACGGGTTACTCAAGTACCATGAGAAATATATTATTTTAATAATCACTTACTAAATTTTGGATGATCAGTAGAACCATGTGAAATTTAGGGAATATTGTTGTTGCAGCTGGCGATGCCGAGAAAGAGAAGAGTCCTCAACAATCCGGGTCAAGTCAGCGGCTCTCCGCACCTCGTATCGCCTTTGGAGATTTCTCAGGAGCGCCAACAACATCTCATCGGCACAGTGCCTCTGAGAGCGGGAGTGGTGCAGTGGATGCTGTGCTCTGTCTCCCAACGCCACATTCTACCATGGTGACCAACCGGTCCTCCTTCAGGTAATCATATCTCTGTGCTCTCCATATAGGTATATAAGATGATGCATTCAGCATGAATTTATGTAATAGCTGTTGTTTGATACAGGCCTGTGTATGCTAAGGTTGGAAAATTGAATGAAATATGAAAAATCTATTGTCATTACATGGACGTTTTTCAACTATGATTCAACTTTCCGGTACAAACTTACTGCAGTGGTACTCCTGACATTACGTGCCGTTTGCGAACTGGCAGCGCAGAAGAATGTAAGCATCGGATCACAATAGGACGATGGGTTTCTAGAGATTGGTTAGAGAGAGAAATAGGCACACCTATATCACGTTATTAACTAGAATTCTCACAATACAGTTTTTGTGGCCAGAAGAAGCGAGTAAGTATTTACAGTACGAATGAAGTATGAATTAAGTATTCACTATCACAGTGGACTTGTATTTCTTGGCATCTCGTGAATTGATTTCCTATCATCATCAAAAAATTGTCAGAAATGTAGGCATAATTAACAGTCAAAATGTTCTGGAGAATCCAGTATTCGAATGTTTCAATCTCTCGGTTTCTTTTTCAAGATTTGAAATAATATAATGATACAATATGGTTGTGTATAGGCAGTCTTTCACTCTAGGAGCGCGCTTTCAAATCCTAGCTGAGATATATTGGGTTTCCCTTCC
This sequence comes from Deroplatys truncata, assembly GCA_030765065.1. Lineage (NCBI taxonomy): Eukaryota > Metazoa > Arthropoda > Insecta > Mantodea > Mantidae > Deroplatys > Deroplatys truncata. Next base: position 139,654,983 of record CM060984.1, on the reverse strand, counting down.
ATCGCTAGGATGAATATAAGACAGCTTTAGCACTTTAGATTCCCAGGTTATTTGCACACCCATTCCTTCTCTCATACTAGGCTTTCCAACAGAGAAGGGCGGGTCCGCCACGGGTCTAGTTGTATTCTTTTGCCGCCGCTGCTTTTTTCTCTAGCTGTCCTTTGGCCTTCAAACCTGAAGATCAAGGCGTCACAAAGTAGGATCCATCGGTTGATTTAAAGGTGTAAGATGCTGAGGTTCCTTTTCTTCAACGTGTCTTACGGAAGCTCATAGAGTACCATATTTCACCATATAATTTCAACCCAAGACTTATATGCAATATTGCACTTACTGTCTGTCTTAAGCCAAGTGCTTAGCTTTGTTTTCACTATATTTATTGCACTGAACATCCGTACGACTTCAACATTTAAATGCGGCAATGATAAAATTTAAATAACCACGCAGCTTAATTCCTTATAAGGATTTATATTTAGTGGAGATTTGTATTTGGGAACTTCCGATTATAATTCCACTGTACTTATAGTCATCCATTTCACGAAGTTTTTATTATGCTCCTAATTCAACATTTTGTTTATTATCTAACTTCCTAATCTCAGTTCCTGGCGATGTCTACAATACAATCCTTTGTTTGGCTTTAAAACTTCATCTGCATAAAATCTTGATACTTTCTGTAGAACACTTATATTTTCGGGGAGACGTACCTGTAGCTCCTTACACAAATGCAACTAGGTCATGCGGCGTTTACTGAACACCGGTTCTTCGCTGGATGGCAAATGAGCTGCTTTTATTTATTTATGAAAATAGCCAAATGTATGGTGATAGATATAAGTATTGTTCTATGGAAACAGTAAAATAATTGACTTTGGCTGTTGTAATCACAAAATTGTTGCAGATTGAATTCAAAAGGTTCATGAGTGCGTTTAAAAGTTTTGTGGATCTGCATTCTTCAAATGTGGTATCGGCAACATGGGCTACTCCTAATATTAACATAAATTACAACAAATAAATGCTATTAAGTTCATAACTGTACATTCAAAAAGGCATATCTGTAGCATAAGAGTTTCTTAAAGTTCGAAATGCAGCTTGAGTTCTGTCCACCGGTTTAGAATTCTTGAAACAGCAGGCTGAATTGATAATCATAATGTTGCACTCATTTTTAGCATTTTAAAAGGTTATCACCTTAATGTATTGTCTCGTAAATTTATTGATACCCATTGCGACCACTAGGGGCATAGAAAACCAATTTATCTTTCCGATATGATAAATTTAATATTCCTTGGAGATGGAGATTCTGATGCATGCGATACCTCAAGCTGCAATGAATGATAGATACACAGCGAACTAATAAGATGTGGCAAAGTATGTTTTTCAATACTTATGGATAGATTATTATCGCCTGTCATTTCTGTGGCATTATCAACCACTACAGAATGAAATTGTGCAAGTACGTATATGTCTAGAACTTAAACAGCGTCTGCCAGAGCTATGTCCCTAGCTTTTGCTGATTTGATTTGTACCAGAGCTTGGTTGTACTTACATTACTGGAATCTTCGTCTAGAAGGGTACTTGTGATCATCCACTTTGACAAGTCTGTGTATGAAATGTAGAGCTAGGACCTCTCTCATAATTTCAGTGCATTTTGTGCGATTCATTGACATGCCACGAGTGGCACTCGAGCCTCTAGTTCCTAAGGTCGCGGGTTCAAACCCGGCGGAGGGCGATGGATTTTTTTCGGGCAAAAATCCTTAGCATGGCTTCCTTCGGAAGGGAAGAAAGCCGGTGGTCTCGTGTCGTACATTTACGGCACGCAAAAGAACCTTAAGCCTGATAAAGAGGCCTCTGAGCAAAATTACCGGTCTTTCACGCCCAATATAGAATGGGACGCTAAGGACTACAGCAGTTAAAGAGCGTTCATAAATAAAACTATAAAAAAAAGAGTCGGGGAAAACTTTCTTACATGCATCGGTTAAATGTTCACAAGCTAAAAGAGAGAATTATTATGCAATAAAAATCGAAAGTGTGTCTTCAGCTTTGCGAGCATGCCTTTCATGACTTTATACTCTAAAGGAAATAATTTTTTTGTTTTGTTGAATTATATAGCTCAGAATTCTTTCAATGCGTCGCTGTGTTTCCTAATATCATTTAATTTCGTACGTATTTCAGTTCGACACTAGCAAAAATATGATTTTGAATACTAAAACTAGCCGCTGGATTTAGGGTATTTTCCCCAGTCGCTCCTATAGCCCCGCCCATGGTTTTTCTCTAACAGAGGGAGATCCACTCTCTATTCCAGTGGTTTTCAACGGGTGTGCCGCGAGATTAGCTAGGTGTGCTGCAGTACTTCTGAACGTTTATGATATTGCTAATAAAACTAACTAAAATAATTTAACTGAATATTTATTTTTAAAAAGAACGATGTATAGTAATATTCACGGAACTTAAGCTTATTCACAGGTTATTTATTGGTTTATACAGTACTATAAGTTTGAGTTATCAATGAGAAACTTGAACCTGTCGCTTCTTACGCAAAAGTTCTATTCGTGGTGGAATTGAAGACAAACACACACGCATTTTCTGTTTAACTGAGAGAAATCTCTCACATTTCTTATCTTTTATGTCGGTTAATGCCGAAAATCCCATCCCGCACAAGTAGGTGGTAGAAAATTGCAACAGGGTATTAAGGGCTTTCACTGCTATTACTGGGTACTCCTTTTTCGCTAACATCCTAAACTTGATAAGCCGCCATATTTCAGTTGAAGTGTTCGGCTGACTGAAGTTCTGCGAGCTGCTCTTCTTTCTCCAGAGAAAGGTCAGTGGTGGATTCTGAGGGCATAACATATGGATTGCGCGCCCAGTCATATTTGTTCACAGTGATGGAGGAAAAAGATTGTACCATATTACTCTCAAGAACCATTTTTTTAAGAAGCTGGTGAGTTCATTTCTTGACGACATTTTATTTTTTTCCTTATACGTATACATCATCTCTTACACTCACGTTTAGGTAATTTAAATGGCAAAAATATCAGCCAAATACGCTAGCTTTGTACGCTACACCTCGTCATTTAACTGAGCTAAAAAGTCGGGCTTTTCGACTACTTAATAGCTCTTTTCTCAACAAAAATGTTTTTCAGGACGCTACCTTTTTACAGCCAGCGGATCTCAGTATTAAGAACCAAAGTGTCATGTTGAAGTTCCGCTTCATGGTACAATTGCCTTAAGAGCCCTAGACTTAACGAAATTTACATTTTAAGGACTGGGTCTAAAACACCTTTAAGTTCTGTTGGAATAGTCTTCACCACCAGAGCCTCAGGATGTATGAAGCAATCTGTTGAACCTATGCTCAGGAAATCTTGTTTCAGTCTTGCAACAAATCCTTTGAATCTTCTGGTCACTGCTGTTGCAGTCTGTGCGAATAGAAAGACCTTTTCCAGAACATCCCGTTATGTTCCAAGGTGCTGGATATAGAATTATACATATCTGAGCGGTTGACGTTGAGGCAGCTCAATACACGAAATGTATTGTGCAATAATTGAATCCTCATCAACAAATCCTATGTAACTCAGTAATGGACATTTCTTACTTATATCACTTGACTCGTCTAGCTGTAGTGAAAATACACCACCATCGTTTAGCTTTTCATGAACACTTGATTGGATATCTGAAGACGTGTCATCAGTTCGCCGGGAACAAGTATAGTTTGACAATGGAACCAAGGATATTTCCTTCTCGGCGTCATCACCTAACATCTATTTCACTATTTCCTTGCATGTAGGAAAACGTACGTCCTCTGCAATAGTATAGGGTTGCATTTTTCTACTACTATTTCGGCAGTTTTATAACTGACACTTGTGTTTTTTCAAAAGAGTTGCTCCCCGTACCATAGCGTTGCCTTGCTTTTCTTTTGATGACATCAGTCGGTAAAGTAGCTCTTATCTTTCCCAGATAGGTGATCATATTTACTATTGAAATGTGTTTTCAGTTTACTAGAGTCCACGGATTCATTGCTTAGTTATTATCTACAGACGACACATTCTGCTGATGGACAGTTTTCAGGTCCACTAATGTAATTTTTGGGCGTAAAAATCCTTTGCATGGCTTCCTTCGGAAGGGAAGTAAAGTCGTAGATTCACGGCTCGTAAAAGAACCTCAAGCCTGATAAAAAGGCCTATGAGCAAAATTTCCGGTCTTTCACGTCCAGTATAGAATGGGACGCTAAGAATCATGCCAGTTAAAGAGCGTCCAAAATAAAACTCAGTTTAATTAAACGTCCACTGAACGTAAATTCAAAGCTTAATTAATTCTCTTGGTACTTACGAAATGTTCCAGTAGGTTGCACTGCTTTCACGAGATTTACATTTGGAATCTGTTGGTTCTCACTTTTATTACTGTTATTTGTTTTGTCACTGATCCATCTTCAACTTATTCATGCTGAAAAATTAACACATTAAGCCGATAATGCATACACGTGTGAAACTAAAACTCAGTCTCTCAATATGCCAGAACACAGACAGCGAATCTACAAACAACTGACTGATGCAGGCAAGCTGTGTGCGCGCGCTAGATGGAAGTTCTCCTTTTGTGCTAACTCGTACGTTAGCTCCCTCTTACATTGCTGCAACTCGTACTGTTCACCAACGGAAAGAAAGTCCCTGACAGGAATGTACTAACCTTATCTGTTTGGAAAAAGTGCGACAAGGACGGTGAATGTGTGACAGGGAACGCATGCTAGCAAGGAGTAAAACTATTAAACTGAGCTGCCGTGTGTGTCATAAATAAGGGTAACATAAGCAAGTAGGCAGGGTTCGGACCGTGTCTAATCAGCAATTTCCCCTCTGCCCTTCATTCCCCGGGGACTTTCTTTGCTGTGGAAGACAGTACGTTTGTGCGCCGTGGAAACTTGCTACGTTGGATAGTGTGCCTTGAAAAAAAAGGGTTGAAAACCAGTGATTTATACTAATTATAATGTCTAGCAGCTAAGTTACATCCACTGTCCCACTATTAGCCACTTTTCAATTTTAGCACTGAATAGTGCACATACCACTGTACAGCGCCCCACTAAACCCGCACACAGTTGAAATAAAACTTCGGTATTCGAGACTCCCGTGTCAACAAGCACCTTTCTTACAATAACCCATATTAGGTGCAGGCATGACAACACGGGAAACTTGATCGTTTTATTGCCTTCTACTTCTAGTCTCTATTTACTGCTTACTTGGATTAATCCCGTATCAGGTAGCTACGGAATAACACGAGAAACTCGAGAGTTTAATTAATGTATATTGATTAGTTTCTATTTATTTCTGACTAAATTGATTATGTAAATCATGTTCCATATAAGGCGGAGGAGTGATATCACGGGAAGTAAAACGTTTTAGTACATCACAAATGACGTTAGTTGGAATTTAAATCCCGCCTGTAACATATGTAGTGTTACATTAGGGAAAAGAATCCGATCAACAATACAATAAATTGTATATGCCCATGTCTTATTCCTCGTTAGGCGTTAAAAGAGTAACTCTGTCGCTAACAAACAATTGAAAGTTTATAAATAGCAACAAAGGGTTCAAATTGGCAACAGTGGATGGCGGGCTTGTCCTTATCTCGTAGAAAGTAACCCATGGTGGGAAAGTAAGGGTTGTATTGGGCCACGGCTTTAAGGCGGTTGTGAGCACTTCAATATAATAAATGCTGCGTGAAAGAAGAGCGAACACAACACTATCAGTCAGTCTGTATTCTATAATATCCATTAAAATGTTAAATTATCAAAACTCCCTGTATAAATATTTGCGGGGCACACAGCAGCGATATGTCCTTATCTGATTTATAAGTTTGAAGTGTTGCATGACTTATTAGAAAGACAAGATTCGTGGGCTAGTGCGTAACGCCTCATGCACATGACCTATCCGTTTAAAACATTTAACTTCACTGATGAGAGGACTTCGCAAGTTATTCATACAAAGTTCAGGGTTACATAATATCTCAAATGTATTAAATTTTAATTAAAATGGCAAGAATTGCATTTGCGAAAACGAAAATTAACGGGACGTTTTCGATGTAAATGGTAGTTTAGGGCGAGGGAATTTTACTTTAAATTTTCGCCTGGAAGTTTGAGCAGTGGAGAACATAGGAAGCCTTGCTAAGTGCTAAAGCTATGTTAATATTGCACCTAGCCTTTTACTTATAATGTGAAAATTCGTTGTTCTTATAATATCGCAGTTGTCAATTGTGTTATGTAGCTTGTTTGTTTGATACTAACCGAACTTCAGTATCAAAATATGAATTCATCAGAACAATCGGCCAATGTTAAGAAACAAAACACTGAATATGCATAACAATTTCCTACAAACAGCAGATATTCTCTATTAGAAGAAATGGATCAGTCAGCTGATGATGTAAGCACAAACTCGAACCATAATCCTAACAACGCAAACAAATCTCTGTCTGTTTATATAACCAAAATGGTTGGCATAAACAAGCTTATTACAAATTGAATAATATAAAAATTTTACTCCTTTAAACACATGACAGTGATAACAAAATCAAACTAGATTGCTAAACAGTTAAGGTTACAACCTCATTCAGTTATCTAGCAGAACACAAAGCTGAATATTATACATTCCAATTGAGAAATGGAAGACATTTTAGAGTTGTATAATCGGCGCAACAGTTCTAGACATGTGAAAATCTTAATGAGAGCTATGAAGCGAGTTGCTTACCAGATCAGGAGGTGACCGGTCGTCTGCATGCTGGAGGAGTGCGTGGGACAGTCATTGTCAAATATCCGCACACTGGTTATGCACTGCACTGTTAAACTTAGTTACACACAGTATATTAAAATCCACGCTGTAAAAAGCGCTTAATATAAAAAAACACTGTCAATCATTGCCTCCAATTCTTCCACACCTAACAATCCTTCCTCTTCAGCGGAATCACTCACATTATTGCCGTCATCACTGCTGTCACTACTTTCTGCACCATTATCCTGGATGAGAATTCTTTCTATTTGATTTTCTGCAATTCCGTATTTTTCGAAATAATGATTCTTAATTTATTCAACATGTCAACATACCCTTTCTCATTCTGGCCTGACAATTTCAGCAAATTGCTGGCGTTATAACTGCTCCACATATTTTAATTTAAAAGTGATATTTCTGCATGCCACCCATTTTTTTATATCAGCCCAGATTAATTCGATTGGGTTTAGATCTGGGCGATACGATGACAGTCTAAGTACATTATGGCGATGTTGTATTACTATCTGGTCAAACATGTATGACTTCTGAAGCTGTTTGTTGGCTTTAATTAAGTTATATAGATTTGTTTTACTCATGCTTTCATCTAAAGCTATATTATGTCTAAGTAACCAATCTCTCATTTCTTCTTTCAAGGAATTTGAGGTAGGTGGTTTGTCAATTTGAGTGTTGACGCATTGTGAAGCATTGTCGATGACCAGAAAGGCATATTAGGTATCAACATAGCGTTGATTCACTTCATGTAATTTTCTGTATTCATTTCTTGATGAAAATCTGTTTTTTGTTGCGACTTGTAAAAGAAGGGCATTTGGAACGAAGCCGATCTTTCCAACAGCATGAACGATAATAAGTATTTGCCCTTTGGCAACAGGTGCTTGCAAACCTAATTCGCTATCGTCACTCCAACTTTTAGATGCTGTATGACTGCTGTGTATGTATGACTCATCTTCATACACTACAGTATTTTTCTTAAATTTGTAGCACCACCTTGAAAATTGATGCTGAGATAAGTACACACTGATATAAGTACATATAAAATTATAGTCATTTGGAAAGATAGAGTCAGACTGAAAAATTAAATACCATAGCCGGGATTTGAACCACGGATCTTAGGCTTTCCGTGCCGTTGCTCTAACCGACTAAGTTATAATGGCAACATTTACTTTTTATTTTTAATTTTTTATTTTATTATTATTGTATTTTATTTATTTGTTTATTTTGCTTTTCTGTTAGAACTCTTCTATTTTATTTCGGTTTCTTCCACTTGAACCCTAAATCTTTAATAATTTTTCTGAGATTTGTAGCACCACTTTGAAAGTTTCTGCTTTCAGCTTGATGAGCAATCTGTTTATTGTTAGCACAGTTTTTCTTCCACATAAGAATTGTGAATCGTGCGCCGAATGACGCATTCGAAATCGTCTATTTCTGTAATACGTTTAGGGACCTTATGTTTCTTCCCAGGTGTGTCAAATGGCACTCTTTCATCCATATGTTTTTTTTTATCTTTGAGAACTCTGGAAACGGAACTCGGTGAAACACCAGTTGCTTTGACTACTCTTTCTTTCACTCTCTTAAGGCTTTTGTGGAACTTGGATGAACATATATTTTCTTCCTTCATTTCTGCTTCTTGCTTCATGAAGTCGAGGACATTTGCAATTATTTCCCTACTTTGACGGTGTAACACCTTAACACTTGACTTTGAAAACGTAGGATCCATGGTTACAAATATAACAAATATAAAGTAAGTACTATTTAGATACTGCTCTCTTTAAAACTACAACCAGATGCAGACACTTTCTATGCAGACTGTATGTGTTACCCCTGTGAGTAAGCAAAGGTATTATATCGCTTTCGTTGATTAAGCTAACATAAACCATTCCTAGGCTCGGCAGCTGGGGTGGCAATCAAGGTCACGATTCCAGAAGTTTTGCGCGAGTTATAATTAGAGGTTTGCATCCATCTTGCGACATTGTCTCCAAAAGCTAGGCTTTAATCCAGCTCAAATGATTCCAGTGTACCATCCACTACAAAGATGCCACTGTCGTTATTCTTTCTTGACCTTAAACCTAATGAGGAAATATATGACATAAATCGTCTCTATTAATGGTGTGATAAAAACTGAAGCAAGCAAATCTAAACGTCACGTAAGTTAGTGCACCAATAGCCAAGCTTATGGACATAGCAAAAACTATTATCATAATCCGCACATTGTGTTAAGTGCGAGAGCAAGCTCTTCACAACGAAATACACTAAATGTCCTGGAGCTCCTCCCGTCTGGCGAATTGCAAAGGAGACCATACAGCGATTTACAGAGGTTGTCCTAAACACAGGGAACAGCAACGTTTAACACGTACACTCCATGCAAGTGATGTGAAACCATACACACCTAATAAAATGTATTAGAAGTTGAGCTAAGAGCAACAAAGCACGCCACCATTCAACAGGACCAACTAGAATTTCCTCCAATAAATCAGAACAATACAACATGCAACTTTCCAGCAATGCCGGGCAACAATGACCTAAGCAAGATCCTGGACAAAATAGATTCGTTGGTATCCATTGTACTTCCCCTCATCAACACCTTACAGTGAGTGTTAGTGTTGCCGTGATGCTCTAAACAAAATAAATTCACACAAATACATCAAAACCTGCAGATAGAATAGATTACTAGGCACATAGATGAAGATGTTTTGACCCCATTGCAGATCTCTCTTCAAACTTTCCATTTTACTCCAGCACAGGTTCTAAATGCAATAAACAGAACTCCACTGAAGAGATCGCCTGGACATGATATGATCACACGTCCGCTGATTAAAGTTTTCCTAGAAAAATCCTGGTGCTACTAACGCAAATATACAGCGCAATAATTACAGTTGCTTATTTCCTGAGAAGCTGGAAACACGCCGTGGCGGTAGTGATATCAAAATCAGGAAAATCTAAGTCAGATCCTCTTATGTCCTGCTATAAGCCTTTTAATAACATTCTCCAAAACATTCGAACGCTGAATCCTTCCTTATTTTATTGGTTCACTTATTCCAGACACGGAGTATGGATTTAGGCCTAAACATTCTTGCCTTCAGCAACTGCATGAAGCTGTAATTATATCTGACACTTGTGAAGAGAAAACTGTTTGCTTTGGCCTATTCTTGGACACAGATAAAGCATTCGATAAAATATGGCACGCTATCTCTTGCTTATAATAAAACCTTCTGTTAGCAATACCGTATTCTTAGTAATTAAAACTTATCTGTCTGAAAGAATGTTCTGTGTAAAATGACTGTTTTCACCTCAGCAACACAACCAGGAGTCTCAAGGTGGAGTACTCACTTCATTTCAATATCTGGTCTTTAGCTCTGATTATCCAAATCATGACAACCTGATAATTTCACAGTTGATAGTCGATGTAGCTATCCTTGGTAAACGTCAATATATCATAGCAGCTAAGGAACGACAAGCTGAAACAGATAAAGTAGATGCATAATGCAAAAACCGGAGAATAAAAATGAATAAAAAGAAACCGAAATTAGTAACATTCACCTATTAAAGAAATACTACATTTATGTAATAAGATTTGGTGATGAGACAGAGCCACAATTTAAAACAGTGAAATATCTTGGAACAACTCGTGAGGCAAAATTAATCTGGAATGAGCATATATCTGATCTCATCAAGAAACTTAGAGAGGAAATTCATGAAGGCTTCACCTTTACCATTATCTTAAACAATGCTGATCTACTTATCGCTAAAGAGAGCCGTCTGGATGTATGTTTGTTCAATCTCAGGCTCTGCATCCAAAACTCAAGTCATAGAATACAAACATACAGAATTGGGACCTTAGCCTAATAGCAAATGCACCTCGGTACATATGCGCACATGCATGCTACACATGACCCTTCACTTGCTTCAGTAAACATGAAAATAAAACACTAACAGGATACCCCAGTACATGTCACAGGAGCGAGCACGAAGCAGACAAACGAAAGCGACATACAGACATTCTAATATGAAATTTCATCTCGCACTATGTAAACTAACGAGGGCAGTCGTGGGGCTGCAACCTCATCGCATGTCTGAGATCCCTTGTGAATAATTGTATATCTATGACCAAAACTAACAATACTACAGTGTATAAAGGATTTTCAATAAATTAAACAAAATTCTTAAACAGTGTCTCATTCACGTGTGAAATTTGGTACTTTTCCGACTTTTCGTTTTTGAGTTATACTGTAGGCATACACACGCTCACATATAGTCGCTTTTGTAAACATCTAATGTATCCATTCACATGACTTTCCCTAGTCACTGTTCTACAAACAAAAGAGCTTTCTTACAAAAGCTTATTCTTGTACTAATTGTTAATACATTACTCATTTACACATTTCCTTGTAGGTATACGAAGAATGCAGCAAGGTAAAGCGATGGTCAGATTATTTCAAGCCCGGTCGCAATTTGATGGCTTTGAAATTCAGTTTCCTTAGCAATAACACCTAAAAGAGCCCCGCCCCAAATTCTGATGTTAAAGCCATATGATTTTCTCTATCCATTCTTCAGCAAACTATTTCTGAAACACTTATTCTTCTACCTAGTTCATACTAATCGAGATAAGCGTTTTCAGAAATAAAATCAGGTCGCCATGCGATTGCTTTAAAATTCCGTTTTCTTTCCATGATCACGGGAAAGAAATGGATAACGATTTTGCATTTGAAAAAGTATAAAATATTTAAAAAAAAATCTGATGTGTTACACTCACATGACTTTCTCTACTCTTGTACAAACTATTTTTACAAACGCTTATTCTCCATATGCTTCATGTTAATGGAGATATCGAGATGTCAATCTTATTGCTAATTTTCTTGTAGATGCAAAGGGAATTGGTAGGTTTTAAGCGATAGTCAAATATTTTAACGCTGGTTGCTATGTGGCGCATTCCATTCTCTTTGCATGTCCAGGACATAAAAAAAATGAATAACGAATTTGAGAAAAAGTATAAGTATTGGAAAATTTAAGGGAATAACAAGCAATATCTCGCAAACGGTTCACTCAACAAAAGAAATGTATATGACATAAATTGTGTATTTTAACGCGATCTATATTTTTCGTGTAGTAAAATTTTGTCTATCTCTTATGGTTTACCAGTTATGAAAAAGTCGTTCATAATGAAGAATACTTTTGGAGACATTCCCAGAAAATTCGAGATATACATTTTATTTGTCATGACAATATCTTAAACATATGATATTTTAATCAAAATTGTTAGAGCCGTTTTTGAGAAAATTAAAATTTTCGAAAAATGTTCCACGTAAAGGGTAGTCCGGGGTGGGGGGATTTTCTTGAAAACCTTCGTGTCGTATTCTTAGAAAACACTAAACTGAATTAATATTAACCTTGATATTAACTGACTTTTCCTTTATAAGTTAAGTGTTCATGAATGCACACACACCTTTTTCTAGAAAGCTTTCATTATGCAGGGAGCTCAAAACGTGTTTTTCCATTGGAATCTCGGTATTGAATTTTTGGGTGACATTCAATACTTCCTCTACTTTACTATAGTAAGGAGTCGAGAAAATAAAAAAGAATAGAGATTTACTTCTGAGAAAAGTAAAAAGTATTTGATAATTTAAACCAATAACTGAGAATATTTCAGAAGTGGTTAACGCCACAAAAAATGTACTTGACATATATTGAGTGCTTTAGCAGATCTGTATTTCTTGTGAAATACGATTTTGTCTATCTCTTATCGTTTACCAGTTATACAAAATTCTTTTAAAATAAAGAGACTACCTATCCCAGAAAACCCAAGATATACATTTTACCTAAGTTATGAAAATAGCTTGAATATACAGTATTTTAACAAAATCTTTAGAGTAATTTTTGAGAAAATAAAAAATAATCAAAACTTTTCCTTGTAAAGAGTAGTTTGGAGCGGAGGAGTTTTAAAAATCTTCGTGTTGCACCCTTGGAAGTTCCTGAACATAAATACCAAGATTCGTATTTCACCAACTTTTCGTTTTTTAGTTCTGCTGTTCACAGACACACACACTCACACATACACACAGAGACAAAAACAAGCACACGGCTCTTTTTGTAAAATTGCTTTTTTGAGTTCAGGGTACCTCAAAACATGTATTTTCTATGAAATCTCATCGAAGTTTTGGATGTAATACAATTTTTCGTATACTATTACTGTAAATACGTACTAGAGGAAGTAAAAATGTGTTTTTGGTTCAGTCGACCTCAAAACATGTATTTCTGTTGAAATTTAATGTCCAATTTTTGGGTGGAGAACAAAAGTTCTACTTATTATCGGTAGGTGGCAGATTAAATAAAAATATGCTGTAGAAATGGAATGCTAGTGCTTATACAATTCCTTTGCAAAACCTCGCTTTGCTGATCAATAAAGAGATCGGGAAGGATATGAGACTAATGCTTGTATTTTAATATCATCCCATCTATAGACATATACAGCGAAATATATTATTACTCGTATTTAAGAACCTTAGCGAGGTGTAGAAAGCTCTGACCTACATTCTGAATATTTTTCTCTCCATTCTTTCCCTTTCTCTTAACGTCATTTTCTCGCGGAGTTTCTTTCGGTGTGAGAGAAAATTCAGTGTGCATGTAGGGGCGCTGCTTCACAGGATGGTTATCAAGGCTTGACAGGAAAGTTTTCAAAGTTTCATGTAGGTGGATAATCACAAAGGTTATCATTTTCAAGAAAAGCTGTGACACTCGAGTTTTGCTGATGACAGTGCCAGAAATTTTGCTACAGATCCCTCCAATTGACTGCCTATACTAAATAATTAATACTGTATTGGAAATCCGGGCGACTAAAATGGTGTACAGTGATTATACGAGGTTAAACGTTATACGTAGATAAGTCAAAAAATAAGTTTCTCTATTATATTACTCGAAAATAAGAATCGGAATGCGCTGCAACTTATGTATCCGCTAGACTGTTTTTCCACGGACAAATTACAGGTTGTAGCGATATTTTCGCCTGATTACGCATACACAAAAAGGAGCACTGTAGTAATTATAATTTAGGAATTATTAATAATTAATTAACATGCAATTTGGTAATTTTCCATGATTTTAAAGTAATCTGATTAAAAATGCGCCAATCGAAAGCCCATATGAAATTCTAAATATGTTTTAAGTCACAATACCATTGTTAAATAAATGAAGGTAATTGTCTAAGAAAAACTGTAATATTTAGGAAAAAAATCTGATGTGTTACACTCACATGACTTTCTCTACTCTTGTACAAACTATTTTTACAAACGCTTATTCTCCATATGCTTCATGTTAATCGAGATGTTAATCTTATTGCTAATTTTCCCTGTAGATGCAGGGGAATTGGTAGGCTTTAAGCGATAGTCAAATATTTTAAGAACTGGTTGCTATGTGGAGTATTTAATGGAATAACAAGCAATTTCTCGAAAATGTTCACTCAACAAAAAAATGTATGTGACATAAATTGTGTATTTCAACGCGATCTACATTTTTTGTGTAGTAAAATGTTGTATATCTCTTATAGTTTACCAGTTATGCAAAAGTCGTTCACAATGAAGAATACTTTTGGAGACATTCCCAGAAAATTCGAGATATTCATTTTATTTGTCATGAAAGTATCTTAATATATGGTATTTTAATCAAAATCATTAGAGCCATTTTTGAGAAAATTAACATTTACGAAGAATGTTCAATGTAAAGGGTAATCTGTGGTGAGTGGATTTTCTTGAAAACCTTCGTGTCCCATCTCTGGAAGATACTGAACCTAAATACCAAGTTTGGTGTTTATCCGACTGTTCGTTTCTGAGTTATGCTGTTCACAGACAGACACACACACACACACTGAGAGACACACACACACGTACATGTTTCCAAAAATCCTTTTTTGGATTCAGGAGGCCTCAAAACATATATTTGCGTTGAAACCTCGGTATCGAATTTTTGAGTGGAATGCAATGCTTCCCCTACTTACTATACGTAGTAGGGAAAGTAAGAAGAGTAGCTTCGTTTCAGACTGTCCACTACATTTTCCGAGCGTGGGGCCATAAAAATCCAAAGCTTTTTTGTACTTCGAGGGGATGAGGCAAGTTGTAAGAGTAAACAGACGCTATGAGGCAACGGACTTTCTTTGCAGTTAGGCTTTGAATTTTCAACCAGGGAACCAATAAACTTAGAGAATAAGTATTAGAACCACTGAAAAGATAGGAAGACGTAATTACATGTTCAAAATTTGGAGACCAGCAGTGATAGTCATATGTGAATGCGAGCGTGAATTTCGGGCAGTCTGCCATGATTCTCCGTTAAGGTAACACGCATCACGTTGAGTCAAAAGAAAAGGACAATAAGTTCTGAAATTTACTAAGTGCCGCACTACGGTGTAATCATAGAGTAATGTGTGTGGAATAATTATATACCATGTTACAGTGTTCGTCGAAATTATCTATCCAAGATAATAAATAACTTAACACACCGCAAGTGATTACTTCAAGTACGCTGAAATAAAAAAGAACGGTGACAGAGCGCCTTAGATACTAAATAATTAGCCGGAGCAAAATGTTAGTGGACCAAAGGGGGAAGATATTCTTATATAAGAACCGTTCGGGGTAGAAAAAACAGGAATCTTGCAGTATTTCAGGCATGAATACGCGCCTTAGTGAGGAAGTGAACACGTGTGTTCTTGATGAATAATACCTAGTGTCACCACTCCCGCAATTCTATCCTGACAATAACAGTAGGCAATTTCAGACCAATTCGACGACAGCTGACCCTGAGATGCGACGATAAGTGCTTCCTAACTGACATCGGCGATCTCGAGTCCTGAAGACTACACTACACCTATAACAACGCAGAGACGATGATGACGCAGATAAAATACCTTAAACGAAACAGCGGGAAGAAAACCCTGCAAGGTTCAAAATGATTCTTTTTTAATTTCAAACCCTTATTTTAGAGCTTTGAGAAGTTATCTTGCTTGATTTCATGGCAACTGGAAACACAACTGTTTATCAAGTGAAATTTAACACATTTGAAGGGAGCTCCGCGGAGTGGAATGTTTGCAAACATCTGTTGCCGACAGCAACACAAACACATAGTACAAATGATATGGGCAATGTACTGCACGTGCACCATATACGGCATTCTCGGCTCCAGTGAGTTTTATCTATTTGTAAAATTGAAGAACGGGGCAGACGAGTTACCAGCGAGGACGAAGTGAAAGACGAAATATTGAAATGATTCATGACACTTCCTAGCGACAAGAATGGAAAACCTGTTCGTACGCTATACCAAATGCCTAAATGCCATCTATTAATTATATCAAGAAATAAAATAATGATGCAGTCACAGAACAATGCTCTTTATTTTGACATACCTTTACCTGTTCACATACAAAAAATTAATGAAATTTTCTTTTTGAATTATCCTCTTACAATTACGCAGATTCTTGTGGTATTTCTCGGCCCACTGTACTCGCTCTGTAACTTACATAAAGCAATTTATTTATACAGAATTTCAAAAGTGGTGGTATGCATTTCAGGGATCAGAAGCAAAAGTAAAGAGAAGCAAAATAGTTCCGTAAACATGGGTCCGGAAATTAACCGTTTACGAGATAACCTATTTTCCTGATCGTGGCCTGCTTAATACTAAGTTATAATACCTGTCTTCCGCATTAACTGCATACAAACAAATCCGCCCTCCTCTCTCATTGCTTGAACCATAGTAAACAAAAAACATTTAGTGCTTGTTGAACATTCGTGCTATGCCGATTGTGCATGAAAGTTTTGTGAACAAATACATACAGAATCGTAATTAATTCTGTCAAAGTTTTGTAAACATGGAAGAAAAGTACAGCAAAGTAGAATACCAGCCAACAACAATGCTCTCGAGGCGCGCGTTTATATGCAGAAGCTTTTCTTAACACATCCGGACATTCGAACTTTCACCGGAATCCATCAACGCCTTAGAGAAATTGGATCCTTCGGATGCCAAGATCGACCAGTAGACCGACATCCATATAGCTCTTGATGCAGAAGAACGTTTAGATGTAAACCCAGGAACGTTAACGAGGAAGGTTTCTATTCAAGAGGTAGTAAGTGCAAACAGAGTATGGTAAATCTTACATCGCCAGTTACTGTTTCCTATCATATCCAAAGTGTTCAACGTCTCAAGAACATCAGACATCCTTCCTAGATTGACTTTCTGCCAGCAGATACAACAGAGTGCACTACGCAGTCAGTTCTAAAACAATGTTTTTTTATAGAAGAAGATAGGTTTACTACGTGTTTAATGTTCATGTGGATCGCAGTTTCTACCAGACTCCTCAGTCGGCTACTTCAGGATGTTTTGCTCCCATCACCCTTTCCCTCCAACACAGAAGCAGCAGTGTAACGCAACTTGAATACGCTAAAGAGGAACCGCCGAGGTCGGCCTCGCTTCTTGTGTTCTTTTGTTATGATGTTTGCTCTCCATGGATGTGTATGTTTTATTATGTTCTCAATGGTCTATATAGTGCTATGTGCCTGATTGATCAATGAAATTAAACATAAAAATTCTTATGTGATACATTTACATAATTTTTTCTACCTTCTGTCGTTTATTATAGGTATACTTATTACTCTTACTAAAACTTATTTTTCTATTTACTTAATTTTAACTTTTGCAGAAACAGCTATATTACACATTTCGTTATAGATACAAAGAGAACAGCGATAGTCAAATGTTTAAGAACTGGACGCTGTTTCCATGCAATTGTGAGACACAACTGAATGTTGACAGAACTTTAAAAGACTGATCAAGTAATGAATAATTCTAACCCTATTGTACATTTCCTTGACAAACATATAGTATGTCTCTATTTTATTTCAAATGTTCTATATTCTGTGTAATATTTATGTTTATATACAATTTTTGTACATTTCCTTGACATGTTCTATTCACAAGCCTTTATGGCTACTAGTGAACTCTCAGAATGCAATCCAATCTAATCTAACCATTAATAACTAATAACTCACAAATAGCTTGTGCCAAAAAAAGTTATTTGAAATGCATTGTGTGTTTGAAAGAGAATTACATTTTTATGTAGTTATTTTTCGTCTATCGCTTAACGTTTACCAATTATACGAGATTGTACAAAGTTCCTTCCGAATAAAGAGCACTTTACGGGATATTCCCAGAAAATTAAAAATGCACATTTTATTTGTCATTTAAATATCTTATATACATATATGATATATTAATTGGAATTCTTAAGAGCCATTTTTTAGGAAACAAAATGTCGAAAAAATTTCCATGTAAAGGGTAGTTGGAGATGCGGGGATTTTCATGAAAAGTTCGTGTCGCATCTTTGGAAGGCACTGAACATAAAATACCAAGTTTGACATTTATCCGACTTTTCGCTTTTGAGTTATGCTGTTCACAGACACAACACACACACACTCACGCGGGCTTTTTCTAAAAATGGTATTTTTAGGTTCAGTGGGTCTCAAAACCTATATTTCCGGTGAAATCTCGGTATTGAATTTTTGGATGGAATACAATACTTCCCCTACTTACTATACGTAGTAGAGAAAGTAAAAATCTACAAACACATATTCTTAGGTCAACAATCGAAACCAATGAGCAAGAAATTAAACTTTCACCTACAAAATTTAAGGATACAATGAGCTGCTCGACATGAAATTGTCAGAATTCTGGAATCTAGTTCACATATGAGGTGTTAAGCTGCTATTTTACCATTTCGGGGGGATGAAAAAAATTTGATTATCTTGATGTATCAGTTTCACATGTTTAGAAAAATCAGAGGTAAATTAACATATAAACTAGCATTATTGTTGTTTTTTATATGAATTAAAGTTGTTGTTTCTGAACAAAATGTCCCTAAAACATGTTTGTGTTCCGCACTTTCAATCGCTTCGGTGTACAAGACTGCTGAATGAATTTGAGTAAGTTTTAAAATCTTGAGATTGTTTACTTCGTTTGTACTTTCTTCCTGGGATTTATTTTAGACATGTTATTGAGGGTTTGTTTTTAAACAGGATAAAAGGGTTAGATTATTACAAAGTTTTGATTACTAATCACTTTCAGAAACATAAAATCATTGGCAATATGCAGTCAGTAACTTATGATGTACAGGGTGTTTCTAAAGTAAGTACCGTTTTAATATTTTGCCGCTGCAGCGCAGCAGTTGCAACTTTGAGCATACGCGATCACTTCCTCCATTCGTTAGGAAGCCAGACGCAGCTGTAAGCGATGGTCACCTTGTGTTTTCTTGTTGTTAGAACGTTTCGAAATGTTCTGTGAAATCAGATCAGTGATTCGATTTTTGAATACGAAAACTGTTACGCCAGCAAATGTTCAACGCCAATTGTGTGAGGTTTATGGAGATAAAATAAAATAACAATGCCCGGCCACATACAGCTAAACGAACTCACGATCTGATCTCATCATTTGGTTGGGAACAATTCGACCATCCTTCCTAAAGTCCGGATTTGGCACCAGGCGATCTTCATCTGCTTCTTCATCTGATGAAATTCGACAATGAACAATGATAATGTTGTGAAACAAGAAGTCCAAACTTGGCTTTCATCACAGGCGGCATCATTCTTTGACGAAGGCATACAAACCTGGTTTCCGGTTACGATAAGTGCCTGAATAACGGCGGTGACTATATGGAGAAGTAGTGTAAGGTAATTAATGACAATAAAGTATTTGGAAAATGTTCTTTTTTTAAATTATTGCTACTTAGATTAAAAGCACGCCTCGCACATGGCAGATTGTACTCTGTTTTCATTATGATCCCATGGTCTTTTCAGTGTGAAAATTGGATTTATGACGGTTTTTGTGAATATATAATTTAAGAAGTTTTAGCATTTTCAAGCGTTTTTTAAAATTGTATAAAATATACAAGTATTCCAAATTTTGCAAAAAAAAAATAGATTTGAAATCTCCTGTGTCGATTGTTGTGATACGTAAAACGTAAATGAATCTGAAGCGTAAAGGTTAAACATTAATTCTCGGTGCCTGATCAAAAAATAAAAATCGAAATTCCAACGGTTGACACGCAAATTGAACTATACATTTAGGGAAAATCGTCTTAACTGCAGTATAATGAATTAAATAAGTTTTTAAAATAACAGTTAAAATTTTAAACACAGTGTTTTATAAAATGTAGAAAATTATTTAGCTTTTATTTATTTGCGTCTTTGGCATTTTATAAAAATAGATAATTCAAAATGAGATTAGAATTTAAGAAGAATCAACAATGTTGTACTATGCAACAGTAGTACCATTACAATTATGGTGTTATGTAATAAAATACGAATAACTATAGCGATTAATGCTGTGTAGGTCAAATGAATGTATCGGGTTTTCTTATATAACTCACGAGGAGTGAATTTAAACAAACGTTGGATTTGTTACTATAAATTTTAAAATGTAATAGCTAACAGGAGATAAATTATAGTATAACTACCATGCCTACTTGCAAAACAAAACTGGAATATTTTACACGTCTTGTGCCGTTATAAAGAAGAAGATGATAAACTCAGACAGGAGTTTTGCGTTTTCTAACAGAAAGCGAGCATCTAGCAGTACTTGAGGGATCCTTCAAAGCCCTCCTCGATAAACCTTTGTAAATATATTTTAGTTAAAAGAAACATTCAGCATCAGCATAACAATTTACCATGGGTATACAAATTCTGAACATCCAGATCTTGATCTTCCTGAACCGTCTAGTGTTCAGTTTGTTTTCTTTGAGGTTGGTTGCTCTGATATAAGTGGCAGTCAACATTTACACACCCAGATCTGCAAGACAGCTTGTCTACAATGCAGGCAACGCTCCAGGACTTCACCTCTCGCCTGGCTGAGTTACGCTGTGCAACCAACACGCGCCTTGCGGCCGAGGAGGCCAAGCAGCGGACCTCGGCCAGAGCAATCAGCGCCCTCTCAAGGCAGATCGCTTATCTCCAGGAAGATGACGGGATCCTCGCATCGGTCCAGCGCAAGCTAGAACGCATCGAGGGACATCTCGTCGAACCAGACGACGCCGAAGATGGAAGCGACGACCGACCCACGCGACTTGGTGCCTTTCAGGCTTCAATTGCGGGGCTTCGAGAGCTCCAGACCGAAGCCAACTACTACATCTCAAATTTCACAGCAGAACTTCAGGACACCTTGACAAGCAGAGACTTCCATAGCCACATGACTACACTCACCCTGACAATACGAAGCATTGTCAAAGAAGAACTCCACTTCCTTAGGAAGCTTCAGCAAGCAGACGCCGATCCACCGGACTGGCCTGACTCAGCTCCCAGAGGCCGCGTTAGGCACCCGAGACATTACTGAACAGCACCGCACTCAACTCTACATCGGCGGCATCCTGGGAACTTTCCCGCCGAACACACTATCCCTCTTCACTTTTCCTTTACCACTCGCCTTGAATTCCCAAGGGCGCAAGTAGGGCCTCGGTCATACTTGCGTCCTGGCACCTTACTTTCACCTGGCTTAGGCCCTAGTGGCCGGCCAATATATCCTCGCCACTGACTGCGCTGGTGCAACAGCAGTACAGCCTCACTATCACACTTGAATTCCTCTTTTTCCTTCTTCCATTTTTCCGTCCGGTGGAGGAGTTTTTAGTGGGTATGCCGACTATTGGCGAGTCCCACACTCTCAGTCCCAACTCCCATCGGGGCTGAGGTAAGTGATTAAATCATTTTCTCCTCCACTCGAAAAAAAAAGAAAAAAAAAACAAATGAAGTGGAGCTGGTTTTCTACTTTGTCCTCTTGAAATAACTGCTTGTGTGTGTGTAAACCACTTGCACTAGAATCTTGCAACAAACGACACTGACATTCTAATTTACCCTACCTTTATTCTGTTGATGTAACTAGGCATTGTTCCATTTAAAAATTGTATGTTTCCTCAAAAAATACACTTTCTCAGTATTATTAAAATCTGTTTATAGGCTAAAAGTACGAACCCCTGACTACCAATTAATGCTGTGAAAAATGCACATCAATAACAATTTCCATTTCGAAATTTGCGGTGATTCACCCTGTCAACCTTATTACTTTCTCCAACCACACACCTAGTAGGTGGAAAAGGCTTGATACCGAGATTTTATCGGAAATATATGTTTTGAGACCCCTGAATACAAAAAAGGACATTTTTAGAAAAAGGTCGACGCGCGCATTTGTGTGTGTGTGTATGTATGTGAACATGATAACTAAAAAAACAAAAAGTCAGATCAACACAAAACTTGGTATTTTAGGTTCAGTAGCTTCCAAAGATGCGACATGATTTTTAAGAAAATACGCCATCCTAAAATACCCTTTACGCGGAACATTCCTAGAAAATGTTGATTTTGTAACAAATGGCTCTTAACGATTTTGATTAAAATTCCAAAACTTTTTTTCTGCCATCAGCCATTTCTGAGATATCCGTTATCAATGATTTGAATTATTCAATACTTAGCCACTCTTTTACAATCCTGTCATTCACTTGTTTCTCATGATTGCATGGGAGCTGTATGAAATTTTAAGACTAGCATATAGCGTCCAGTTCTTAAACATTTGACTATCGCTGTTCCCTTTGTATGTATAACGAAATGTGTAATGCCTGCAAAAATTTATTTGGACTAAAATAAAGTACATATATATATATATATATATATATATGTATATAAGCTTTTGTAAGACTAGTTTGTGTATCCATAATAAACAATAGAGGGTAGAGAAAGTCATGAGAATGTATCACATCAAAAATTTTTAGAAATAGTATTGCCATATTAAAACATATTAGTATTTTTACTTTTACTGCAATTGCTATCCAGATGTTTTACAACTCCTAAAAGAAATGCAAAATCGCAACTATTTTGAAGCATTTTAATGTTAAATTACATCCATTTGGAGAATCTAGCTTCAGAAATATTCCGACTTCTGCCTTACCTATGGAACCACAAGTAGCCAGGACTATGCTTCAGAATTCACAAACGCAACGGCTTGTAAGATTCAGGGAGAATAGAAGATACAGAGAGCAGAATAGGAGTCTCCTTCTCAGCTATAGCTCAGTCCTTCATTCGGGTCCAAGTGGTTATACCAGTCAGAGTTGCATACAAATCGATCCTATGAATAAAACGTGCCCGAAATGTAGCGCAAACTATGGACTGACGTGCAAATGGGCTTTGTTGTCACTTGGTTAAACACTTTGAGACATGCAAGAACCTACCCCTCCCGAAGCTAATTGACAGGCATCCATCCAATGCTACCGGCGCATTTCCCTATCATGCTATTTCGACGATATCATCATTTGCTTTAGAAGTTCGTGATTCCAAGTTTAATCTTACTTTTAAAATTCAAAGGCCGGTTTACCATTTCCTTGGTAATTTACTCCCAGAAATAGACATACGAAACCATGGGTTTTTAAATTTACTTTATTTCTGATGCTGATCAACGTTGAATCTGGAAGTATCTATGCAACAAAAACAAATTTGTACCTTGCGAAAAATGGAAATATTACTGCACTAAACACAGGGAGTCAAAGGAGAGGAATATCCACGCTGAGGAATGGGCGAGTAAAAACTACTTAAAACATAAAAAGGGAACAGTGAAGAATTTCTGAGAAATTCGTATTTCGGGGTATTATTCCTCATAAAAAAACAAAAGAATATCGCACAAAACATGTAAAATTAAAAATTCATTATGCAGTTATGAACTCGAATAGTGATGAGAGTAAAAACAATAACATGGATTTATTTTAATTATACAAAAATAAATTTTGTTTCACAATTCTTTAGTAATTAACACTAGTTGAACAGGAGGATAAATAGTTTAAAACAATACTGTAATAAATATAGGGTCCTCAGATTAAGCGGCCACGCTTTCAACGGCACCTGGATCGCGGTCGCGCGTCGCTTTCTACCGACAATTTTTCTTATGCGTCGAAACAAATAGGATGAACGACAAGGTCAACCAGAACCATTATTATTTCACAAATTACAATGTCGAATGTCCCTTATATTGCTTACATTTTCATAGATGCTGTTGGAAATGTTCTCCTTGTGCTCGAAGACAGCATATCAGTTTCTTAAGATATGCTTATAAACATGTTGCATGTCTTCTTGGGAGATGTTCGTTATTTCTTCCCGTATATTATTTTGCGGTTCTCGTAATGTTCGGGGATTAGATTCACACACTTTGTCTTTCAAATTTCCCCACAAGTAAAAATCGTAAGGCCTGAGGTCTGGGGATCAAGCGGGTCAAATTCCTATACTGATCACTCTTTCACCAAAGACGTCAGCAATTGCATCCAAAGAAGTGCGAAATTAAATTAAATTGAGTTTTAGCTACTATGGTCCTTAGCGTCCCATTCTACATTGGGCATGAAAGACCGGACATTTTGCTCAGAGGCCTCTTATCAGGCTTGAGGATCTTTTACGTGCCGTAATCTAGACACGGGACCACCGGGTTTACATCCCTTCCAAAGGAAGCCATGCTAAGGATTTTTACGCCCGAAAAATCCATCGCCCTCCGCCGGGTTTGAACCCGCGACCTCGGGAACTAGAGGCTAGCACGGTACCACTAGTCCACGGAGGATGACAAAAAGAACTGCGAGCTGTATGGACCGTAGCCCTGTCATGTTGAAATACACCGTGCATTTGCTCTTCATCTGTCAATTGAGGGAAAAAATTGTTCCAAAATTACAGTTTGGTGGCGTGCAGCATCACTTGTTTCGTGAAAAAAAGATGTGGGCCTATTCTAGTTGTACCCACAGCACACTTAACGCCCACCTTAGGATCATTTCGTGGACTTTGATGTGCGCGTTTTTGATTTTGAGTTGCCCAGTGGCATCAATTTGAGATTTAGCTCGTCCTTTCAAGTCAAACCGCGCCTTGTCACTGAATAACACAAATTATGGATTTATGTTGCCGCTATGCACGGACTCCAGAAACCAGGTGCAAAACTTGTTATTCTCTGCGGGTCCCTCTCCTTCAAGGCTTGCAATTTTGTTGTTTTGTAAGGTCGTAATTTGTGTAGTTTCGTCGCTTTTTGTGACAACCCATAGCTGATCCCGTACTTTTGAATTTCTTGACTATTTTATGAACTGTACTTCTGTTAGATGGAACAACATCAGGAAAGTGTTCCGAAAATACTCTACGACACTGAAGCGGAGATTCGTGTTATATAAAGTTGCAACAAATGAAAGCTCTTTGTTCTGTAATAAATTGGACCATGACTGGACTAACACGCAGCTGAAAACCATCAAAGACGTTATGTACTGCCTTCGTTTGTCATACGTGGCGTGAGTCAGGTCATGCCATATGTGACGCTATAGTGGGAACTGGAATCTCAGCATGCGATTGGCGCGCGTCCGAGACCAGTAGCCGATAAGAGCGTGGCCGCTTAATCTGATGGCACCGTAATAACAATAATGCAATTTAAACTATACAAAAATATGATTTAGATATTTTAATTGTTTATTTTTTAATTTAAAAGTGTTGGATAGTTGTGAATCCGATTATTGTGGGTCAAAATTGCTACTGTGGTTAGAGGCTGCAGTTGTTAGACGTTAATGTTCAAAGAAACACATAAAGTAGAATGGTTAGTTTTGTAATTTATGAAAATAGACTTATTATTTATTTCAGTTTTTTGCACCTATATAATTTACTAGGGCGACGCTGTAGCCGAGTGTTTAGACCGATCGCCTCTCACTAAGGTTCAATCCTAGAGACCCGCATGTGGGATTTGTGGTGGACAAAGCGGCGTCTGGGCTCTCCGGTTTCCGCCGCTACGTTTCATTAAACCGGTGTTCCATCATCACCTTTCCTATCATTCATCTCTCCTCTGCATCTATCATTTACTTCCTCGCTCTCATCCCGGGCGCGTGGCTGATCCCCACCTGGTCTCTCACTCTCTGATCCATAGGCACTCTGCCCCCGTCAGGCTTCTGCCCCGGGCGTTGTCGTACGTCCTGGGGAGTGAGTCCTCGGCTCTGGCGCACTTTTAAGGAGGGTCGGCTCTGGCCCAGTTGGACTGTTTCCGCCTTGTAGTTAATTTTTTTGTAAAATTTATTAGAATATTTTGAGATTTTGCGAAATTAAAGTAAATTAAATTCAGAAAACAACCTTCTGCTGCATAATCAACAGACATATTTTAGTTGATTTTCTTTGTGTTGTATCAACCGCATTAGTAGTTATAAACAAACTTCCCCATCCTATAATACCACACTGAAGAACAGAAAGCGGTGAAGGTTGAAACGTGCGCATACTGTAAAAGGAATTTTATGAATATTTAGTTTCGTTACTGTCACAAGCGAAATGGCTCCGCGGTAACGTGTGAGGTTCGTATTTGGGAGGTTCCGAGTTCCGTCTGGCCGGCCACTCAGGCCTTGGTTTTTCGTGGTTTCCCCTGGGCTGGTTGCTCTTCTACCATGAATTTCCTGTCCATCATTCCTTTAATCTGTTTAATTCATATATTTCAGGATTGTGAGACCAGGTGACGGCGATTGGTGTGTTGCGGTGGGGCATTGGAATTTGCACTGTGTAAAGATTTCTCCCGGCACTTGGCTTGCCGGCTGGAGTCCCTTCCTGAGAGTGTCTTGTTTATACCCGGGACCCCCAGCTTGGGGGGGCTAAGTCAGGACAAGCCGGCATTCGGGTTGGTGTCATTCTGGAATCGTTAGGGACCCCAACTTTGCCGATACCTATCGTCGTCCGGATCTGGTTAACCTTCGGATCTCCCCTTCATCCGTTCCTCACAGGGGACAAGTTGGAAGAAAAAGGTCCTTATATGCCCTACGTGCGGTGCTGTGCTCCAGTGACTGAAGGCCCCTCTGTCTGACTATTCTTAACCATAATCCTTTCTTCCTGTCTTCAAGACAAAAGCTCCACAGAAACATTTTCTTCTGCTGGAGAAAGTGGTGAGGTGACAATTGATTAGTAAATGCTGGTTCTACTTCATACTATACATTATGTTCCCCGTACCGGGATTACTCAGGCGGTAATGCCTGTGGTCCACATTCGGGAGGTCCTGGGATCGATCCCCGGTGACCGCCCACTCTGACCCATGGGTTTTTCGGGGTTTTCCCGGGTCGTCAGGCGAATGCTGGAATGGTTTCTTTCACCCTTGGAATTTCCTGTACCTGCAGTTCTTTCCATTAATCTTTCATTTATCCTTTACCCCGTTTGGTCTATTTCAGGGTTGGAAGTGTTGGCGATGGAGTCTCGGTGAAGCATGGCAGGGAAAAAGGATGCTTTCTATGTAGGGTGAGGTACCGGTCTGCCTGTCCGACTGCTGGGGCATCTATAACTGGAAACTGTAGGGATTCCTGTCATTGCTATTCCGCCAACCCTGGTTAGCGCCGCCCGGTGTCTCCATTCACGTCATCCCTTTCTCCCGGGAGCGCCACCTTGGGACGTCGTATAATATTCTCATTCCTGGATCGGTTCCGAATTCCCTCCGCTTCACAATCCAGTCCAATCCAATGCTCCTCGTAAAAAGGTAAATCCATAGGGGACATACCAACAGGTCAGCTTTAATATCTTGCCTGATACTGGTTTCACCAAAAAATACGTGGAGCACTATATGGTTCTTAAATAGATCAGTTGTGTTCGGGGATAAAATAATTTATCACTTTAATTATTTTACAGGATTACAACTGTTACTACCATAGTAGAACTTTTTGGCTGCTTCTTCAAATATGGACTGTTAGGGCGTATTATGAAAATGCTTTTCGCGCTAAGAGAAACTACGCTTAAAAATATTTAAGTTATTCCAAATTATTTCAAAAAGATAATATCCGTTCCAGAAAAAAATATTTACAAATGCAAAGGAGACTTCATTTAAATATTTCAGAAGTTCGGAGTTATAGATACCTACTTGAATTTGCGTATTTTGAGAAAATGAGGTATATGTGAACAATGTTAATTACAAAATTATTAATGAAACATTGCATAGAGGAATGTATCACACTAGTCCACCAATGGCAAAATGTATTTTATTTTAAAAGCCAGGTTATCTTCCATTCATTTCGGAAGATTTGAGTTGAATAACCCGTAAATGTGTGTAGGCTTCTTTTTTTTTGAGAATGAATAGTTAAGGTATCAACAAAATGATAACAGCTTCATTTGGAGATCCATCTCAAGGGTTTTTATTTATTTATGGACACTGTTTAACTGCTGTGGTCGTTAGCGTCACATTCTATATTGGACGTGAAAGACCGGTAATTTTGCTCAGAGGTCACTTTATCAGGCTTGAGGTTCGATCCATCTCGAGCGATATACATTTTGGCACATTTATTAATTAGACCCTTGGCACAAACTAGTATTTTGAGGTGTCTCATTGGCATTGCTTGAAATAGGAATTTTCTTAGTTTCTTCTTACAACAGCAAAAAAAACATCATTTCTTTGAAGACGTACTCCACACTGGGTTTTACTTTCTCTACCACATACCAAGTATTTAGAGGAAGTATTACATTTCATCTAAAAGTTCGTTATAGAGATTTCACCGGAAATACATGCTTTGAGGTTCCTTGAAACCAGTAAGAATTTTTAGAAAATTGTGTATGTATGCGTGTGTGTGGTCAACATAACTAAAAAAAAAATCTGATGTGTTACACTCACATGACTTTCTCTACTCTTGTACAATCTAATTTTACAAACGCTTATTCTCCATATGGTTCATGTTAATCGAGATATCGAGATGTCAATCTTATTGGTAATTTTCTTGTAGATGCAAGGGAAATATGGTAGCTTTTAAGCGATAGTCAAATATTTTAACGCTGGTTGCTATGTGGCGCATTCCATTCTCTTTGCATGTCCAGGACATAAAAAAAATGAATAACGAATGTGAGAAAAAGTATAAGTATTGTAAAATTTAAGGAAATAACAAGCAATATCTCTAAAACGGTTCACTCAACAAAAGAAATGTATATGACATAAGTTGTGTATTTTAACGCGATCTACATTTTTTGTGTAGTAAAATTTTGTCTATCTCTTATGGTTTACCAGTTATGCAAAAGTCGTTCACAATGAAGAATACTTTTGGAGACATTCCCAGAAAATTCGAGATATACATTTCATTTCTCATGACATTATCTTAAACATATGATATTTTCATCAAAATCGTTAGAGCCATTTTTGTGAAAATTAAAATTTTCGAAAAATCTTCCATGTAAAGGGTAGTCTGGGGTGGGGGGATTTTCTTGAAAACCTTCGTGTCGCATCTCTGGAAGATACTGAACCTAAATACCAAGTTTGGTGCTTATCCGACTGTTCGTTTTTGAGTTATGCTGTTCACAGACACACACACAGACACACACACACAGACACACACACACAGACACACACACGGACATGTTTCCAAAAATGCTTTTTTTGGATTCAGGAGGTCTCAAAACATGTATTTCCGGTGAAATCTCGGTATCGAATTTTTGGGTGGAATGCAATACTTCCCCTACTTACTATACGTAGTAGAGAAAGTAAAAACTGATGTGTTACACTCACATACCTTTCTCTACTCTTGTACAAACTATTTTTACAAACGCTTATTCTCCATCTACTTCATGTTAATCGAGATAAACATTTGCAGACTCTATCTTATTGCTAATTTTCTTGTAGATGTAAGGGGAAAATATATTTACAAGGGCAATATAGAAAAACAGTAGCCTTTAACCACATACATATCTCTTAATAGCTGCTTGCTAAGTGCAGCACAATTTCCTTTGCCACAGATTAATACTCTTTGCATATCCAAGACAAAAAAATGAATAACGAATTCCCATTTTAGAAAACAAGTAGGTTGAAAAATATAAGGGAATAACAAGCAATATCTCGAAAATGGTTCACTCAACAAAAAAATGTATATGACATAAATTGTGTATTTTAACGCGATCTACATTTTTACTTTCTCTACTACGTATAGTAAGTAGGGGAAGTATTGCATTCCACCCAAAAAATCGATACCGAGATTTCACCGGAAATACATGTTTTGAGACCTCCTGAATCCAAAAAAAGAATTTTTGGAAACATGTCCGTGTGTGTGTCTGTGTGTCTGTGTGTGTGTGTGTCTGTGTGTGTGTGAACAGCATAACTCAAAAACGAACAGTCGGATAAGCACCAAACTTGGTATTTAGGTTCAGTATCTTCCAGAGATGCGACACGAAGGTTTTCAAGAAAATCCCCCCACCCCAAACTACCCTTTACATGGAAGATTTTTCGAAAATTTTAATTTTCTCAAAAATGGCTCTAACGATTTTGATGAAAATATCATATGTTTAAGATAATGTCATGGGAAATGAAATGTATATCTCGAATTTTCTGGGAATGTCTCCAAAAGTATTCTTTATTGTGAACAACTTTTGCATAACTGGTAAACCATAAGAGATACACAAAATGTTACTACACAAAAAGTGTAGATCGCGTTAAAATACACAACTTATGTCATATACATTTCTTTTGTTGAGTGAACCGTTTTGGAGATATTGCTTGTTATTTCCTTAAATTTTCCAATACTTATACTTTTTCTCAAATTCGTTATTCATTTTTTTTATGTCCTGGACATGCAAAGAGAATGGAATGCACCACATAGCAACCAGCGTTAAAATATTTGACTATCGCTTAAAAGCTACCATATTCCCCTTGCATCTACAAGAAAATTACCAATAAGATTGACATATCGATATCTCGATTAACATGAAGCATATGGAGAATAGGCGTTTTTTAAAAATAGTGTGTACAAGAGTAGAGAAAGTCATGTGAGTGTAACACATCAGATTTTTTGTGTAGTAAAAGTTTGTCTATCTCTTATGGTTTACCAGTTATGCAAAAGTCGTTCACAATGGAGAATGCTTTTGGCGACATTCCCAGAAAATTCAAGATATACATTTTATTTGTCATGAAAATATCTTAAACCTATGATATTTTAATCAAAATCGTTAGAGCCATTTTTGAGAAAATTAAACTTTTGGAAAAATCTTCCATGTAAAGGGTACTCTGGGGTGGGGGGATTTTCTTGAAAACCTTTGTGTCGCATCTCTGGAAGATACTGAACCTAAATAAGAAGTTTGGTGTTTATCCGACTGTTCGTTTGTGAGTTATGCTGTTCACTCACACACACACACACACACATACACACGCACACACACACAGACACACACACACACGGACATGTCTCCAAAAATGCTTTTTTTGGATTCAGGGGATCTCAAAACATGTATTTCCGGTGAAATCTCGGTATCGAATTTTTGGGTGGAATACAATACTTCCCCTACTTACTGTACGTATTAGAGAAAGTAACAAAACTTAGATAAACACATCTTGGTATTTAAGTTCATTATCTTCCAAAGATGTGACACCAGGAATTTCAAGAAGGTCTTTCGACCCCGAATTATGGAAAATGTTTCATTGGTTTGAATTCTCTTAAAACCACTATTTATTTAAGAGATTTACGTGATGAATAAAATGTGTATTTTGAATTTTTTTAAATAGCCATGTCTTCATCTGGAAGGAAATTTGTATAGCCAGCAAGCCATAAGGAAGAGACAAAAAGTTTTACTCAAAACTGTAGATTTCTTTAAAACACACAATTTATTGCAAATAACATTCTTTCTGTCTTCAGCCATTATTATTCGTTATTATTTGTTTGACCTCGATAATTTCTGTTTTGAAGTGCTGCCAGCATTCAGTTGTTTTTCACAATGTAATGGAAAGAGTATAGAGTTTTCAAGGCTAGTATAGGGTGGCCCGCTTTAAATGTTTGACTTTTGTTTCGGTTTCTTATATCCTCCTTGTACGTACAACAAAATTCGTAATGAACCTATTTTTGCAAAAGCGTACCTATCTCGACTATCATGTAGATAGAAAAAGATCTGGTGTGTTACACTCACATGGCTTTCTCTAATTTTGTACAAACTGTTTTTTACAAACGCTTATTTTCCGTCTACTTCATATTAATCGAGATAAACATTTGCAGAAACTTATCTTATGACTAATTTCTTATAGGTGCAAGGGGAATATGGTAGACTTTAAGCGATAGTCAAATAGAGCTGGTTGCTATGTGGAGCATAACATTCTCTTTGCATGTTCAGGACAAAAAAAAAGAGTTCCCATTTGAGAAAAAGTATAAGTATTGGAAAATTCAAATAAATAACAAGGAATATCTCGGAAATGATTCACTCCCCCCCAAAAAAATGCGTATGACATAAATTGTATGTTTTAACAAGCTCTACATTTTAGTGTAGAAAAATGTGTTTATCTTTTACGGTTTACCATTTCTGCTAAAGTTATTCAGACTGAAGAGGAGTTTTGGGGACATTCTCAGAAACTTCAAGATATACGTTTAATTTTTTATAAAAATATCTTAAATCATAGTTTAATCAAAATCGTTAGTCATTTTTGAGAATTTCAAAAGTTTCAAAACATATTCCATTTAAAGGGTAGCCTGGGGTGGGGATAATTTCTTTAAAATCTTTGTGTCGCATCTTTGAAAGATATTGAACCTAAATACCAAGTTTGGTATTTATCGGACTTTTCGTTTTTGAGTTATGCTGTTCACAGACAGACACGCACACATGGATCTTTTTTCTAAAAATGTTGTTTTCTGGATTCAGGGACCTCAAAACACGCATTTCCGGTAAATATCGGTATCGAAGTTTTGGGTGGAATGCAATACTTCCCTAACTTACTCTACGTAGTAGAGAAAGTAATAAAATTTGCGAGAATAGTTTATAGACACTATAAACGATAGTGGGTGCAGAAGGTCATGTGAATGTAAAGCATATTGACTTACTATACATTATGATCCACTATGTTTTACTTAAGTGATGCAGCAGAAAAACTCGATGTTATGTCGCAGGCTATCGGCGCCGAGTGGAGGCAGTGGTGGGAGCGGAACGGGAGGTGGCGGCGGTAGCACGAGCACTGCTCTCTACAGACTAGCCAAGCTACTCAACCAGAGGGGTGGGGGATCTAGCAGCGGGGGTGGTGGAGGAGGAGGAGGAGGCAGCACTACCCCCGACACCAGCGCTGACACTAGGCGTCGTCTAAGCTGGGAGAGGTAAGTACAGTCTCTCTATGCAAAAAGAAGACAGTCTGATGTAAACACCTCGCTACGTAATGTTTATGTAACAAAGAGAAAACGAGAGATAACTCATGGAATAACGCTGGGAATTGTTTACTTAGATTTCAGCTATATCATCGTCACTTTATTATACTTCCGGTAACTAGAATTCAGCAAAGATTGGAAGCTTTTAAACCAATTTTGGCTGTAATACTCTTAATTTTGTCTCCCTTTTAAAAGACCTTGGAAGCAGCTAGAAACTTATACTTGGGAGGTTACATATACGCTATTTAGTACAAGATAGCACACATTTGTTTCCAAAACTCTTAAAATCTCCATGCAGTGCAATATGAAAGGATGAAATTTTGTGATTTAAGAAATTAATTTCTTCTTTAAAAGTAAGTAGGGCAACTACTGAGCTGTCTCGGGGGCCTCGATAACGTGTGTAACTCACATTTGGGAGGGTTCGTTTCCTGGTGATCGCCCACTCTGACCGTGGGTTTTTCTAAGGTTTTCCTTGGTTGGCAAGGCGAATACTGGGATGGTATTGTATACCACGCATCTCCTCTCTCCCTCATTTCCTCTCATTCTGTCTCCCTCTTTCACGTTACAGGTTGACTCCGGGTTTGTGTGTCCGTCTGCGACGGACAAATGGCGCAGGAGCTTGCGCAACTCCTCGGCTACGTCAAATGGCAGCCATTCGAGCCTTCACGGCTGTGTTGAGCTTTCCACGGTCTCCCCTGAAGGGGAGCTGTGAGCCACCCTCCGGTGACTAAGAAGGGTCGCCGCCGAGCGCTCTCCGGCTGGGTGGTCAAGCCTGTAACTATTAGGGAATTCTGCACGTCTCTGTCGCCTGCGTCGGCCGGTCCTGCAGCCCATACATCTCCTGCGATTGCTTCATCTCATCCGTTCCTCTCGGGGGTGTATGCACAAAAGATCCCTAGCAGATAGAGGTGCTGGGTGTTCCCTCCGTCAACTAATCCTAATCCTAACTAAGGCAGTTGAAAGGATGTTCCACAATTTCTAAGCTACAGGGTGAGCCAAAAGAAACTTATGATTTCATCTTAACATTATACACAATATGTAAAATAAGTAACAAAATCATAAATTGAACGCAATTTCATGCTTTGTAATTTCATTTTGAAATTTTTAATGAAGGTTTGCACTTTATTTTTGGAAAATTGTGTGATTCAAATGAAGTATCCTGGACATTTACATAATCTAGTTCTATCCACCGAGTTTTCCATTACTTTCAACAAAACTTCTGCTTACGGTTGTTTATTTCTTGTTCAATATGGCTTGTTAATGTATAGGTATACCCATCCTTAAGGTAGCTACAAATAAACAAATAGTTGGAGAAACATATGGAGACCGTGAATGCCAATTTTAGTCATCATAACATGAGCACCATCTTGCCATCCTCTGCTATTTTGGGGTATTTGATGTGCAAGAAGTGGTGTATCATCATTCTGTATCGTTCCCCATACACAGTAATAGTTTTCCTAGTGGTCTTGAATAAAGTAGACCCATACAGCTTCTCGAATGTACATAATGCCACACCATACTGCCACCTTTGGT
Source organism: Deroplatys truncata (assembly GCA_030765065.1). Lineage (NCBI taxonomy): Eukaryota > Metazoa > Arthropoda > Insecta > Mantodea > Mantidae > Deroplatys > Deroplatys truncata. Next base: position 139,620,594 of record CM060984.1, on the reverse strand, counting down.
GCATGAAGAGAACCATCATGTATTTGTTGAGTATTCGGTAGTTAATGTTTTATTTATTAACGCAACCATTAAGAGTGAGGCAAGCTTCATCGGACATCATTAAATTCCTGTTAAGTTGCTCATTATCAGCAAGAAATATAGAAACTCACGGGCTTAATGAAAACGAGTGTTATAATCTCCTGGGTGCAAAGCCTGCGCTATTTGAATTAAGAACTAAAAGTCAATCTTAAAGATTTGTTAGTGAAGATTTTTAAATTGGCAATTCGGATGAGCATCATCTTGTTGAAGTTTCCGGTTTTTCATTGACACATCCTGTCACTCTCACTACAGTTTTAGAACCTTTTTTAAAAAACATATTTTTGGATTAAGAATTCTCAAAACGTGTATTTCTGTTAAAATCTCGATATAAAATTTTTTAGGGAAATACAATACTTAATTTATTTAGTATAGGTAAGCAGAAAGAAAGTGTCGTCCTCCGTGGTGTAATGGTTACCATGCTAGCCTCTAGTTCCCGAGGAGGCGGGTTCAAACCGGGCGGAGGACGATGGATTTTTTTCGGGCGTAAAAATCTTTAACATAGCTTCCTTCGGAAGAGAAGTAAATCCGGTGGCCCCGTGTCGTAGATTTACGGCACATAAAAGATCCTCAAGCCTGATAAAGAGGCTTCTGAGCAAAATTGCCAGTCTATCACGCCCAATATAGTATGCGACGCTAAGGACCACAGCAGTTAAAGAGCGTCCATAAATAAAATTCAGTTCAATTTTAGAAAGGAAGTGTAATATGCGATTAACTCTTACTATCCGTTATACCCCAGTAAACTTTCTAGTAAAACCCTGTTGTGCATGTGCCAGTCGCGTTCTCCGCTGGGCTATAGAAATATATTACAGCACATAAAATTTGTACATGCAGATGCTCCTTTTTCATGAAAGAGCTAAGAGCAAAAGAAATGATAATGAATTGCTTTTTGGACTTGCCTCTCATATCGCTCTCGGAAATGGGCCGCTGGAGAGAAAATTCCCAGCAAGTCGGCAGAATTAAGTCTCCCTTGCTGATAATGGGGTGCAGTAGTGGAGGGGTCGGGTGGCTGTTTAGGGGTTTAACGAAACGACGTGGAGATATTGTTGGGAGTTTGGCTTTGTCTCTAGCCAAGTCTGTCACCGCGGTCTTTGTTTCGTGAGTTTAACGCCCAAATGTTACTGCAGTCACGCTTTAGATTTTTATTCTCCCTAGCATCTCCTTATTTTAGATAAAGGTATTGCATTCCACCCAAAGTTTAACATGGAAAGTGTACCGGAAATACATGTTTTGAGATCCACTGAATAAATAAAAAAAGATAGAAAAAGGTCCGTGTCTGCTGCTTGTCTCTCTGTGGGCAGCGTAACTCGTACATGAAAAGCCAAATAAATACGAAACTTCGAATTTAATTTCCAATATCTTCCAAGTGTGCGACACGAAAATACTTAACAAAAACCGCCTGCTCCCAACCAATCTTTACATGGAATTTTTCGGTATTTTTTATTTTATAAAAATTTTCTTGAATAATATTGATTTAAATAAGCTATATCTAAGATGTTTCATTACCAATAACATGTATATTTTTAATTTTCAGGGATTAGTTTGAGAAGTCCAATTCATTCCGAATTAATATTTTTATCATTTTCACAATTGGTAAACCTTGAGAGATAGGCAAAAACGTTCTACACAAAACAATGTAGATATGTTTAAAACTTAATTTCAAATAATTGTTGTGGTATCTGTCTTTCCCAGATATTCGTTGTTTGGCTTGTACTTTTCAATACTTTGTCTCTATTACATACCTATAGTAAATAAAGGAATTATTGTATTCCACCAAAATATTCGATAAATAGATTATAGATTTCAGAAATGCATATTTTGAGGTCCCCATGAATAAAAAATGCATTTTTAGAAAACGTTTGTGTGTGTTTGTGCGTCATCCGTTCGTCCGCCCACCCCCCCCCCCCCACACCCCCGGGGTTCAAACTCGGCTGAGGGCGATGGATTTTTTCGGGAGTAAGAATCCTTAGCACGGCTTCCGTGTCGTAGATTTACGGGAAAGAACCTCAAGCCTAATAAAGAGGTCTGTGAACAAAATTTCCGGTCTTTCACGCCAAATATAGAACCTGACGCTAAGAACCATAGTAGTTAAAGAGCGTCCTTAAATAAAACTCAATTATTTTCGTCCGTCCGCCCGCCCGCCCGCCCGCCAGTGTGTCTGTGTGTATGTAAACAGCATATCTCAAAAACCAAAATTCGCTTGATACTAAGTTTGGATGCTAGGTTTAGTACCCTCCAAAGTTGCGACATGAAGATTTAGAAGAAAATTTCCTCACCTCAGTCTATTATCTACATGGGAAAGCGTTAGTTATTTTTTATCTTCTCAAAAATGGCTCAATGGATTTTGATTAGAATACCATAATGTTGAGATATTTTTATGATAAACAGGATGTATACTTTAAATTTTCCCGGAATAGTTTGCGTAGTCTCATATTTGATTGAATTTTGTGTAATTAGCAATTACAAGGAAACTTTAAAGAATAACATGAAAAATTTGGAGATCATTAAAATACTATGTGTCACGTAAACCTTTTAAGTAGTGTCAATCGTTTTCTAAATATCTCGTGTTGGCATATCCATGCGGAGCGTCATTTAACGGACATCGTTGTTGCCACCAATTAACATTTGAATACTGTCCATATGTTGTAACTAAGCGCGTCTTACTTAATTTGAAAAAGTTACTAAGCAAAAGTACATCGTGAGTAAGGTAACGTGGATAGAATAATCACTTTTTATATGAACACTACAATATATTATAACGTATCTATTTTAAGTTTGTCGTTGGTAGAGAAATCCACGTGAATATCACCATTTAGTCGTTTTTCACGTTATCATGGAAAATGTATGGGATATCAACGCCAACACACAAAGATTTGACTATCGATTTAGCCTCCTGTAGTCCCTTTTTGACCTAAAACGAAATGTACAATAAAATCATTTCTACAAAATTTCATCTAAATTAACATGAAGTAGAAAGAAAAGTAAGCTTTCGTTAGACTAGTTTGTAGAAGAGATATAAAAACAAGCGATACTTATGTGATTGAACTCGGCAGATTTTTCCATTCTGTAATAATGTGCTATATTGTGATTGAAAATGTGTGTTATTGATGACTATTAAATAAGGTTTGATATAATATATTAATATTACAAAGAGAGAACATTTGTATGTGTGTGTGTGCATGTAAGGTAATCTCAGAAACTACTCAACCTATTTAGACAATTCCTTGCTACTGTAAACCCCTATTCTTTCTGGCGGATATGGACCATAAATACATTTTAATTACAGTTCATAAATTACTCAAAGACTGAACAGGACTCTATGTACTATATTAGGATCACTTTTGATTTTTAAAAGAACATACTTCCGAAGAAGGCTTTGGCTTTCCGTTGAGATTGCAATGGAGTAGAAAATAGTTTTGTTTTTTAAATGCTTTTAACGATATTTAACTGGGTAGGTCAAATCGGATGGTGCATGAACAAAATGGTTGAAATGATGCTCAAATGCGCCCTATAACTTAGTTATTCGACATTTATCTTCTCAGGATAAGCAAAACCCCCCAGGAAAACCTTATTCAGTTAACTCACACCAACCGAGATTCAAACTTGGGACCATCCGAGTAGGAGGCAGACATGCTACCCTCACAACACGAAGTGGGCTTTAATTGTTGTTACTCCACAGAAAATACACGTAAAAAAAATCTGATGTGTTACACTCACATGACTTTCTCTACTCTTGTACAAACTATGTTTACAAACGCTTATTCTCCGTATGCTTCATGTTAATCGAGATAAACATCTGCAGACTATCTTATTGCTAATTTTCTTGTAGATGTAAGGGGAAAATATATTTACAAGGGCAATATAGAAATACAATAGCCTTTAAGCACATACATATCTCTTAATAGCTGGTTGCTAGGTGCAGCACCATTCTCTTTGCCACAGATTATAACTCTTTCCATATCCAAGACAAAAAAATGAATAACGAATTCCCATTTTAGAAAAAAAGTATTGAAAAATTTAAGGAAATAACAAACAATATCTCGAAAATAGTTCACTCTACAAAAAAATGTATATGACATAAATTGTGTATTTTAACGCGATCTACATTTGTTGTGTAGTAAAATTTTGTCTATCTCTTATGGTTTACCAGTTATGCAAAAGTCGTTCAGAATAAAGAATACTTTTGGAGACATTCCCAGGAAATTCAAGATATACATTTTATTTGTCATAAAAATATCTTAAACATATGATATTTTAATCAAAATCGTTAGAGCCATTTTTGAGAAAATTAAAATTTTCGAAAAATGTTCCATGTAAAGGGTACTCTGGGGTGGGGGGATTTTCTTGAAAACCTTCGTGTCGCATCCTTGGAAGATACTGAACCTAATTACCAAGTGTGGTGTTTATCCGACTGTTCGTTTGTGAGTTATGCTGTTCACAGACACACACACACAGACACACAGACACACACACAGACACACACACGGACATGTTTCCAAAAATGCTTTTTTTGGATTCAGGGGGTCTCAAAACATGTATTTCCGGTGAAATCTCGGTATCGAATTTTTGGGTGGAATACAATACTTCCTCTACTTACTATACGTAGTAGAGAAAGTAATAAGACAAATGCTGCCGATATATAAGGTCTGCAAGGGCCAAAACCTCTTGAAAACATTGTTCGGCTCGGGCAGGGTTCGAGCTGAAAATAAAGTCCAAGGACAATTAACTCATTATTTAAGATACACATTTTATGACATGTAAATATCCGAAAGGTGTGGTATTTTAATCAAACTCATCAGCACCATTTTATACAAAATCAAAATAACCAGAACATTTCAATGTAAAAGTAAAACAAAGACCAAAAAATTAATTTATTACATTTTTGTTCGGATATTGAGATGCTCGTATTAGGAAATTATTGCAACATGCAGACATCCATAGCAGCAGTAATACTAATAATCATAAATAAATGCCCGCTTCGGCCCATTACGGATAACATTATAACAGCACGGCGACTGCAAACTCTGCCTCCCTTCGTTCACCCACATTCTGGCCAGATGCTGTATTAAGGGCGGCATGTGGTCAATAAAGCAGTGTGCTGTCAACGTACCGCTTGCTACATGAGGTTTCTAGGACCTCAGCTACCACTGCTGCTGTAAAATGGCTTCCTGAATTGGTCCCAGGACCTCATACAACCTTCACCAGTCCTTTCAGCAGGGGAAAAATTCCTATGCCGGTACCAGAAATCGAAACCAAGTTCCTATGCATCCAGGCAGCAGCGCTTTGTGGACTAATGATGAGGATGATGATGATGATGATAATATAGTCAATAATTGCAAAATAATGTTAATGAAAACAAAATTAGACCCAGGCTGGGTGGTACAGTATAAACAGAACACCATTCAATGAGACTATGACGCTCGATGTATAAGGAAGACACTTAGAAGTGGATGCCTGGGCTAAATTTCCTCAGAAAGGACTTGGAGTCGAGCTATTCAAGGAATGCAAGCCAGCAAACTCGTGGGTTCGACACCGTGATGGCCTAACATCAAGTGAATGTCGTGATTCTATAAAAATGAAGCTAACGTATCCGCCACGCGTTCTGTACCGGATAAGATCTCAAGATAACAGTCTCTGTCGGGATGTCACAGAGAGATTGAAACACTTGCACGCGTCTTGGAATCCTGCCCTCATGAAGAATTATTACGCAACTCTCGCCATCACAGAATTCACTCTATGATTGCCGGCAAACTGCGATCGGATAACTATAAAGTCTTCGAAGAATCCACTGTTTGGAAACTAACGTAGCACAAGACGATTGACATGATTGCAATTCCAGAAGAGAACAAAATAGAATATATCAGCAATCTTACGGTTAGGTTTGAAAAGCCTAAAGGGCAACCAGAAGAAGTCGTCAAAGAGATTTCCATACACCCACAATACCATAATTAAGACACAATATGATCTCGGTAACATCGAGGTAATCGGTCTGATCATCGGAGCTCGGGGCACTATACCTGCACATCTTATCAACACCTGGAAAAGGTTTGGATTGAAGAAGTTCAAAATAAAACAAACTGCTATATCTGCAATTTGCAATTGCCCTTGTTAGAAATCATTTGTGTAATGATTTTTAACATTTTTTTTCAATTTTATTAATGTTCTTTTATGTAGAGAGCTCATTTATAATTTTTCTGGTTTACTCTGTCCATTATGGCAGCTCGTAAATACGGGGAGTTGTTATTGCTATTGTTACAGTTTCAATAAATAAAAATATTCTCGGGCTTAGGCTTTGTTCAGACATGACCGGATCGGGCCGGGCCTAAGAATTTCGGCCTGTGCAGACCTCTAACGTACAGGATGTTACATAAGTGGCTGCACAAGCTTCGTGTGTGTAATGCAGAAGTCAGAATAAGAGTAAAATGTTGTGTAGTACTTTATCCAAAATTGCTTTATTTTGGAGTTATGATGCATAATGTACTATTTTGGTAGGTCTTAAAAACATTGGCCAGTAAAGTCTTTGAGCGTGTCATGTTCGTCGACATAGCGACTTAATACTGTAGAAAACGCCTCTACACCGTACAAGAAAATACTACTTTGTTTACCGTAGACGTAGATATAGTCTGTTGTCTGGAGGCACCACGTCTTCTGTTATAGTGCAATTCGCCATACAGTTATTGCTGTGGTGTACGTATAGCTTGATGACTTACTCAAACAATGAATACGCGGATATTCATCTCCTTTACGGAGCAGCAGAAGGCAATTCACGAGGAGCAAGACGACGGTACAAGGAATTGTTTCCAAATAGAAGACTAACAAACCATTTAACTTTTGCAGCTGTGGACAGGCGTATGGGGAAGTAAGGCAGTCGTTCTGTTCCATGGTGCGGTAGGCCTCAACAACATGGAGTGGGTGTTGAGAACATTCTGGAAGTAGTGGATGAAGGGCCGACCATAAGTACCCGACGAATAAGTGCTACTATAGGGATACCCATTCAACTATGACGCCTACTTCAAAGACAACAATTACACCCATTTCATCTGCAGAAAGTACACAAGCTGAATGCTGCAGATGATTTCTGTCAGTGGTTACTTCAGCAACACGCTGAGTACTGTTTACTGACGAAGCCCTGTTTACCCGTGGAGGTATCATAAACTCTCATAACATGCACATTTGGGCTTGTGACCATTCTAACGCAACTACGGTAAGAGGATACCAACATCGCTTTTCAATAGCACTTAGTGTGCATGGTGGACAGTCATGCATTAGAATCGCATGTTCTACCACCGCGTCTGATTGGCCGAGTGTTTTTGGAATCTGAGTTGTGCTTTATGCTTCATGAAGATGTCCCACTCGTTATGTGAACCAGTTTACGCACGATGGAGTCCCTGCACATTTCAGTCGCGGGGCCAGGATGTACTTCAATGTTGCATATCCCGGTAAGTGGATAGGTCGTGCAGGGCCAGATTCTTGGACAACCAGATCACCGCACCTTAACTCCCGGACCTTCTACCTTTGGGATCGTCTCAATTCACTCGTTTATGGTGGAACCGAAATTCAGAACTTAGCAGAACTTCAGCAGCGAATTGAAAATTGGTGCATAACTGTGCGAAACGAGTTGAATGGAGCCTGCAATATTCCAAGAACGGTAAGACGACGAGCCGGTCACTGTGTTAACGTTCAAGAACATCACTTTGAACATGTTTTGGTGCAAATGGCCTTACTTAGTTTGTGCTGAAGTAGTGATCTCTTTGTTGCTTGAATTCTTGGACACATTAATGTTGTTAGGTTTGTGTTACACTCGTGATTTACACTGTGTTTTTGTAGGTTGCTTATCAGTTTCTTTGTTAACAATTATTTTGTCTTGTTTCAATAAGTGTAAATTATCACTAACTGCATAACTCTGAAATAAAACAATTTCAGATGAAGTACTCTATAACATTTTAAGCTTATCTGTCCCTGTACCTTACACCCAAAAGGTTGTATAGTGACTTATGAAACATCCTGTATACATCCATAACAAATAAGATGCATAGGAAGACCCAGAAAAAAATGACGGGATCAATTTTAATTTTGTTTGGAGATGGAGCAGGTTGATAGATCTAAGGCGTAAAGAGCATTATAGTGATATACAACATACACATGAAAACTAAGAAAGCAGAGAACTTGGCAAAAACAAAGAGAAACGAATGTGATTATAACACTACGTTTTCATGCAGTACCATTACCAAAATATTTTAATACCCTCATGTACGAAAGTTTTGCTTTATTTCTTTTGTGCTTATGTTGTACGGTATTTCGCTAGCGGGGCGTGCCAAATAATTGCATAAAGAGAGAAAATGGCTATAATATTCATCCGTGAACCGATATTCTATAATTAACAATTACAAGATTATTTTTCTCGATGATCGCTGACTGTGTGTTTTCCAAAGAGGTTACCTTGGTGGTCTGGGAGTAGGGAATTCTCATATTCGCCTCGTTTCGTTGTATATGTTAAGGGTTTCTGCATTATGTGAAAACTATGTAGTTTTTATCATATTCAATAACTATGGTTCTAATACTGATGTTTATATTGTACCAAAGAAAAGGTACAAAGGATTAAAATTTCACCTAGTGTAATTATCTAACAAGTTACTCAACCATTCCGATCGAGGATTGTTTCACAGCCAAAGGGTACTTGTAGGCAGTGCAGAGTTTCCAGAACTTGAAAGACTGTTGGGTGGAGGTTAAGGAAGTCGGACTATCCGCTAATGTTTCAAATTCTTTACGTGAATATAAGGGGAATTTTCATTACATTGAGAGTAGCATATACGAAACTGTAATAATAGGTGGTAAATGGAAGCATTAACCATAAAAATCTTCTAGATCGTTCTGCAATAGTTTTATAAAGAACGGGAGAAGCTAGATGAAATGAACTTATTCTCATTTGAGTTTAAAAAAATCTGATGTGTTACACTTACATGACTTTCTCTACTCTTGTACAAACTATTTTTATAAACGCTTATTCTCCATATGCTTCATGTTAATCGAGATGTTAATCTTATTGCTAATTTTCTTGCAGGTGCAAGGGGAATATGATAGACTTTAAGCGACAATCAAATTTTTTAAGACCTGATTGCTATGCGGCGCATTCCATTCTCTTTGCATGTCCAGTACGGAAAAAAATGAATGACGAATTCCCATCTGAGAAAAAGTATTGGAAAATTTAAGGGAATAACAAGCAATATCTCGAAAATGGTTCACTCAACAACAAAAATGTATACGACATAAATTGCGTATTTTAACGCGATCTACATTTTTAGTGTAGTAAAATTTTGTCTATCTCTTATGGTTTACCAGTTATGCAAAAGTCGTTCACAATGAAGGATACTTTTGGAGACATTCCCAGAAAGTTTAAGATATACGTTTTATTTGTCATAAAAATATCTTAAACATATGATATTTTAATCAAAATCGTTAGAGCCATTTTTGAGAAAATTAAAATTTTCGAAAAATCTTCCATGTAAAGGGTAATCTGGGGTGGGGGGATTTTCTTGAAAACCTTTGTGTCGCATCTCTGGAAGACACTGAACCTAAATATCAAGTTTGGTGTTTATCCGACTGTTCGTTTCTGAGTTATGCTGTTCACAGACACACACACACACACACACACACAGACACATACAAGGACATGTTTCCAAAAATGCCTTTTTTGGATTCAGGGGGTCTCAAAAAATATATTTCCGGTGAAATCTCGGTATCGAATTTTTGGGTGGAAAACAATACTTCCCCTACTTACTATACGTAGTAGAGAAAGTAAAAACTAACCGTGCAACATCGGGTAATCCAGCTATTGGCAGCTGCAGCAATAAATGGAAGGAAAAAAGTGAGATGTGAAAAATTGGTTTAGTGTTGCCTCATCAGCTGCAAACTTAACTTACAAAAAGTTAATACTAGTTGATTGCGATTGTATTGCTATGCAAACACAGATGTGCCTTGGCTCTAGCGGAAGCATGATGCAATAGGAAAATTCAATCGGTTGCTAAGGTAACTACTAATGAATAGATGGGAAACCAGTCTCAGTTGCTCTTCCCGCGATCAATGTGCTCCCATTTTGCTTCAGTAGTGCTTTAGAGAAACACTGCTCTAGTCTTGTGAATGCTCCGATGGTTCAGCATTTGTGCTGTCCTACCATTCCTTGTTTCGCTGGAATTGACACTAATCCAGGTCTGCGCTATTAGTATGTTAAAATAATATATTATTCTTAGAAAGAAAACTAGAATAATTCTATACAAGTCTTGGATATGTATCCGATTTTTCCGAGAAGAATAAAATAATTTCATCGTCATTTCCCTACAAACATTCTTAGAAAAGCTTTGTTTTATTTGAGTTTAAACGTATTTTATTCATTACTCTGACATAAAATAGACAACTACGGAGATACTCTTATGAATATGGTTTTCATTACACCCAGTTCTTCAGTTTCTCGGTTTTCATATTTATAAAAATTTTCACATCTATAAAAATATGATAGCCATGCGAAGTACAGACATGTAATAAACGTATTTATCATTATTATTATCAGCATAGGATTTTTAAGCATTAATTTCATGACGAAAGGAAATGCTGCTTAAATAGCTGGACTATAGGCCGCGATATCGCAGGTAACAAACCACCCCCATCTCTTTGGCGTTTGCAGACAGCACTCAGACCGGTTTTTACCTATCTGACAGTGATCCTTGGTAGCTGTTTTTTTATGTTCTTTGTAGTGATAATGGTTTGAGTGTAGTAACTTAAAGCTTAAGGATTCCTATGGCCGGTTATCAATATCTGCAGCTCAACTCACCTTATTGCGTTGATTGCGGACAATTTCTCCTTTTCACTTCCCCTCCCCCTCTTCAAATGTTCTTTTCTTCCGGACTCTCCTCTCGTTCTGTCTCTGTTCAACACACATATAATGTGAGGTTTGAAAACTGGCAATAAAACTGGTTTTGTGCCATGTTAATTACAGTCTTATCACAGTCTTCATCGATGATGACGGCTTGATGTAAATAAAACAAGAGTTGATTTATCCTTCTCAGTGCCTGGGTTCAAAGAGTGAACAGGCAGATGGAGGTGTTTTACGTTAATGGTTGAAGTTGTAAACAAGGATTTAGAAGTCTTGAGTTCTGGAGACGAGTTTATCATTAAAGGCACGACAGAACGGCGCAGAGTAAATTGCACATCTACGTCCTTTAGTAGGATTTGTAGAACAAGGTGACTCCCACTGTATGTACTCGTATGCTGTATAAAAGCATAATACTTTAAGAACCTCAGCCGTTCGAGCCAAATACATTGACCGCGTAACAAAGTAATAAAACACGTTACAACATCTTCAATATTTGCGAAGCTTCAAAATATATTTATTGTAAACATTCATTTAAATCTTGCTTAAGACATATCGCCACTGAAATAGTTTCAACTGCAAAATTACTTTTAAGTGCTGCTGTTAGTGTGTATAAAACTTTCAAATTTTACAGTAAAATTGCCAGCCATGTTATTTAAAGTCATAAATGAACCTTAAAAACGCGTTATTCTTTATGCTACCTAACAATACAACATTATTGGTTACCTGGTGTTTCATGGGGACATTTTACAACTTGAATGAAAATTTAATTATCTTTCCTTCCTCCAACACTCTGAAATTATTGTAAAATGATTTAAAATAACTTTTATTTCTTTTTATTCCTTAGAAATGCAAATTTTCAATGCCCTATGATATTCGTAATAATAAACCAAATAACTCCCTGGAATTAGAGTGAAATATTCAGTTGTATTTCTGATCCTCCTAACCTCCACCCCGACAATATTCGAAACTGTAAATGTGGTATCAACGGTGTAAGTGTTATCCAAATGGATAAATAATAAAGTAAAACGTCTCTTCTGGACTAGGATGTGCTAGGATGTAGAAGGAGAACAGTTTCTGAAAAGGATTGTTGCACTCGATGAAACCTGGGTACGAGGTTTTGAGCCAGAACTGAAGTCTTAGTCGTCACAATGGAAATGTTCCGACTTTCTTCACCTGAAAAAATTCCGCCTCCAACAATCAAAGTGAAACTGACGATGACCTTTGCGTATGAGATGAATGGAATCATAGCTACAAATAGTGTGTTCCAAGGGACGTCTGCAACAGGCACGTGCAACAAGCTATTTCTGCAAAATGTTTTGTGCCCGAAAATCCGCCAAAGAAGGTCTGACATGCTTGCAGTTGGTGTCCTCATTTTACACGATAATGCAAGACCACATATTGCCCTACCAGTGAGAGAAACGCTCGACAAACATGGATGGGAAATGCTTCCCCACCCAGCATACAGTCCTGATATGAGCGCACTAGACTTTGATTTGTTTCCTGAACTGAAGGAACCACTCCGTGGAAAACACTTTGATAGAATTGGTGAAGCTTCCAGTGAGGTGACCGAGTAATCAGACTGCTCAACAATGAAGGTGCCCTATCCGGAATACAGAATTTGACAAAACTGTAAAGGTATTTTGTAAAATAAGTTATTCTCTTTACTTCTATCTTACAGTTTGCAGAACTTTTGAAGTGACCCTCGTATATTGCTTGAATAAAACATAATCGGCTCTTAGTTTTACACACTTCTTTGTGGAGTAACAACTTCAAAATAAGTCAGCCTAGTAAGTAGCTTCTATTATAACTGACTCTGACATGCTCATATTCTAATATCTATACTTTGTAAATATTTTTTATTCTTTGTCATTTAGGAGCTTCATTTAGGTTTCTTATAGTCCATGTTTTTTATAGTGAACATGGTTTTTTCAATGGTAAAAGAATTATCATAATAGGTTGAGTGGTTTTTGATATTACGCACCCACACTTTCCCTCTTTATAATATTATAGTATGATTATTACACACAGATATACAGCTTTCTCAGGATATTATTAAGTATGTCAATAGATTTCAAATGCAACTCCTTCAGTCATTTCATGCCCCATTTCTGTACATCACTTCATGTATCCAAATTGTCCACCACTGAACGAGGAAGCCAATACATTTTCCAAGCGACTCCGTCCCTGCAGCAAGCCGACGGCATTGAGTTTATTTTCTTTCAGTCACAATCCGTGACAATACCTGTACATAAAATGATTTAAGTGCGTATTGTAACGGAATATTACTTTTCATAGTAACCAGAAAACATCATAAAATATACAGGATTTGAATGCGCCTAACAGTAATGAGACATTTTGTATCCTCCTTAATTTTCATCCTAAGGAGTTTCGCAAATAATCAAAATTGACAGAAAAATGATGCTTATAAAATTTGAAGTAACAGTTTTCGCAAAGCTCAACAAGAGAGAGGTGTATAGTTTCTGACTTCGTACCCCATTATAACAACTCCATTGGAGAACGAAATTAAGATGCCATATAGTCCAATCTCAGATGGGAACGTTACCAAATGTTATTGTAATTAATTCAGACGTTCTCGTAGGAAAAGGTAATACCTAATAATAATAATAATAATAATAATAATAATAATAATAATAATAATAATAATAATAATAATAATAATACAAGTTTTAGCAATGCAGTTGTTGGCTTCGTCATAGTCCATTATATATTTTAATATCGGTTGTTTACCTGAAATTGAAGTCCACCAGAAACTTATTGTGTGCAGATAAAGTATTACATATACGAATTGGTGGTAGTAAAGTACTTAACTATACAATTAAAAATAACGAAATTGAATTCAGAAACATAGTATATTTAATATCGCATGTTTCTTCAATCAATATTGCTCTCTGTCACATAGAAGTTTTATATGGCAGATGGACTTCACAAAATCTGAAGCCTTGATAATTAATTCAGTTAAATCATCAGAACTGTTCATGTGTTTGTTTTAAAGACAAACCTAATTCTCTGAACTGGTGAGAGCTTTCAAGCACATAATAATTTTATTCGTGGTTCCACGGCTTCTAGCCAGATTATAAGTAAATTCTCTTCGTGAAAGCTCTGGCGCGTATTCAAATCTAATTTTAATCAAGAATCAAATTATACGTTGTGCGAGAAAAAGAAACACCACATACTCGTAGCAATAGACAAAGAAAAAAATTGTGTTTCCCAGTCAGAGCGTGCTCCCAGGGTTTAAATTACACAAAATTGATATTTAATCTCGAGCACTAAAACTCCATAGTATTATTCTATGGACAAAGCAGATAAAAGTACTAAGAGTCCTCTTCTAAGCGTAACTGTTCTCATGTTATAAACGTAAAATATGAACAAATTCGGAGACGCCGATCCCTTCTCACAATGGCACCCAAGCACTTCAGACTGCAGTTCCCCCAGGATCAGTCTATCGGGCTGAGAATTAATTTGCCGTTCCACCATTCACTTCCTTAGTGATGGTTTTCACCTTGTCAGCTAGGACTAAATGGCAGACCGGCAAGCTGACCTTCAACAAAGTACATAGCACCAAGTGGAATTCGTACCTTCTGATTGGTTAACGTTTTCCGACTATAACATGAAAACGATTCAGAAGATAGTTTTTTTAACACGTCTCTTTCTAATTTGTCATATATGACGCTGGAGAGTTCAGTGTGCCAAGTTTTGGACACCCTATATAAACATGCAGAAAAAATAATGTACAACTTGGTGCTAAATATTTTGGAAACACTCGTGTTTTTTATGTTACTCGCCTCTCATTCTGGAATAAATAAACTACTGGTGACAAAGCTTTACTTTAACCCCAGAGAGTATGAAACTATTTTACCTCCTACTAAAAGACACTATTTAAAATTTCATCCACTTAGTTTATATTCACACATTAAACATTTCCATGCTAGGACGTTTTGTGGGATATAGTAGTATGGGATTTTCTTTCTTTCTTATAGCTGTATTACGGGTAATTAGAGGTGAGTAGTGTGCTCATGAATAAGGTAGTGTTTCAAGTGATAGTTATTCTTAATATTGCATATGAAGAATGGAGTAATGTTTCAAGATTTTTAAAGTAATGTTGATAGTTACCATTGCATTTTCTCGATACGAATATTTTGAAACACGCTGTCGTCTCTTTGCCTTATCTTAAGGTGCGAAGGTTTCGGGCGGTATCGATTCTGATACGTATACCAGACCCGACAGCACATACGTCCGCCGTCACTTCCGAACCAGAGAGACGTTTCCAGTTGTAATAATATCTCTCAGGAGCCCCAGAAGCTATTCAACATATATCAGAATGTCTCCCACTGCCACATTTTTTGTTTTCTGCATGCATACCTCAGCCGACGTTTGGGATCGATCCCTTCGAAATACGTTGAAAACCTCACAAATACACTTTACACAGCATCCACTGAATAAGCAGATATGACTGGCTTATATCTCACGATACGACAGAAATATCATTTATAACAAGGTGTTAAACAGAGTGCAGGGCGAAGCTTGCAAATCCCGTAATATTTTGGAGATCATCTACATTAAATTTGCAAGCTTCTGTTATGCTCGAGTCCTAAAACCTTCAACAAAGAAAACCAAATTGGCTTTGCATTTGTTCCTGATGCAAACTATTACTAAACGTGATTAGAACGGCAGTATGCATCTTACATTTTGCTAGAATTTTTCCAATATGTCAAAAATGTTATACTTTTGCCCTCTGCTTATTATTTTTAAAACCACCTATTACTTTTTCTGCCACGTACATGGTAGGTAGAGTAGTATTGCATTCCACTCAAAAATTCGATACCGAGTTTCGCCGGAAATACGTGTTTTGAAGGCCGTGAATAAAAAAAGCATTTTTAGAAAAAGGTCCTTCTCTGTGTGTGTATCTCTGAAAAGCATAATTCAAAAACGAAATGTCGGATAGGTACCAAGCTTGGTATTTAAGTTCAGTATATTTAAAGGATGAGACACAAACATTTTCAAGAAAATTCCCCCACCCTAACTACCCCTTGTATTGAACATTTTTCGAGAATTTTGATTTGCTAAAAAAGTGGCTCTAACGATTTTGATTAAAATACCATATATTAAATATATTTACATGAAAACTAAAATATATATCTTGAATTTACTGAGAATAGCCTGCGAAGTTCTCTTTATTCGGAAGGAATTTTGTATATAATCTTGTATAACTGGTAAACGTTAAGCGATAGACGAAAACTCACCAGACATAAACTGCAGTTCTCTTTAAAACACACTTTATTTTAAAGTTTATTTCAAACTTTATTTCATTTTACTATCTTTTTTCTTTATTTCCTAACGAAATGTATAGTGAGCTATTTTTGCGAAGAATTATCCGGGTTAAAATGAAGTAGATGGAAAAATAAACTGTAGTGAGAATAATTTGTATAACCAACAATGAATGGTAGAGGGTAGGGAAAGTCATGTGAATGTGACACATCGGATTTTTATTTTAATTATAAGTATTTTACATTTAGCATAAAGTGTTTTGGTTTTAATGACCAGTATAAACGCATGTATTAAAGTTTTAAGGCTAATTTACCCAAAATTCTGAAAATTTCAAGCAAAACTGGTGTTAATCTTAAATAGATACACTACACCCTGATTTTATAAATTTAGAACATCTCAATTATTCCATCAGGGAATGATGCAATTGAGTGCTGAAGTTTTAGTAGTAATCTTAATACATAACACGTAAAAATTAATCTTTTTTTTAAAACTTTCCTCAATTAAACTTGCAGAGTTTACCCTAACATACTCCTCAATCGCCCTATGAAAGGTTCACGCTTATAAATTTATTAGTTTTCAAAATATTTTCGATTTTGTGCTTAGTAGGGGCTCACTGCTCTACGTAGAGACTTTGACTATTACTTTTGACTTCAAGAAGGGTAACTTCACAAATTAGACGTGCCAAATGGGAACACAATTATTGGGGACACAAAATGGCGGACACAAAATTTCTCATTTACGGACTTTTTAATTCGCTATTCGTTTGTGTACGTAAGATAACGATGTCACAATCTGCACGTGGAATGATGAGAACCTATTTCTTCCCACCTCTCGCAACTCTTCTTTCCGAGTTCTACTACTCTTTTATAAAGTGACATATTGGTATAATATAAGGAGATATAGTTAGTTGATTGTATTTTAAGTTTTCTTTTATCTCAGAATAAGAAATGTGTTTACATCACAGCGTTGTCAGCTGTGAATAACTTAAGTCTATTTATTTATAACTTGTACGTCACTTTTTTTCATTTCTTATGTATATGCCTTGGAAATTCAATTAAAACCTCACATATATTTACGTCGAGAGTTTTGTTCACTGAAAAGTGCTGAATAAATTAAAGAGAAGCAACAAGCATATAAAGTCGGCTGCCCATATAACCACGCGGTTCTAATACCACTGACCACACCAAAATGTAAATTGAATCACCCCTGAACACTAAAGCCAACATGAATTTTTAAAATGAAGTATTAGAATTTGAAATAAAAAGGTGTAATAAACGCAGACTTTCTTTACCAATTGCCAACATATAGACATGCTTTATATTTCTAAAAATGATTTCCGCCACTCACTTCACCACCTGCGATGGTCGCCTATTTAGAATAAGATTAGGTGTTCCCGAATCGCCATCGCCGCGCACTTTGTTCGAATAGTCGATCTAAATGATAGTAGAACTACTTGCTTCTGTATCCGAAATTTCATTTTAAAGCGTTCTGATATTCCTATTATTATTATTATTATTATTATTATTATTATTATTATTATTATTATTATTATTATTATTATTCATCTTCTATCACGACTCTTCCACCTTTCATTTCCTGAACCGGTCATCTTTCTTGTCATCTACTTCAGGGTTGTAAAACCAGGCGACGGTGTTGGCGGGTTGCGGCTGGACGGTGACTTGCGCTCTGTAAAGGTTTCTTTCCTAGCGTCGCTGTGGTACCACTCAGGTCTCTCCTCAGCGTGGGGCTCCGCTACAGGGCCCCTGATGGTTAGTGACTTGTGGGTAGGGACCGTGCGGCGTCGAATGCGTTCTATCTGAAAACGTTAGGGACCCCGCCCATGCTTGCGCCCGTCGGCATCACGATCTGGTCGCCTTTCGGGCCTTTCCCCTCATCCTTCCCTCCCAGGGTTCACGTTGGAAGCATAAAGGGCCAACTGGCCTGCCTGCAGTACTCTGCCCCAGTTCCGGGGGCCCCTTTGTGATACGTGTCTTTTATGTTTACCTTTTACATCGAAAT
This sequence comes from Deroplatys truncata, assembly GCA_030765065.1. NCBI lineage: Eukaryota > Metazoa > Arthropoda > Insecta > Mantodea > Mantidae > Deroplatys > Deroplatys truncata. Next base: position 139,602,347 of record CM060984.1, on the reverse strand, counting down.
GACATGCTGTTTCTGTAATATTAATTGTATATTTCGTATAGTATTATAATGTTTACAGTATGAAAACTGATGTAATGTTCCGTTATATATTACACTTTAATAATATCCTGAGTAATGAATACTCTTTGCATGAGCTTACAATATATGTAAAAGCTTGTTTAATATTTAAACTGTAATTTTAAAGCATGGGAAGTTCAAACGAACAACAGCAAGTGTGCCCACCTTCGTGGTGTGGGTGGTACCGTATATGCCTCACATTCAAGTGGTCCTGAATTCGAATCTCGGTTACAGTGATTTACATGGATAAAGCTTTCCGGAGGTTTCCTTTATTCTGAGAAGAGGAATGTCATATAACACTAAGTTAAAGGGACTCCAGGCCCATTTCAACATCGTTTCAATTATTTCGTTCATTCACCGTCCGATATGATTTATCCGGTTAAAGGACGTTAAACTTTAAGAAAGAAAAACGAACAGTTGTATTTTGAAAAGTACAATGCCGAAAAAATGCTTATACATCAATTGTAAGTTGTAAATTTGATCACATCGGAATTTCTTTTATTAATTTTTTGTCATGTATTTTCACATATAATATTTTATATGAGCAAAAACTTTATTTTTACTCATGTCATGTTTATGAAATAAAGAGGGCTTCGCGCGCTATAGACACAAACTAAAGCTACATATTTGTCAATATCTCAAACAAATATTTTAAAGAAATTAGATACAAGGTTTTTCAAGAAAATAAAAAATAAGCAACCTTTATGCGAAAGTTGTTTGGAGGTGGGTAAATTTTCAAAAAATCTTTGCTTTGTATCTTTCGAAGGTGACTGATATAAGTATGCTGTTTGGTAGTTACCGACTTTTCCTTTTTTAAATTCTGCGGCATACACACACGCGGGCGCGGACCATTGTACTTACTCGAAATCTCACTCTCTCTGCCTTTCAAAATGTGTTTGTTTTCACTGGCATTTGAAATGAATTTACCTGGTTATAAGCTATGCTGTTCGTAACTGTTCGTTTCATCCCTGGTATTTCCCCATTCTCCTCTTGATGACGATTTTCAACCATCTCTTCATTTTCTGCATCCCTTTGTGGATTCCCTACGTTTGGATGCACCACTGAAAAAAATTCTGCTTGAACTCTCAATTGACTTCCCGATAAATTATTAGGTGCCACATTATCTTCTTCTCCAGAATCCTCATCTGACAAGTCGGGATTTGTAGCATTCAGGGTGTCATTACAGCTAATTTTTAAATGTTATCTGGTGGTTTATCCACTTCATCATCTTCAAAGATAGCCAGCATTTCGTTAGGGATTAAGTCCCTGAAAAATAATTATAAAATTAGACGAGTTCTACTGAACAATAATGATAACATATACGTAGATTACGGCAACTTACTTGTGCCCTTTTGAAAGGATACTAAAAATAAGGATCGTAAATAGCACATTAGTAATAAATGAACTAATTGTTTCCCTTTTAGAAGATAAGAACCTGCATTTAGATATCGCAAGTTCTATAATAGGTGTATGTAATTACTGCAAGCGAAATTAAAAAACAATAAATAAACCTTACTTTTCTAATTGTATGAGCCATGTTGAAACAAAAACCAATTTACAGATGTTTTATTCACCTCAACAACGTACTCCAACAATAAATCAGCCAAGAAAACCGTATACTAATAATGTGTAGTTGAGGATGTCGTATGCCAACTGTTATTTCATAGCAATGCCAACAATAAACAATAAAATTTACTAATATGACTACTGTCCTTATAGAAGGACAATAGGAAGATCTGGGTTAACTAACTTAGGAACGAGCATTTTCAAGTAATTTACTTAGTATGCCAAAATAATCCAACCTGAGAAATATAAAACGCAAAATAAATACTTCTGAAAAGCCCAATGCCGATACGTTTTTGGGGCCTAATTGATGGGAATAAATGATAAATTTACAGGTTATTAACATAAAAATGTACGTTTTATATTTTATTTTTTATTATCCAAAGCGTTAGTCATTTTTGTAAAACTAAAAGGTAACGGAATAGTTTTCCATAGTAAAGAAATATTTGAGTTGAGAGGAGATTCCTTTAAAATATTTCCTGCTGAAGTTTGTAAGTAAACATTAGCGTTAAAAACTGTTCACATTACTAACGTTTCCCTTTTATATTTGAAAACCAGTTTACAAAATACCATTAAATAACTTAATCTTGAACAGTTTTAAACATAAGATACGTTCTCTAATTCCATATTTGATTAAATTTGATGCTTTAGTAATCACTAACTACATCAAATTGCCCATTAGAAGGATACTGCAAAGTAACCGAAGTTCGATACTTAATCCAACTAATGAAAATAAAGTTCACTACCGAAATGCTTAAATTATGGACTATGATGTCACCTTCCAGATGAAATGGTCCATATCAAGGTTTTGTACTTCCTTCATGCTCAATAAAGAATAACATCCTACGTCCGTAGACAGCTTATTGATGTTTACTCTTTAATCACATGACGTGAGAAGGCATATATGGACATGGCATCGCTTTGATTACTGTTGGCCTACTATCTTGCCTAGAGAGAGACTCTCAACAGGTTTTGGAATGATATCTGAATACCTCTGCAGGAGGAACTAATAATGCACCATTAATTAAGCAAAACATCCAAATGGGCACTATGTATGTTACAGCAATAATAATAATAATAATAATAATAATAATAATAATAATAATAATAATAATTTATACCAATATCTCAGTGGCAGAAAAGCTATACTAATGCTCCTCTAAATGCTACGCCAACTTTATTTCATAATGCATGAACGCCTAATAAATTTCAGTTAGGTAGTTTACTTAACTGTTAGCAAGATGGTGAAGTATTTAACAATTTTAAATAATTCTGGTACCGTTTCTCTCTTACACGCTCCGCTATATGTATTTAGGCTCTCAGACTTATTTTTATAATCGACTATGCAACCACGCATCGCTACCAACCTACATAGCGGTGTGCCACAAACTTTTAAAACTAATTATTGCTGTGCCGCGAGCGCAGAAAGTTCGAGAACTCCGATAGGATCCAAGAGCATATCTAAGAGCTTACTTCACCATTTAATTTTACGAAATACTCAATTATACAGCAGTGTTTTACACTGTTTTGATCTCCAATTTTTACTTGAGAAATTCAAGATAATCCATTCTGTACTGCATTATATATGAGAGAGAGTTTCAAGAAAGTTTTCCAAATGAGTGCACCATCGATGTTTAATTTATTTTTAATAAGAGGATAGAGGAATGGGTGGCGACCCATTTTTAGATGCGCTCGCTATTATGGAATATAATTTAGTTAAACTTTCCTATGTGTACATGGGAAGCGTTGTCTTGATTTGAAATGTTATGGGAACATTAAATGGTGAAATTTCCAAAAAGTGATATTTTAAGTGTTTATAGTCTTCTAAATTGAAATCCATTTAAATTCTTTAGATATGTAAGCACCATACTTGATTTTAAATTCATTTTTAAAATAGGTACTGCTTTTGCAATTTTTTATCTGAATTCGGCATCACTTCGAATAAGAAATTAAAACTTCTCACCCTTTGGAGCACAGAAGTACATTTTAGCTCATCTTTTAAGTGAGGTTTCGATTCTCAGTTGGTACCATTTCTAAATTTGGCAGCTTTCGTATGTCCAAACAATGTGGTTCTTGCTTTGTAAATATATTTGAGCTTTTTTCACTTTTTATTTGAAAACTTTTTCTGTGAATGACATTTTCTGATACACATAACATTCGCCTAAACGAGCATGATGGCTCAGGCGTTAACGTCTGTGGCCCGAATTTCGGAGGTCGTGAGTTCGATTCACGCGGCCGACCTTTCTAACCCATGGGTTTTTTTCGGGGTTTCTCCGGGTCGCTAGACGAATCCTGGGAAGGGCCATTACATCCCTCGAATTTCCTGTCCCTCTATTTTTATCTCCATTCTCATTTCACCTGCTTGGTCTCTTTCAGGGATGCAAGTGTCGGCGGAAGGTCTCGGCGCGCGCATGACAGGGGAAAACCTTCTGCGTAAACCTGCGAGCAGTATCCGGGTCCCGGGCCCCCCAGGGAATGTGTAAGCCCACAGGGCGGGAGGGGAGCCGGCCGCATCAGCCACCTGGCGGGAAGTTTCAATCTGTAAACGGTAGGGACCCTACCCTCTGTCTGTCGTGTCTCCTGGTCCGGCCGCCCGCTATCTCCTCTCACCTCACCCCTCTCCCCCGGGGGCGCTCCGTCAGGGGCTTAGGTACAAAAGATCTGCACAGGTCAAGGTGTTAAGTCTCCGTTCGTTCCTAGTCCTATCCTGTCTAACCCATTTTACTAAGAACTACTGAGGACAGCTAAATGACATTTTGAAATGAATTATTTGGTATTAATAAGTTGGTTAGTTATGTTTTAAAACATTAATTTTTTATGAGTTCTACAATTAAGAAGGAAATACTATCTTCCTAATAATCCATGTTATTGTATTATAGTATACCAGAGAGCTTAGAAAGAATGCATCTACTCCCTGCAAAAATTTCAGTTTGATACCTTATAAATTGTATACTTTCTGTTAATCGTTACAAACCTTGGACAGTAGTAGTTTCGATACACGTTTTATTGTGGCTACATAGGGGCGCCAAGTCGACAGTCAATGGTTTAGATGACAGATTCTATGCTGGCCTAAATATTACGTACCTTCTTTTATTTGCTTATAAAAACATGGTAACGAATACGTGAAAAGGGATATTTGTACAAGAGATCTCCTAAGAATCTCATCCCTGTTCATCCTTAAAACTTTACTTTAGCATATATAAAAGAGTTAACGAAATAACAAGAAATAACAGCTCTTTACTTTCAAAAATCGGTCTCTATCCACTTTTGTTTATTTTCTAGCTCTTTTAGAACTGTTCTAACAAAAACTTATTGCTTTCTGTATTACGTATAGTAAGCAACGGAGTATTGCATTCCACACAAAAATTCGATACCGAGATTTCATCGGAAATACACGTTTTGAGGCCCCTGAATCCAAATAAAGCATTTTTAGAAAATGTCTGTGTACGTGTCTGTGAACAGTCTGATAAATACTATGCTTAGTATTTAGGTTCAATGTCTTCCAAAGATGCGACACAAGATTTTCAGAAAAATCCTCCCATCCCAAACTACCCTTTGCAAGTTACATTTTCGGAAGTTTTGATTTTATAAAAAATGGCTCTAACGATCTTGATCAAAATATCATATATTAAAGATGTTTACATGATGAATAAAATGTATATCTTTAATTTTCGGGGAATGGCCTATAAAGTCCTTTTCATTCGAAGGAATTTTGTATAATTTGTATAACAGGTAGAGCAATAGACGAAAACGCACTCACAAAAAATGTAGATCTCTTCAAAACATACAATGTATGTAAAATACGTATTTTGTGGAGAAAGCCGTTTCTGAGATATGCGTTATTAAAGGTTATGATTATTCATTTCTTGGTCAGTCTCTCTAAAATACTTCAACATTCAGTTGTTTCTCGCGATTGCATGGAAACAGTATGGAATTTTAAGGCCAGCATATAGCAGCCGGTTTTTAAAGTTTTGACTATCCTGTTCTCTTTGTATCTATAACGGAATGTGTAATGTAGCTATTTCTGCAAAGGTTTATATGAATTAACATGTAGTAGACAGAAAAATAAACTTTGGTAAGAATAGATTGTATACTCACTTATCAACGATCTGTCTACTTCATATTAATCGTGATAGGTAAACATTTGCAGAAATGTTTCATAACACGCTTTGTGATGGGAACAATAGGCAACGGAAGGGTGAAGCGATAGTCAGATCTTCATAAAGCGTGTCCCTGTATACTAGCTTTAAAATGTCTTTCCATGGCATCATAAAAACAAAAGAATGTTGACAAAGCACTTAAAATTTACTGTTGGAAAATTCAAACCAAGAGCGACGAATACCTCAAAGTGATTAATCATAAAATATACTGTTTTATATACATTTTGTTACAACGAGATATACTTTTTGTGTAATAATCCTTGGACTATCTCTTATGGTTTACTAGTTATACAAAATTGTCAAAAATGAATTCGGAATTATTGTTTTAGTATTTAGGCAAATACCTTCTACAATAAAAGAAAATTTTTCATTCTAAAGAATAGTTTGGGGTAGGGGTATATTCATACTACATCTTTGGAAGTTGCTGAATTTAAATACCAGGTTTTGTGCATTTCTTTTTACTTTCTCTACTACGTATAGTAAGTAGGGGAAGTATTGCATTCCACCCAAAAATTCGATACCGAGATTTCAGCGGAAATACATGTTTTGAGACCTCCTGAATCCAAAAAAAGCATTTTTGGAAACATGTCCTTGTGTGTGTGTGTGTGTCTGTGTGTGTGTCTGTGAACAGCATAACTCAAAAACTAACAGTCGGATAAACACCAAACTTGGTATTTACGTTCAGTATCTTCCAGAGATGCGACGAAGATTTTCAAGAAAATCCCCCGACCCCAGACTACCCTTTACATGGAAAATTTTTTGAAAATTTTAATTTTCACAAAAATGGCTCTAACGCTTTTTATGAAAATATCATATGTTTAAGATAATGTCATGAGAAATTAAATGTATATCTCGAAATTTCTGGGAATGTCTCCAAAAGTATTCTTCATTATGAACGACTTTTGCATAACTGGTAAACCATAAGAGATAGGCAAAATTTTACTACACAAAAATGTAGATCGCGTTAAAATACACAACTTATATCATATACATTTTTTTTGTTGAGTGAACCGTTTTCGAGATATTGCTTGTTATTTCCTTAAATTTTCCAATACTTATACTTTTTCTCAAATTCGTTATTCATTTTTATGTCCTGGACATGCAAAGAGAATGGAATGCGCCACATAGCAACCAGCGATAAAATATTTGACTATCGCTTAAAAGCTACCATATTCCTCTTGCATCTACAAGAAAATTACCAATAAGATTGACATCTCGATATCTCGATTAATATGAAGCATATGGAGAATAGGCGTTTGTAAAAATAGATTGTACAAGAGTAGGGAAAGTCATGTGAGTGTAACACATCAGATTTTTTTAATTATGCTGTTCATACATGCAAACGGACGCAGCGGACTCTTTTCTAAAATATGCTCTTTTAGGAGGTTTCAGGCGATCTTAAAGTGATCTTCTGGCGAAACCTCGGTACAGAGCTTTTGGATGGAATAAAACACTTCCTATATCTACCATAGATAGTAGATAAAGTAAAACTGAAGGGCGAATATGTACGCAGAGCGTTACATAAAAGCAGCAGCAATGGTAAAATGGATATTTTTGAAAATTAATGCAAAGATTCTTTAACCTATGAGAGGGGTACTCCTAAAATTCCTTGAATGCGTATAATTTCAGTAAATTTTAAAATATAAATTTCTCTCAAAATTTTAATTTTTATGTCCTTATGTAGGTAGATCAGTTCGTGAGTTGTTTCGTAAGCAGATGCACATATGGATATTAATGCTTCATAATAGGCAGTGTATTTAGTAACAATCAACTGGTAATTTGATTAACAATGGTACACACTATAAAAACTGAAGTCAATTCTGGAATCGAAAGTTACTTTGGCTAATTAGGAATTAATAGGTGCTCGACTTCAGTATGGCATTTGGTATTTCTATGACTTCCTTTCTGAGTCATGCTCTTCACAGACACAGACATGCATGCGCATGCATACACACTTCATTTCAAAGTGCATCATGACCTGCTGTATGACGTCTCTAAGAGACATCTAGGTTACTAGACTTGTATAGTCAGAGCCTAGAATTTAATCTCCCTGCTATTTCCGCAGAGGCGTATGACTCGTGAGTCAGAGAAGTTGCCTACAAGTACGGCGCACAGCCTGAATGGGAGCCAAGTATTGGAATATTGTTTTCTGTCGAAAAGATGTAAAGAACTAATCATTTTACCCCAGCAGTAAGGCCGACACACGCCTCAGTGTTTCAAAACAGTTCACATTGCTGCTATGACGGTTCTTACCGCATTAGTAATGTGGCTATGTCCAGTTTTTAACTGTCACTTCTCTCAGTTTTCAATGTCCCTGTTTAGTTGTTTTATCTAGTTCAACTTTCACTGGAACTTCACTAATTTTCACTGTCAGTTCACTAATGTGAACTAGTCCAACTTTCCCGTCACTTCACTTCTTCTTCGTAACGTAGCCTCTTCTTCCGGACGGTTCCCTCGCTAGGGAGTGGAACACAAGACCTCCAGTATATCTCGTTCCGCAGAGCATCCCCTGCACGCCACAGCAATCTTCACAAACTCGCTCGCAGAATCGCACCCCTCGTCACATGAGAAACTTACTTGCCAACTCTCTCGCTCACTGACTTATTTCACTCAACTCATACGACTGCTCTTGCGAGAATGCTCGCTTATATACGCAGCTGAATCTTCCACAGAACATTCTAGAACTATTTCGACACACATTCTGGAGGAGAAACAATCACCCAGAAGTTCTTGATATCTCCCGTTAGCGTGCCTGGTGTCTACGCTGGCGTGCGGTACTTATCATTGTTTACTCCGACCGACCGGCTCCGACCTGCCGATAACCTTGGGCCATAGCTGCTGCATTACAGTGCTCTTCGTACTGAACGCCGTGCTTTGTAGGCAACTTCTTCGCCATTCGTGTGCTACGTTAAATTGTTCCTCTTAGAGCTGACACTCGCTTTAAAAAATTGATTCAAAACAGTGATGTCATGAGACACTTTGAAATGACACTCGGTACATACATGCGTACATACGCGCGCTTATTCCTTTTTACTTTCCCTACTATTTATCTATAGTAAGCAAAGGAAATGTGTAATTACACCCAAAAATTCGGTATCGAGATTTCACCGAAAATACAGGTTTTGAGATCCCCAAAATAAAAAGAGCATTTTTGAAAGCGATGTGTGTTTGGGTGAGACAGAGAGAGAGAGAGTGTGTGTGTCTGTGTGTGTGTGTGTGTGCGCGCGCGCGCGCGAATAGCATAACTCAAAAACGAAACGTTGGATAAATTCCCCCAGTTCAAATATCCTTTACCTTTATAGAAATACTTTTCGTTATTTTTGATTTGCTCAAAATGGCTCTAACAATATTCATTAAAGTGATATTTTAAGATAAGATAAGATATTTACATAACAAATAAAATGTGTATCTTGACGTGCGAATAGCTCGTGAAGTCTCTTCATTTGGAATGAACTTTGTATAATTTTATACACCCTTTAAACGTAAGAAATAAACAAATCCTTGCTACATAATAAATGTAGATAGTTTTTCTTGGTTTGGATTTTCAGATACTTGTTTTCTTTTTCTTTCAAATACTATTTTCTCGTTCTCTCTTAGTTTTTTTTTTTTGGTCATGCAAGGAGCGGAATTTCCAATTTGACATGTATGGACCCACTTTTTAGCAATCTCACTATCGCTTAAGTCTCCTGTAACCGTCTTGAACCTATCTACAACGAAATGTGCTCTGAAAGCATATCTGTAAACATTTATCCGGTTTAACAAGAATAATCTTTCGTAAAAACAGTTTGTGGAAGAGTTGGTAGAGGTAACTTTGGAATGTAACACATCAATTTTTTTTAAATTCAGGGACTTCAAAACGCATGTTCAATGAAATATCCCTATCAAAATCATGGGTGAGATGCAATACTTCTCCTACAATAGGAGGGGCCATAGAGATTAAACACTAACATATTATTTAAAGTTTACGGGTTTACATTAATAGCAACCCAAAATCAGCTGTTGTTGGCAATTGGTTTGGAAACAATTTATATTTTAGAACAATCAGATGCCAATTCGGCTCCGACTGTTTTAAGGTTTATGATAACCAAGAAGGCTCCCTCATGTTACCTACATGAAGTCGCTAGGTCTGGAAAACGTTGTTGGCAATATGGTCTATTGACATCCATAGTATGTAATAACTGATATAAAATATTGTTTTCTATTACGTTATTTGTTATGAAACCGTATCTGGCCTAAAGAAAACATGCTTTGAGACTGGATACACCTATGTAAGCACCTATTGGTATAACGGGGTTTTTAAACCTAGAGTAAAACAGCTATCTCCAATAATGTTGGTCCTTTAGAATGATTCAAAAACAGATTAAACAAGGAGATAAACATTTGCATCATATTTTCTCGTTTCAGAAAGGAAAATGATATGATCCTCTCTTTCTTGTACTTTGCACCATGCAGGGGCCCTGCCCGCAAAATTCACTGCGGCTGCCTCACAAACTTCATTCCAGTTTCGCCGAAAACTGGTCAAATTTGCTCCTTCAACTCTTGGAAGATTAGAGGTTTGTTAATATAAACCAATGATTTAACTTAACCGCAAAGAAAAATGTCGCGAGGTTAAATCGCATAACCTCGGTGACCATTGCTGGTCTGCATTTCACGAAATGAGCAGACCCGGAAACCTCTTGGAACAAATTAACTTTAGCCGAATGTGTGGCAGGTAGTACCATCCTGATACAACCACAATTCTTGAGTGGCATTGGGGCAGATACTTCTTCAGAGGGAGAGATACAGGAGGTGCGTGGATGTGATGGATCTCTTATCTCAGGTCGTGCTTTCCGATGCCCAATAAAGATGCCGTTTTTGGACAAATAACTTTATTCACAAGCACTTTATATTGTTCCCTTTAGCTCCACTTCTGCGGTTCGATCTTGCTACACATACGTTTACAACTTCGTTTCAGAGGCCGATTTCGCGAATTGTTCGCTATAAACTTCCTTTATCATAACTCGTAAAACTTTACATTCGCCAGCTCTGCCATAGCAGCTTTCGGGCATCGAGTAGTTCTACTTTATGAATTAGGAATGCACTTTGCGTACCCACAGTTAATAAGTTTTACTGGTCCGCCTAGGCATACTTCCTAATTGCAAGTCTTTACATGTTCGCCTCCGATCTTTCTCGTGTATTTCAGATCTCGCCATGTAAGTTTTGTTTCTCCTACCAAGTCGTGTGATATCTTCCTTTAATATTATTCGTTAACCGAATTTCCTTAAAATAAGGGTAATATTCCTATTGGTAGATAAATATTACGGAAACTGCCACACCTGTCTTTCTCACATGTTTTTGAAACATAAACGTTTTGAACGTTCCGATGCAGACTGATGCGATCTTGAGATAGAACATGCTTTTGCCAAAACGTTTACTCTTAACATAAAATCCAAGGTTCTCTGTTGTCGTGGTCACGTATGCTGCAGCTACTGCCGACATTCAGACGCTTTAGAATTGTATTGTATTTCCAAAAAGAGCTGTTTTTCCAAGCGAAGGTATATTTCCGGCTACCTACGATATTATATGTGCTTCTAAAATTAATATTGAAGTTATATATCAAATACACAAACACTCAGGATATAACAAAAATGTACGGCACAAATTGCAGGACACATTCCTCACACTAGACGAAGAAATTATGTTATATGAACATGGGTCTGGAAACGCTTTGCTACCATGTTACAACAAATTTTCTCCAACTCATTAATCATGGGAAACACACAAGAAGAGAACGTACCATCATACCACATACAACTCTTTCTCACATATGTTAAATATGCCCTCCGTGAGCATTGATACGTGCATCAACCCGTCGTCGTAGTGAATCCTGCATGCACTGATGTGTACCTGGAGTATTGCGTATGGTTTCGTAGACTTCCATAATACGGGCACGAAGACTCTGAACATCTGGAATTGGGGTTTGATACACAAGAGGTTTCAAATACCCCTACAAATAAAAGTCCAGTGGGTTTAGATCCGGGGAGCGTGGAGGCCAGACAATTAGTCCACATCTACCTATCCATCTGTCACCGAATCTGTTATTTAGAAGCCGACGGAAATTAACACCAAAATGAGGAGGTGCTCCATCGTACATGAAGTACACGTTTTGTCGCACAGCTAAAGGCACATCTGCTAACAGATCAAGCAGAATATTCTCTACGAAGTTATGGTAATATTGTCCGATGAGCCTGGGTGGAAGAACGTGAGGCCCTACCAAACGGTCATCAACAATGCCGGCCCAAATATTGACAGAAAATCTTTGTTGATGACTTGCTTCAACCCATACATGCCGATTGAGATAATTTAAATCTGATCTCGTTGAAACGAAGCCTCATTGTGAACAGCACCGTTGCACTAAAATTAGGGTTAACACTTTGTTGCATAAACCATTCGCAGAAGCGTACCCGTGCAGAACAATCAGCTGCTGATAATGCCTGTACACGCTGTAAATGGTATGGATACAGCCGGACCTCGTGTAACACTTGCAAGTCAGTAATGTGGTCAACATTCATTATTGCAGCTACTTGTCTTGTACTGGCACTAGGTCGTCGTCAACTGCCTGAAGAATTACTGCCTCGCGTTGCGGTGTTCTCGTCCTTCTAGGCCTCCTCCGATCGCCAGTATCAGGCTGAAATGCCCCATGTTCCCTAAGACGACGATCAATGGCTTCAAACAGTTTCATGTCGGGGCACCTTCGTCCTGGAAATCTCTCCCGGTACAAACGTTGAGCGCAAGCGCCATTGCCGTCTGCTAATCTATACATCAATTAATGGGCATCTGCCATCTCTGCATTTGTGTACACTGCCATTGCACGAGCCAAGTCTGTGATCAACTCTACTAATACGTAGAAACCCGTGTTATTGCAAGGTCGTACTGCTCACTGGAACAGTTGATGTTACCTATAAACAGGCAATGACCTAAGTCTCATGGCAACAGGGATATACAAAACAAAACATGGTAGTGCACCTACAATAATGACAATGTTACCAGACGTAACCAAGAGTGCATGTTCCCATGATTCTAGCGTTCTGTTCGTGTGTGTTTCCCATGATTAATGAGTTGGAGAGAATGAGTTGTAACATGGAAACAAAGCTTTCCATACTCATGTACATATAACATAATTTCTTCGTCTACGTGTGAGGAATGTATAATGTATATAATCTATCTCAATCAGTAGCTTCTGCATGTAATGTGCAGTTTCACATTGCATCGAAATGAAGCCCATCGTAGGGCTCATTTTCAAAATATTAAGATCCAAATGATGCCGCTCTAGCCCAAAATCTTCACATAACAGTCACTCGCTGTGGATGCATATCCGTTTCATAAATCAAGCACAGATTTTTTTGATCCCCAAAATAAGGCAATTCTGTTTAAGTATTCAAAACCATTTAAGTAAAAGTGTCTCATTATTGAAGATACTTTTCCTCGCAAAGCCGTCGTCCTTCTCAGAACACAGTCAACAAAATTCCATTAGGTGGTAATGGAGATCTTATCGGAGAATTCACCGCAATGAAGTAAATCCAATTTACAATTTTAGGAACGGTGAAGTACCGATCTGGCAAGAATAGCGTTCACACTGTCATGAACCATCGCAATGTTATGGACAGACCGGCCAGAATGAGAACGCCTAGAACTTTTAATGTGGACTGTTGAAGCTGTTTCTTTGAACTTTTTCACAAGCCCGCGAATTAATTCATTCAGTCGGTGCTTCATTATGTCTTAGAACGGTACAAAGTAGTCTAATATTTTATTAAATATCCTACGCCTGAAAGCGGCGTGTAGTCTGATATTTGCTGTGCTTTTATGGCCTCCGGTTTTCACAATTACTAGACTTTGCGCAGTTGTGTTCAGCTCCATTGTAGAAATGCAAAAATTGCGGACTTAAGCAAAAATATGAATGTTAATAGGTTGTGCAGGTTATGCTGATTTGTGGCTTTCCTGTGGCAGAACTATATTACTGGCGTTATTATACATGTTTACTGGAAAATAAAGAAGAGGCGGAATATATATCCTCAACAAAAGTTGAATCTTCATTTGTGTCAATAATTGTACTTTAGAAGACATGTAGGTAATAACTTTAGTACTGTGATGCCCCGTTTGTACTTCTTGTTTGTTACTAGTTAAAAAATAAACCAAGTGTGCGTCGAGTAGGCTCTGCCATAGCAGCTTTCGGGTCATCTATATGATTAACTATACGCAAACTCCTCAATCTATACTGCAGATACAAATTTGGCTTTTTAAATGACGATATTCATACAAATAAAAGGAAAGTGGAACGCTAAAAATTCGTCTGCAAAAGCGTTCAGACACGGCAGACTAGACCACATTTTAACTGTTAACTACCAAGACATCCTTTCCCGGATTAAAGCATGTACATTATGATTAGATAAAGTAGCGCTAAAAAGTGTTTTATAGATGTGTTTCATCGGACCGAATGTTTACCTGCAGGCTGAATTGAGCTGATGACTTAGACAAAAGACTAATTGACCGTGCCACAGTTGCGTGCTCTTAGTGTTGAGTGGAGGAAAACGTACCATTTATCAGGTAACTTCAGTTCCCTAGTAGTTCATAAGTATTTTCTGTATCTTTAAAGAAACAAATACACCAAAATGTATAAAGAAATGCTGAATTAAGAGATTTTAATGTTTCTATTTGTTTATAGCAATGCAGAAAACCAAGGAATATTTAATTGATTTAAGACAAGCTGTCTTAAATGCTATCAATATAAACCAAGCTCAATCATTTGTTGTAAAGGATTTTGGTGTTTACCAACAGTTTGTGAAGCATTGGTGTCGACTTCAGAAAACGACAAGGTAAGCTAGAGAATAATTCCGGAAGTGGTCGGCCCAGGAAAATAATGTAAAAGAGGATAGAATAATTCTTAGGCAGTCAGTGGCTGATACTAAAGAGTCAGCTCGAGCAATACATAATGATCTTGAGGAAAAGTATGGAGTAAACCGTCGATTAGCATCTTTGATCTCAATGGTAGGCGAACCTATTGTAAACCTCTTATTATCTAAAAGAGTAAGAAGGCCAGACTCCAATTTGCTAAGCAGTATGCAGCATGAAATACCGATGATCGGTCCAAAATTCTCTGGATCCAAGTCCAACTCTTCTCATCATATGGGATAAGGTATGCTCTAAGGCTGACCAACAAGATAAATTATCATAAGTATCAGATGCATACCATGAAGCATGGTGTGGGTTGTATTTCACGAAGTAGTGTTTATTTATTTACTGCCTTTCAACAGAACGTAAGCCCCAGTTACAAGATTGGTAAAAATTCATGGAACAATGGACCAGCTGAAGTATGGCAACATTATGGTAAACAATATAATTTCTCATGGAAAACGAAATACGCCACGTAATTGGCATTTTCAATACGACAATGATCCTAAGCATATTTCTATCCATGTCAAGGAAGCTTTATAGACGCATAGGATTAACGTTTTAGAGTGGCTAAGTCAGAGCGCAGATCTTAAACCAACTGAGCACATTTGGGAGATGCTGGATAGTTGTGTTCACCACAACGCCAATAGGAAAGAGTTTTACACACCACTATGTGATGCGTGGAAAAATATTCCACAGGTGCACTTGGCTAAACTTGTTGATTAAAAGTCCCCAGGATGTGCTGCAATCATTAATGCAAAAGGCTTTGCTACAAAGAGTTAAGCCAAGGAAATCAGAAGCCATCCTTTGTTTATTGGTTTGCTTTTGTTTTTTGTTTTACAAAATACTTTTGAACCTGTTAACTGGTATGTTAATTTTTATGTATGAAGAATCCTTTGTATTCAAATGTTTTATATAAGGAAATATATTACACATTGTAGTCTCAGTATGGATTGTTATATTATATAGATTTGTTTTCTGTATTGTTTCTATAAAATATCTTAAGCGCTACTGTACAAGGAAGGCGTTTTGAGCATTTAACACTCGCTCTCTAAATACTCCAAACAGAAAAATCGGTGAAAACGAAAATCTCAAGGTTTAAACAACTCAAGTTCATTCCTGCGGAATCCTGTACATAAACAGCTCTTGTGAATAAACTATCGTGTATAGTCTAACGGTTAGAAAGAATATAAAGTGAACAATAGATACTGCAGACACATTGAAATCTTTTTATAATAATAAACTACTTATATTGTATTACTTTTTGTTATTTGTGTTCAGATTTATATACCTATGTATTTGCTTAATCTTGCTTTTGTGCTATAACTACTATAAAAATCGGGAACGTGTTTAATTTTAATAAAGGTTTTTGATGAGAGTTACGAACATACTAAGACATTAAACCATTCGTGGTGCGACAGTTTTAAGCCGCACGCTTTGCTTCAAATTTTGATGCTGCTTTCTCAAAGTTGCATTCGTTTAGATAACGTTTAATGTCAACTGCTTCGTTGTTGAATTATATGATGTCATCTCTTCGCTCGTTCTGCGTTGTGTGGTCCACAGCTGCTTCATTTGTATAGCTATAAGTTCTTTGTCTCGGGTATGCGAGAGTGTATGTGAAAGGATAACACCAATTTAGTTAGCTGATGAATTTCAATGTTGACTCAAATATTCTGTTTGAAAAGAGTCGCAGACTTTTGAATTAAAGGATTAAGTTATTTATATAATAATAATAATAATTAATATAGCGAAACGCCACTTTCCGAAAGCCGTAGAAATGTTACTAGGAAAAATCCCTATCAATAGCCGCTAAATCTCTCTAGCTCAACTGCGTCACAAGGCACTACACAACTTAAAATGAAACTAACACACGAGTAATTACAAGAGCCATCGCACGAGTAAATCACATGATTTGGTAGCTAAGTAAGTCAGATTTAGAATCCATGCTCTTTTCTTAACTTAAGCTCCACTTACCTATCGCTACCCCTACCTACGTTGCTACATATGCGGTCAAAACTATGCGTAACTGACACTGTTTCTAAGCGGGACCTTGCTCAAATCTCAGAATTTCATTTATCTTTCTAATTTACGTGACTTTGCAAACGTACCGAACTCAACTCTAACTGCATTCCAGGGATCTTTGCGCTAACGCATTTGCTACTCGGCTGTTACTAATGGCTTTCCTTAACATGACATGCAAATGACTTTTTTCTCCGGATAAATCTTTTAACTCAGGCTTACTACATTATCCATTGATTTAATATCGTAAAAGCAAATTATTTATTGCATCTATTCTACCATCATTTTTATTTGCTTGTTTATATCTTTCAGTCAATAATTACGGTATCAGACAGATAATATTCTGTTTCACTAAGCACCGATAGCTTCTCCATTTTTCTCACTTCTGTAGAAACTCTTGAGTCCTTGGGTTTCTAAGTCTAATTCATTGTTTAGCCTACTTTGTAGTATCAGTAACTTCCTCTTTCCTCCTGCGCTGCATGTCCCAGGCGTGGATAGCTCTCCTCTCTGCGCCGGGAACAAGATACACAAATGTTCTCTGTACAGGGTTCCCAGCTGGTAGACTTTGATTCGGGACCCTATTGCATATTCTTGGTGAAATTTCTTGTCGCTTCGCTATGTATTTCATTACTTAGGTATTTCGGTCTCCTGAGCGTCATTTTAACGCAATCATATTGCTTATTTTCTCTCAATTGGCTGAACAATATACTCGAAAAAAGTTTAATCCTGGCTATGTTTTATGGATAGACATTTTGAGCTACCTTGATTATCTCCTATTTAAAATTCAGGTAAGCAACCTTAGTGAATCCTAATATATGTCGAAAAATAACGGCACTCAGTAAATTTCTGCTGAAATTCTCTCCATTAAAAATAAACATTGTTTTGGGAGTGAAATAAGAAAATTCAAGATTGTATTCGCGGTCTCTTCTAAACACAGAGATCCCGGGGTCGATTCCGGTTGCGGCGGGGAAGTTTTCTTTAACTGGAGTCATTACTTAGTCTCCGCAGAGTGTGAACGTGTCAACAAAAAGTTCTTCAATTCAAAATCTACCTCAGTGAGTTACCAATATGATCAGCCCACGATAAAGCCATAAGAATTAAAGGGACTAGTGCGAGTAGGAGTAGGATTAGGTACGGAGGGGGACTTGGCACCTCGACCTACAAGATCTTTTGTGCTTAAGTCCAGCGGGAATCGAACCCAAGACCTCCCGAATGCGGGCCACAAACGTTACCACCTGAGCCACCCAACTTGGATAAAGGGAACTATACAAATGACAATTAAAATTTACCTATTTGCTAGGTTGTATTTATTTTAAACTAATGAGGACCTGTTTAGTGTTGACGGATTGCCATAAATGCAAAAGAATAATATCAGAGTTTTAGGACTTTTAAGGACCATTCAGGTTTACTGTAACCACAGGTTTTAAATTCTTTGCCCTCCTTTATATTAATTCCCTCATAAATAAAAGCTCCACTATGCAGCATTTTAAGACAACTATTAAAACCGTTATCGAATAGATAACCACAACATTGAAAATACCTAAAATATATGTATATATACCTAATATAGTTGCCTTTTTAACCTACCTAGACCATGTATCACATTAAAAGTATTTGAATTTTCCTATCAAGTTCTTTTGAACACCTTAAGCAAGAAGCTCAGAATGTTTCTTTAGATTGTGGAATAATCAACTTCCAAAAAATATCGAATAAGGAATCAAGTGCAGGTTTTCGTTAATTCACGCATTATATTGAGTTGGGATTTGCAATGTTAGGTATGGGAAGGCTCAAAGCTACAGCACTTCCATAAATTATACATTTTAAGAGAAATTTATAAATTATAACAATATGTGTAACCAGATACTATTAAAATAGCATAGTTGTATGATATTAACAAAGTCAAAACACATTGCGTTTCTGTTTCCTCTTGATCGTCAAAACATAAAACCCTTTAACCACCATTAAGGACAACAATTTCTGGTGACGTCATATTCTGACCAATTGTACCTCACAGATTTTCTTTGTCTTTTAAACATAAAATGTTTCATAGTTCACACACACATTTGGACGATTGCAGAGGGGCCAAAGAAAAGTTTCAAAATAGAGAACTTATGCCCCGCGGGCTGAACATTAAAAAATGCGTATAATTTAAGACACTGGATGTTATCCAGAGATGCGTCGAATTAAAACGGCTCAAGCCTCTGATGTATTAAATGTTCATTTATGTTCCTATATTGAAGAGACGACTGTCGTCAGGGATCATTATTATCAATGATATGGGCAATGCTTTATTACTAAAAATTTGCCTCTGTCAAATTCAACGTAAAGAATTTGTAACTAGGAACCTAAGTATACAAAAGTTAACTTGTGTGTTTACTCAGCTGGGAAAGTAAAAGGATTGCTAACTATAAGGCAGGTGGTTTGAACACCGTACCTCACATGTACTTTATTTTCTTAAAGAGTTCTCATAGTTTCAATTTATTACATTTTAGACCTACTAAGAACGCATTTATTCAATCTTAAAATATTAATCACCGAAATGCAATCATTTGTAATATGATTGGTGAAAAAGTGAGATGGAAAAGCGGTGGTGCAAATGGTGACGCAATGATATGACGTTCACTAATCAGTCTTTGATCGGAAGAATGAGTCATTCGATATACATCCATCTTGTAGGACCACACGAAGAGTTCGACTGTAGTGATTTTAATGCTTGTGTTGGTGGTTCTGGTGTATGTTTATAGAAACTATTTGCAATGGAACTTAAAAGAGTGGTTTCGGAAAGAGGCAAATATATCCTTATTTATCCTGATTATACATAAACAAATATTACAAAGTGGCGAGTGTTTTTGAGTTTTTCATCGAAACCATGCAACGCAAAATAGTTCACTTTAGAGGGTAGAACTATTATTACTCGAAGGTTCAAACAAACTACGGTCATGAAATTTTAGTCGACATAACAAACAGGAAGATTCTTAGTATGAACGCAAAAAAAAGGAAAGCAGAAGAATATGCATCATGATGAGTATCCGAAGTATTTAAATCTGGAAACAAACATCTTCCATATGCCCTAGAAGCACTCGAAGAATGAGACTATTTTTTTCGGCGGAACATCTATATTAGTAAAAGAAGAAAATGTACTGCATCATCCACAATCCGTGAAGACGTCATGGGTGGATTGTACAAATGTTATAGATCAAAAGACTAATGCATATGATACAATTCTTATTGCTATCATCCACAACCTAATAGACATGAAATCATACAAGTGATCGAAATCTTTAAGACTCTGTCTCTGATTGGAATAATAAGTTACACCATAACAAAGAAACGTCATCCTAAACGAGGAAATCACAAGTACAACGGTCCTGCTTAAAAAACTGAAAGAACACAGGAATGGAGTTTTACCCGGTCTGGCGTGGTTAGATATGCGCCTCATTTATCCAGCCATGAAAGGTGCAATAAAGGAGGCAAATATTAGATAAACAAAGACAACCCAAGTATCAAATACGTAAGGGGCAAATAAGACATATAAAAGTAAGCAATTTAACCACACCAGTTTATTCTTAAACCTGTCGACCGTAAGTCTGGAAAAGTGGGAAGTAATTTTTTCCACTACTCCCCAATTTACTTGTTGCCGTTATTACTTAGCTCCAGAATATACATGTGGGCCTGGAGAGCATCCTATCTTACTCTGCAATTTACAGCGTTCGAGCCCTCAACGCCCACAACTAATTTGGAAGAAATAGGATAGAGGGAGATAGCATAGATTCGCATATGCGAATTAGTTTCTCATTTCTACTTTGTTTTGCTATTGAGATGATCATCGTACGTCCTCATGGAGCATTTTCCATACCATTCAAACGGGCCGTCCACAATTCCTGCAGCAAAATATGAATAAAGAATATTAAATTTCAGAGCTAAATGATATGCATTTAATGTCTGATGAAGCTAGAGAACGTCCATCCGTAGCTGTGCATCTGTAGGGAATTCAGGTAAACGACTTTCTCATCATAATACCTTCGTCTATTCAACGGGTCTACGAGAGAATGGATCCCTGTCAGCTCGTAAACCGGCGCAATCCGCACTTCGACAACAAGAATGTTCAGCAGACTGCAAGTTCGTCCTTCAACAAGTACTCGCTCGTGTAATCGCATGTGCCATGAATACATGCAGCAGTAATGCTTGGCTAGTCCTGCAAGAAGAATGTCTCCACTCCTCTGAAAATACAGGCCTTAGGACCAGCAGACTTCCGCTCCATAGTTGTCGTACTCCGTGATATAGTGGTTACCATGCTAGCCTCTAGTTCCCGAGTTTGCGGATTAAAACCGGCGAAGGGAAATGTATTCTTTCCTTCTAAGAACAAAGGCCCTATGAGCTGATGGTTCACTATCCCACACCACACGTTTAAACTCCATGGACGCTGACGTTCCACCTGACGAAACCAACAGGGATTGTCAACAGACCAATAGTGCATGTTTCTGCGGTTTACCTGGCCATGATTAGTAAATGTTGCCTATCGCTGAACCAGATACATGATGAATCTGGATTATCATGTCTTAATGTCCATGTAGAAAAGTTAACACGATTCTCAAAACATTTTCCATGCAGCTCTTGATGGAGAGAGATGTGATAGGGATAGAACCAATGTCGATGGAGAATGCGCAGTACACTCGCCTGACTTATGTCACTTCTACGTGCGATTGTGCGGGAACTAATTTGCGAATCTACTGCTAAACATTAATTTCTGCCTCTTCTCGAGCCACTTGTTTGTTTCTGTTACGTTTTCTAGGTGTTACAGTACCATTTTCACGTAATTGGTTGTAGAGGTTGATAAATAATTGCCGAGATGGTTGGCGTCTATTGGGATATGTTTCCGTAGTCACCGTACCGGAACGAAAGCATTCTTCCTACATTCTCCATACACCCTGAGCATGTCCACTTTTTCTGCATTAATAAACCCTATCTTCCACTCACGACTTACTGCTTGAATTGTCACAAACGTTGTCCAGAAAGTCGCAATGCAATCAATGAACAGAAAACACAGAGCAAACATAACAACTCGTACCTGCAACTAAGCAGGTTGAATGGGAAAAACATTTGTGGGGGTGGAAACTTTTCAAAATACGATTTCTCGTAAACCACTTGCACTAGAATCCTGCAACAAAGACCATTGTCATTCTGATTTACCCTACCTTTATTCTGCTGATGTAACTAGGCATTGTTCCATTTAAAAATTGTATGCTTGCTCAAAAATACACTTTCTCAGTATTATTAAAATTTGTTTATAGGCTGAATGTACGAGCCCCTGACTACCAATCAATGCTGTGAAAACTGCACATCAATAACACTTTTCATTTCCGAAATATTTGATGTGTAAGTTTTAGGTGATTCGCCCTGTATAGGGTAGTTAAATTATATTCGAACCCACTCGCGGCCTCTCTCTACTGCGCGAGACAGCCGGCAGGAGCCGGAGAAATCACGCCCGCAGAGGCGGACCAAAATCTTTACTTTATAATAGATGTTGGAAATGTTGACCTTCTGCTTCCAAACAGCCAGCATATCTCGTGTAAATATTCATTTTGCAATCGCTTGACAGAAGAAGAGAAATTGTATGGTTCGTTCCAGCAAGATTCTGCAACAGCACATACGGCTGCGAACCGTTACATGCAATAAGAGAGGTGTTTGATGACAGAATAATTAGTGTTGATTTGTGGCCCTTTGTTCTCCTGACCTAACGAGTTGGACGTTTTATTTAAGGGGTTCCTTAAAAGACAAAGTGCATCGTTCCAATCCTCCCACACTACAGGAACTTAGAGAATACATTGTGCAAAAATCACAAGAATTCCTGCTGCTGAGCTTCGGAGAGTGAGCGAGAATATTTACACGTGTTATGCTGCGTGTTTGAGAGCAGAAGGTCAACATTTCCAGCGTCTATTGTAAGATAAGGATTATAGTCCGCCTCTGCCAGCGTAATTTCCTCGGCGATTGCCGGCTGTCTCGCGCAGTAGAGAGAGGCCGCAAGTTGGTTCGAATATAATTTAACTACCATTTATATTCCGACCGCGCTCGCGAGGCTATCTCGGGCCGCCGATAAGCGCCTCTCGGCACGGTACCTGGGTGGGGCCTTCGACCGACCCACATCGGAACAATAGCCAATGCGGTCCAGCAGCTAATGCGAAACAATAAGCAATGTGTGTCGCTTACCTATTCAGAACATTCCTTTCGGCATGTACTACTAGCATTCTTTCTAGAAGTTTCCGTTTTGTATGCGAGGCGTATACAAGGGGCTACTCTTGCCTGGAGTTGAGTCCAACAGTTAAGAAGTGACGAGCTGAAAAGTAGACAGCGAAAGTGGACAGTACCAGTGCAGTTCAGTTGTGATTCAACGGATTACTTGCGTTGTGTTCCGAGTGTGTGCTAAACGTGACTAAGTGTAACGTTATGCTACACTGAGTGTCTATGTGATAAATAAAGTGTATTTCGCAGTAATTGGTGTTATGATTTGTTATAGTATTATGATTCATGCAAAAAGTGACGTCTATCCATTTAACATTGCGATAAATAATTGTCCACTGATTATTTTAATTACAATTACAATTATGCATTTGACGTAATGAAACACATACATAAAAAGTAAATTTTATTTCTAATAATCCCTTGTGGAGAAAAAGGACATTTTCAAAGACGCTTATCACAGTTCATCCTCGGAAAACTTTAAAAGGTTTAGCAGCGAATGTTTTGAAAACATTAAAATAAAAGTCTTTGATACAAACTGTGTATTTTAATGAACTATACAGTTTTGGTTTTGTGCATCTCTTAGAATTTTTGGTTTGTATGAAATTCTATAACAATAAATAGGGTCTCACAAGGTATTCACAGGATATTTAAAATCTACACTTTTTTATCAGGCAAATATCTAAATCGTTTGAGCCATTTTTGAGAAAATAATTAAATACACGTTTTTATGAAAACGTATTTTGGGACGG
Organism: Deroplatys truncata; assembly: GCA_030765065.1. Taxonomy (NCBI): domain Eukaryota; kingdom Metazoa; phylum Arthropoda; class Insecta; order Mantodea; family Mantidae; genus Deroplatys; species Deroplatys truncata. The sequence continues at coordinate 139,578,631 of CM060984.1, read as the reverse complement.
GAGACTTTTCTTTGCCTGGGACGTTTCAAGGTGCTAGAGGAAGAGTACATACACTGCTCGCTGATTTTTTTCCTCAAATGTTTTTTATTTATTTCTTTTAAGGGGACGGTTGGAACTAATATTTTCGATAAACTTCCATATCCAATTGTTGCGTAAAATACAATATATCCTCCAACTGCCATTGTTATCTATGATAAAGTAAATATAAGTTAAAGTTAAACAAGGTAGAGAAAATGGTGATGCATTAATTCTCAAAACATTGTTTACTTTATTTAGGAACGACATAAGTAAAGCATGATGAATTCCTTTTTACTTTCTCCACTACATATAGTAAGTAAGGGAAGTATTGTATACCACCCAAAAATTCGATACCGAGATTTCATCGGAAGTATATGTTTTGAGACGCCCTGAATCCAAAAAAGAGCATTTCTGGAAACATGTCCGTGTGTGTGTCTGTGAACAGCATAACTCAGAAACGAACAGTCGGATAAACACCAAACTTGGTATTCAGGTTCAGTATCTTCCAGAGATACGACACGAAGGTTTTCAAGAAAATCACTCCACCCCATATTACCCTTTACATGGAACATTTTGAGAAAATTTTAATTTTCTCAAAAATGGCTGTAACGATTTTGTTTAAAATATTATATGTTTAAGATATTTTCATGACAAATGAAATGTATATCTCGAATATTCTGGGAATGTCTCCAAAAGTATTCTTCATTGTGAACGACTTTTGCATAACTGTAAACCATAACATATAGTCAAAATTTTACTACACAAAAAACCAGCAACCAGCTCTTATAATATTTGACTATAGCTTAAAGCCTATCAATTTACCTTGCTTCTACATGAAAATTAGCAATAAGGTTAACATCTCGATATCTCGATTAACAGGAGGCATATGGAGAATAAGCTTTTTTAGAAATAGTTTGTACAAGAGTTGAAAAAGTCATGTGAGTGTAACACATCAGATTTTTAAAGAAATATTGTAAAACGTAATTATTATTATAATTTTATTTAATATAGTTTCTGCTACGTTTATAGCTATTGTTCAAGTTAAAATACGTTTACAAGTAGCTTTTTGCTTAGAACACATTGCTTGTTTTTAGGGGTTTTTTTGTGAATCATATGAAGTTTCTATAGTGGGTCTTTTAGCCTTCAGACACCTAATCACTGTAAGGAGAATTACTCGTCGCTGTCAGTGCCGTATTGGCATATTTCAAGCTTAGTAGTTATTTAAGCTCATTCCACTAGTTGTATAATGTGTTTTATCAGCGATGATTTAATGACTACCTTACCTGCGTTCATGAAGCGGTCGTTGATTTATAAATAACAGCATCATCAATCATTAAACATTGTGATCCTCTGTGATTCAGAGTAAACCAAAGGCTTGTTAATATTATTCCGTTGATCATAGAAAAGTTTCTCTAGAAACAAAAGAACTAATGTAAGCGATATTAATTTGTTTACGATACTAATAGAATGATATAGATTATGCGGAATCAAGAAAAATCGGCTAATTCGTTCTGAATGCTGAGTAACTTTGAAGAAAGCCCTTCAGATATTGAAGTAGATGCTTTGACACTTGTTGCCCCACTATTATTACAGAATAATAATAATAATAATAGTAATAATAATAATAATAATAATAAAGTACGTTTTTTCAGGAGTCGTATTTAATGTAAAGGCTAACATGTATGTATATTAATTCGCTACCTGAATCAGTGCAATAATGATTGTCATTTCCATGGAGATAAGACGATGGATTAGTTGCCACTATTAACTGGTAGCGGATAAAATGTATTAAAAGCAACGAAATAGTTTTAACCTCGTTTCATGATCCTAAATGTGAAGAACAGTATGCCAAAGATACGCCATTAAATGTTTACTGCTTATTAATAGTACTAGTTTTTCTTCTGGTGCTTTTAATTTAATTTATAAACTTTAATCACCACTGGAAGGAAGATAGGCGTAACAAATTCAACAAGCAGCGTTATCGTTGAAAACAAAAAGTGCTACAAGAAGCACGTTATTGGATCTACAGCGATTCCGCTGGGGAAGCAAACGAGAAATTGGTTAAAAACTAAAGGGGAAGGTGGAGAAGGGGTTGACGGAGAAGCTGCTTCTAGAAAGGAATTAGAGGAAAGTGAGGGAGGAGATGGAGCGGTTCAGTCCAAATTGGGGTGGAGGCGGCGTGGGAAGAAAATGTAGCAGTAACGGATTGTTTGTGGTCAGCGTTTAATATCAGCATCCGCTTCATAAAGCTTGGAAACTAAAAATCCCAAGAATGGGAAGCTGCCCAATGATGATTAATATGACATCATTCTTAATCCACCTTTCATCATACTCAAAGACTTTGTTTCGGGATAATATGTACCCATATCAGTGGCGGCACAAGCTTTCAATCTGAAAAATGCACACTAGTTCCTTACATCTGTACGTTAATTACGTTTAACTGTGCAAACTGTTGGAGGGCTACTAGTGGACGTAATATAGAGACAGGGATATCGTCGTTTAGTCTGAAGCGTATGAGAGATTTAGAATGTAATTTGAAAACAGTGGCTTACATATATATGTTGAACCAAACTTTGACAAAATGTTTTCAGCAAAATGCCCCAAATTGAGGTATAGGTCCATTGTCAACAACTAGTACAATTACAAGCCCTATATCCCCATTTATTTTATGAGGGTATTATTTTGTAATGTAATTCTAATTGTAACATAGTTAATCATTTCTTTGAGCTACAGTATGGGACGGACTTCATTGGGTATTATATTTGTACGGTATCGTTTTCCAAGGGGAAAGAAAGGAGGTCGGTGAAATATCAGAAGAGCATGGATATATATGTTCTCTTAATCTCGGGTCGTGTTAACCGATGACATTTATATTATTTTATACGTTTTATTCTGTCCTCCTTAAAACCATTCCCGCAATAGATCCGTCCACACAAATATATTTAACATCCAGCCACACAAATATATTTAAGTACACCATCGCCAATCAAGTTATAGCCACATGATAGCCCGGAGTGTTGTCCACATCTGCTCGCGTGTGATTCCAGATTACAAGTGCTTGTCTTTACCCTTCGCTACGCAGTCCTTAAGGTTTTTAACCCTAACCTTCTGACTGTCTTGTTTCCACAAGTCACACGTGTGCCCTTAGACAAAAGAAATGTTCGGCCGGCATTCCGGTCCCCTAACAGTATGTTTACTTCCCGGCGTATACCCACTCTGCACAGTCTTATAAAAATATGTTAAATGCTTCTACATTTATTTAGGTGATACGCAAATAAATGTTATATATTATTATCCTTATTGCTTCAGTGAATTGCTTCAAATACAAAGATTTGGAAGCAGAAGAACAGTCAGGCTTTAGAGCAGGCAGAATAACTATTGATCATATATTTTGTTTACAACAGATAATAAAGAAGAAAACGGCTAGAACACAACCCCGCCATTTGATGTTCATTGATATAGACATGTCCTATGATAATTTGCCATTATCACAATTATGGTTAGCTTAAAATCGATGAAAATACGGCCTATTTTGATAAGAAGAATTCAAAAAGTATACAAAAACCCATATGTAAAAGTAAAAATGCGAAACTATTTTCCAAGTGGATTTCATGTTAATAAAGGATTACGACAGGGATGCTGTGCATCTCCTACATTATATAAAATTTACACAGAAAAAGCTATAGAAGGTTGGAGAAATAAGTGTAAACATATACGAATTACAATAGTTGATGACTCAAGGAAATCTTGCAAGGAAATTGTTTCTAGAATACAACAAATGTGGCCTAAAAGTAAATATGGATAAATCCAAATACGAGTGTATGGCCATTAGAGATGTTCATCAAGATTTGGTACTGCAAGACGAAATGGGGATAATTAAACACACCGGAGAATATAAATACCTGGGAGTAAAGATTACACAAGATGGGAAAAAAAATCAAATAAGATCAAAGATAAACTCAGGAAAGTATACTATACCACTTTCAATGGTATATTATGATATACACAGGTCTCAAAGGAAACTAAAACTACAATTTTTAAAACAATAGAAATATTATAACCTATGGCTCCGACGTGTGGACTATCACTTAAAAAGAAAATTATTTGCAACAGAAATGGATTATTGGAGATCTGCTAGGATATTAAAAGAGAAAAAATTAGAAATGAGATATAAAAGAAAAAATGAATCTTCAAAATTAATTTTTACATTTTATTCAACAGAAACAATTAGAATGCTACGGGCCTGCTAAAAGAATAAGAGATGAAAATTACCCAAAAGAATAATGGAGTGGACACCACCAGGAAGGAGGAGAAAAGTCAGATAGCATAGCACGTGGATTCAAGGAATTTGAGGGGCAATAATGGATTGGGAAATTCAGAATGATTTATAGTCCAAAAGGAAGGATGGAGAAAAGTGATAAGAAGGTATTGGATGCCGGAAAATGTTTGTACATTGTAAAACTGGAAATATGTACGTTTCCATAACAGTAAGATCTTCGGATTTTCTTTCAAATTCAGGCTGCTCAGAGTTAGTATGTAATTTATAAAACAATGACGGGCTCAAATTTCCAGAGAATCTAAACACACAAACTGGTGCGTTACATATTTTATAAATTGATATACAACATGTAATAGTGCCATAGACATAATTTGAATACAGACTTCTTTACTCCTTCCATCATGGTTACTATGTCTTGATCTTTCCTTTACATCTGAGTATTGTGTTGTGTGAGATTGTTAAAAAGATAAGTTCACCAATACATTGTGAATCAAATAATTACAATATAGTGGTTCCTTGTAAATATAATAACGCATGCATAGAATAACACAAATAATTTCACAGAAAACGTGTATTATATAGCATGCACTATGAAATTGGGTAAATTCATAACAGCAATAGTTTCAATTTCACCTCTTTTATAAGAAACTGCGATTTTCCTGGGGTAAATTGAAAATGTTGTGTGGCATGATGTTATTAGCCACCGTACCCTGCGGTAATAAGATCCAAATATTTAAAGCGAATGTCTTCCATGAACTCCGCACGAATTGTTACTGGCGCAAATAGACTTAATGTTAGTCACAGTGTTTATAACTACCTAAATGGACACTGTGGTTGAGGTTGTGTGAAAATAAGAAAATATTCGATTTTAATTATATCATATAAATATTCTATAGACACCTGTGAATCATTTTGACCAAGTATTTTTCATGATCCACCATTTTTAAAATTCCATTGACATGTTTAAATCACCCATGCTCTCCCTTTTAACCTCAATGAACCCGCCCTCTCTCCTGTCTGTTTGCATTTTCCTGTTTTACATTTTTACAAATGAAATTTATTCCTCACATTTCAGTTTCATTCTGATTTCTATGAAAATTTGCATACATAATCCCAAACGTGCTATCTAAATATTCAAGCATAAATGTTATGATGGCTTTATTTATTGGCTTACTAAAATTAATTTATACTGAAAAAAGGGGAAAACTTTTAACACCAACAGCTTCATAAAAACAAAAATTTATTTCTCTACAACTAATAATATAAACTTAAAATCCTTACGTTTATTTTCACTGTGCCAAAGTATCAGAAAAATGTGGCTATCATTTTTCTCTGATAAGTTTGAATGTGTAAGGCAGTTTTATAAAATTTGCATTTTTTGACTAATTAAAATATTTAATTGCATTATGTGAGAAACTATTTTGAACTAGAGCTTGGAGTTTGGCATGGTCATTTCTTTATTTACTGATATTAAGTGTGCCAATTTTTAAGTAAATAAATTTAAGGTTAAAAAAGTTAGAAAATTCAGTCCCAGTATCCCTTAAATTTTTCAAAATTGCGGACCGGGCATACAGGACCTTGCAGTGAATAATATAGAGAACAGTAACGATACTATAATAATACTTTTTCATTTAAAATGTATGGGTAACCCCACAAAATCGTTGCATTTTCCTTACACTAATGAGGCTCCATCCAAGGCCACAGATAGAAGTTTTTACATTAAAACTTATATTTTTTTTCACTACGTAGAGAGAATACAATAATGTCACTTCCACGATGCATTCTTCAGCGATATTATATTTGAGAGTTCTTATAACATAATCAGGTTGTCATAAACGCCTCTAATAAATACATATACGAATATTGTAGATAGACAGCATTTACAATAATGACGGTCTAATCCAACGCTAAACGGAACCATTTTAAGGTTTGAATTTTACGTGCCTCAGCGACACAGTTCATTTCCATGACCTTCCCAGACTTCGATTATGTTTATGAACGAATCTACAATTGCAAACGCAATATCTTCAGAAATATATATGTTCCCCGTGAGTGAATGGCTTAATTTAATTAGCAATAAGTTTTCAAATCCAGTAAGTACTACTAAATTTTCTAAAAATTGTGGTCTTTTATGCTTTCTGAAGTATCTGTTACTTTAGATTATTCAAAATTGTGACCCGATCATACCCTGTGTAAACAAACAAAACCTACAATGTACATCATTATATTAATTTATGAATTTGAATTCACTTCACGTTAGCTAATGTACGTTAGAAAATACAGTTCATTATTTTTAATCATTTCCGTAATGTTATCCTGTCCGTATTCGTTAGCATGTAAAGAGCTAAAACTCATCTGATATTACGTTTCACATGGTAAAAGCGGGTAGAACACAATAAACAACTTCTTGGAGTTTGCCATGCTCATGCTCGACTGACCACCATTGACCGTCTCTGCGTGTTAGTCAGTTCGAGTGATCGTTGCATGCCTAAGTCCAAGGACAAGTAATCGAAATGGGTATTGGATAGGTGAATTTGTTATGAGCTCTGAGATGTCCTCCTGATATTAGTATCAGAACTGATCGGTTTACTGCATTGAAGTAGCAATGCTTTCGACCAGACTTCACAAATTTGAGGCCCTCTAAAAGCACAGCATATTAGGAAACATATCCTACATTAGCAAGAGAGAAGTCGGATAATTATCAGAACTTCATCTTTAACATAGTCATATTTTGAGCATGCAAGGAAGAGCTCTTCAGAAATTTCTCTCAAGTAAAAAATAATTTCCTCTTTAATGGAAGAAAATGTCATCATTCAAAGTCAGAAAACACATACAGACATACATCAAGGAAATTGTCGTTTTCTTTAAAAGAGATAGTTTATATATTTCTGAAATATCTGTTGTTGTAATTTAAATTTTCCCAAACTTTAAGCCCGGTTTATCTTACGTCGGTGTTTATATCAGTTCAATATTTCTTATTGACAGTCATCTGCTATATGCCTCCTGCTTTCTATTATTAATTATTAAGATGACTTAATCGTAAAAATTGAGTACAGTACAGTATGTAAACTAAAACATACGTTTTAGTTAACAATAAGTAAACTTGTGATCAGGTACTTATCCAAAGATAAACTCATGTACTCACCTGAATTATAGTCTCAAGTCAATGTGAAGTTTTCATTTTAGTCTTCTGAGCGGTGGTCAGGTGGTAGATTGTGTGGTATTTGCTGGATGAGTGGAGCTTTTTTATTTCCGAGTGTATTTTGAAGTCGTATGTAAATTCATGCGGAGGAACGTCGATACCCCCGGAATTCCTAAGTCATCATGCGGAATTGCGTTGCGCATGTACCATGGTGATTCTGTCATCAGTCGGAGGCCCCTGTTTTGTATGGTGTGTATCCTTTTAGTTTTACTAACAGGAGCAGATGCCCAGGTTGAACAACTATATTGCAAATTGGGCAAATTAGTGAGGTGTATATGAGGCGTTTATATTATAAATAGTATTGTGTTTATAGGTAAGCAAGACTGTTTTTGACTTACAAGAATTCAGGATTATTCTGCATTTATTGCACCAGTTTTGGATGTTGTTACTAAATTCCTGAAGCTCGTTGGAACATGTTGGAATATCATCTTTATACAGCACAACTATATCATCTGCAAACTGTGCTACTATAAAATCTTTATGTTTAGGAAATTCGGAAGTACAGAGAAGGTACAATAGTGGACCCAGTGCGCTACCCTGTGGAACCCCAGAGAAAATTGATAGGATTTTGAGTAGGCAAAATCACATTTAACGCAAAGCTACGTTTGCGGAAGTATGATTTATCGCTCTAAAATGTGTGTCGAAAAGATGACTTTCTATTTTATAGAGCAGTCCATCGTGTCACACTTTATCGAAAGCCTTTTCTGTGTCTAAGAACAATCCAAGACAGGCTGATCACTCTTCATAACCATAATAACATCTACAACACGATGGAGCTGCTGTATGCATGAATGGAGAGATCGAAAACCAAACCTCGTATTAGGTATCAACACTTTTACTTCTGCTAAGAGTTGAGGTAGCCGCTCAAGGATTTTAGAGAAGAGCGCCTGAAGACTAACCGGTCTGTCGTGGGGATCTGTTTTGCTTTTACCAGGGTATGGAATCATAATTATTACAGCTTGTTTCCATTTTTAGGGAAGTAAGACATTTTAAGAATTGTGTTATATATTTGTGTCAGTAGCATTAATGTTTTCCTGGAAAGAGTAGTCAGAAGAGTTGTACAATAAGATCATGTCGTGAAGATTTATTTTTCGGTGACCACTAAATCGCATTTTTTACTTGAGCGGGCTTGAAGAAACATTTAAATGGAGAGAGTTGTTGTACAGCTTCACAAATATTACGTTGAATTCTTGATTGACAATCAGATTGGTTTTAAATTGTATTCGCAACTGTTCCAAAAAAAGGTTTGCTTTTTCTTCAGAAGTGCAATATCATATTTTGCCAACTTTTAGTGGTGGAGGTCGATCAATTTGCTTTGTTAATTTTTTTTCAGGAAGAACAATATTGCGTATTAAGTGATAGCATTTTGCTTTCTAGAGCTGTGTAGTGCTGCAATTTTAATGCATTTGCAAGTTCTCTGCTTACCCTGCTGTAATTTGTTTTATGAGGGGGACGGGTACGCATCCAGAGTTTTTTACTTTGGATTTTAGTGTAAAGAAGTTGCTGTATATGAGGTAGCATATTATGTTTAGTCACAGTGCTCTGTTTGCTGATTGTATGTATTTGACGTTGTCACTAGCTAAACTTGCTTCATACGGGATGTTTCAGTTAAGGTGGAAACCGCTACGTCTAAGACTTTCGGTGTCTTTAGCGGGATTTTTTTTATCAGTTATGGAGTTGATAGTGGAATATAAAGATTCCAATTAAAAGGTTGCTTTATTAAAGTTGGAGCTGATTTATGCTTTAATGAGGCTGAATTGGTGATTAGTGAAATAAAATGTGCATCTCTATGGTATCATTTGATTGAAATCATTTGTATAGAAGCGTTTTTGGTGATTAGAATTAAATTATAAAAGTAACTTTTTGCGAGAAGTTGTTATAGTATTCCTATGAAATAATGGTTATGTGATGTTTACACAACATATCAGAATAGAAACTCATATCTACAAATATTTTCAGTGCTAAACCCAATCATATGTTTAAATCTTGCAGTTTCCTTAAGTTATATTGTGGCTTTGTTCACCCCCTGCGCCCGTAATAAGTACTTTGACCTCAGCTGTTTCATTTAGATATAAAACTCCAAATCCTCCACCTAGTTTAATTATCTGCCAGTAGAACACACGCGTATGATTTCCAGTGAGTACAATTAATGTGCAACGTTTTATATGTGCACATCTAGTTAATCCAGATGTGGCGAGGCCTTTCCTACTTATATAATAATGAATGAGAGTCCAAAAACATATTTTGAATTAAGATTTAGCATAAACAGTTATTTACCCATATTATCTATGAATATAGATAATTGTCTATAATTCAGTCGTGATGAACTCACCATATCTAATAACACACAAGTATGCGCGAGCCCGCGAAGTATATTCGTATCTTGCTGCCTTGCGGTTTACATCCAGGCCTGGCTAGCTGAAGGCAATTTGCCGCTAAGGTCTGTTCCATATAACTTTGCCCCATATCTCTTAACTGTCATGTGCACTAGTCACCTGCTACCTAGGAATAGGTGGTTGTGCGACAGAGAACAGTTCCATGTTTATCATTTATCTTAATATTATGACTTTGTCCAGTTTTTTAACTGTCACTTCTCTCTGTTGTCACTAACTGCCGCTGTTTAGTTTTGTTCTAGTTCAATTTCATTGGGAGTGAACTTCACTAATGTCAGCTAGTGAATGTCAACAATTGAACTAGTTCAATTCTCCGTATCTTTACTTCCTTCGTAACATAGCCTCTTCACGCCAGACTGTTCACTTAACTCAGGAATCGAACACAACACCTTCACAACCCTTCGCTTCCCATTAGCATTCGCTGCACTTCACAACAGCCGTCACCAAATCTTTCGGAGAATCGCTCTTAATGTTGCACGGTAAATTCACCTGAAACTCGCTCCCTCACTGACTGACCGACGCAACTCAACTCGATCATCTCTCGCTGATTCTTGCGAGAACGCTCGCTTATAATGGCAGTGGAATCTTCCACAGAACACTCTAGAGCTATTTTGACACACGTTCTGGAGGAGGAGAAGGGGAAAAACTTCAAGATAGATCTCTTTATCCACCGTTAGCCCGGTGTTTACGCTGACGAGTGGCACTTATCGTTGTTTATTCCGACTGCCCGGCGCCACATACCCATAACCTTGGACCAAAACTGCTGTGTCACAATATATTCGAAGGGAAGTCAAATTTACATTTTCACAACTATATGAATCAAATATGTTATGTAACCTAGTAAATGCATTTGCTATACATGTAAATTTTTATTTAACAAATAGGTGGGAGGATCCTTTGTTTTAAACCTGCCTATCAGTATGTGCATCTATCATGGCAGTGTTTATATCGCTTTTATCACCTCTGACCTTACATTGCATAGGGCTTCTATATCGTCATTCATAGGTGTACATTAACCAATCAGGGGAAAGGGGAAGGAAACGGAGTTCTGAATGGTGCATGTCAACGCAGCAAGGTTATAATAAGAAACAAGGTTTAAATTCTCCTCTGTCAACATTTCCCTACTGAGCCAGTTGAGAATGTTGACTTGGAGGAGGGAGGGAACTAAGAGCCTCTATTAACTTTGAGCAGGTTGGCGGTAAACGTCGAGAAACAAGCTGCGTAATACATGGCTATAAACTTCTTTAAAACTTTATGGCTATAATATAAAAACTAGATGTATTAGAAGACAGGCCATGTTTGTCTCCGACTTGTCCACAAAGTAAGATGCTGAGAAATATGGTCCTAATTCCTCGACATGCTGTATTACTAATCGAAAAAAAAGAATACCTGGTGATATTAAGAATTTTACGATAAACACAAATAAAATGATATTTTAGGATTGCAATTTATTCGTTTAGATTGCTTACTTAGTGTTTTGCTATTTTTTGTTTACCTAAAAACAAGGCTATTTTGTTTAACTAAAAATTGGAACTGTCTGCAAAAATAAGAAGGTAGAATAAGATTATTATGCTAGGTATGTTGTATTTTACAGATTTTTTTGCAATAATAAAATTCATATAGCAAACAGGTTTTCAGAGTAATGGTACTAATCCATACGTGTTAACAAGTTTTTTTATTACTTTCTCTACTACGTATAGTAAGTAGGGGAAGTATTGTATTCCACCCAAAAATTCGATACCGAGATTTCACCGGAAATATATGTTTTGAGACCCCCTGAATCCAAAAAAAACATTTTGGGAAACATGTCCGTGTGTGTGTCTGTGTGTCTGTGAACAGCATAACTCAGAAACGAACAGTCGGATAAACACCAAACTTGGTATTTAGGTTCAGTATCTTCCAGAGATGCGACACAAAGGTTTTCAAGAAAATCCCCCCACCCCAGATTACGGTTTACTTGGAACATTTTTCGAAAATTTTAATTTTCTCAAAAATGGCTCTTAACGATTTTTATTAAAATATCACATGTTTAAGAGATTTTGATGAAAATGAAATGTATATCCCGAATTTTCTGGGAATGTCTCCAAAAGTATTCTTCATTGTGAACGACTTTTGCATAACTGGTAAACCATAAGAGATAGACAAAATTTTACTACACAAAAAATGTAGATCGCGTTAAAATACACAATTTATGTCATATACATTTTTTGTTGTTGAGTGAACCATTCTCAAGATATTGCTTGTTATTCCCTTAAATGTTCCAATACTTATACATTTTCTCAAATGGGAATTCGTTTTTTTATGTACTAGACATGCAAAGAGAATGGAATGCGCCACATAGCAACCAGCTCTTAAAATATTTGACTGTCGTTTAAAGTCTACCATATTCCCCTTGCAGCTACAAGAAAATTAGCAATAAGATTAACATCTCTATTAACATGAAGCATATGAAGAATAAGCATTTGTAAAAATAGTTTGTACAAGAGTAGAGAAAGTCATGTGAGTGTAACACATAAGATTTTTTTCCCTACCTGTCGCTTACACCAGATGAAATGTTGTATTACACTCTTGAATTCAATATGTAGGTTACTTCGGAAGCGTTCTTATTATCACAGACATGGCTCAAGACGTTGAAGACTTTATTCATAGAAAAACGATGAGTTCAGAAGTGTTTTATCTGCTCTATTTACCGAGCGAAATGGCTCTGCAGTAACTTGAGAGGCTCGCATTTAGGAAGTCCCGGATTCGATTGCCGTTGGGCCGGTCACTCTGACTTTGGCTTTTTGCAGTTTTCCCCTGGTTTGTAGGCGAATTCTGGAGTGTATTATACGATGCCGCTAATTTTTCTTTCCCCAATTTCCTTATATTTGAATTGAACGATCAGGCGAGTGGACGACAGTGAGTCGTATGGCGGTAGAGTTAGGATAGTGAAACTGTCTGTCCTGACATTCGGTGTGGGACAGGTCCTCAGTGAGAGCTATCCGTGGGGAGAGATAGGTCTGTAGAGGGTCCCTCAGGCGTCAGGATAAAACATCTGGAGACCTTAGGGAACCAGCGTGTGTACGAGCTTGCCGTCCAGGATCTGGTGGCCCTCTGTGTCCTTCGCCTTCAGCCTTTCCTCCTGGAAGTTTCCAGAAGTAGTTGGCGACTTTGTGCCGAAATACTCCTCCGCTTCCTGATAACCATGACCATCTGCTCCATTTACAGCCAACCTTTAAAATGTAGGGGTATAGACGGCTTCAACTTTGGAAAATTTTTATTGTCCATTCGTTCAGCTTCTGGGGCTGTCCTCGTATTCCTTGGCCATCTAAATACAGAATCACATAAACCCAAGCATTCTTATTCATTCTTCTGGGTTCCAAGGAGGATAGAATTATCCTAGTTAGAGAAATTCCCTCCATTCAGCCGGAATCGAACCTGATACCTTCGAATTTAGAAGGTTGCATGCGAATCATTAGACTGAAGTGGTAGTCTTCAAAACGGTTGGTCTATACCTTTGACGTAAGAGGGGCAGGAGAGAGAGATAGACAAACAAACTGAGAGAGAGAAATGAGGGAGAGAGAATTTGGAGAAGAGGGAGGAGTTGTAATGTGTGAAACTCTTTAAAAGTCTGAATAGTTCTTGTAGCTTAAGGTGCTCAGTTCTAAATAAAAACTTTATTAAAGTAATCTGACAGAAATAGTTTAAAAAACATATAGAATGTTATAACATCTAATGAAAGAGTAAATAAAAGGTACATTCTAAGCGTTATAAAGCGAAATCTGATGACAGTATTTATTTTATTGAAACTGATTCTAATTCAACCATTAAAATTTATCATAATAAATGATTACCTACATCTAATTATTCTAAACATATACGTACTAATTTAACAATCAAGTATTGCATCACGATTGTACTAATTAGCATCAGGATATAAAGACATGTCGTCTTCACAATTTTAAACTCACAAATATAATTAACCACCCGGACGCTTTAACTAGAATGAAAACATTACAACAGAAAGCAGTTTAAAAGCCGCAAATAAATACCAAAACAGCAAAACTGTTTACGCCCCCGCAAAGGCCTCTTCACGCTTTAAGTATCACTTTCTAAGCGGAAATCAGCGTAGAAAGAAGCTGCCAACGCTGAAATTTCCACTTCAAGTACAAGCGGATTAACTTGAGCATATACTCGTCTGCTGAATCACAGAAACAACCTAATAATCCTGTGTGTGCGTGCGCGCTCGCGCATTTCAAAGATGAAAACTCCTACACATAAATGTCAATTTCAGATTTTTTGGGAGGGGCATCCTCCAAGAATGCCAAAATGGATTTTTAGGTAATTTTCTCCCACCCAAATCAACCCTTCGTTAAAAAGATGTTTGGTTTCCATTTATTTTCTTCAACCTAGATATTGCGATATATATTGAATTCTCTGCATAAACATGTAGAAGGTTATAAACAAGGACGACACTTTATCCTAATATGGACGTCTTTTAAGTTGATTGTTTCCTATATTAATGCTACGGAGGCCATGGCTTCGAAGGTACTATGATGTGAAAGTAAAATGCAAGCTGTTTGTGCTGCGTCGAAAAATGGACGAGTGCACACGTGACCCATTCCTCTAGATCGCAATAGTGTTTTTTCCTCTGTAAGCTTTCCACATTCAGCCAGTATCAGTTCTCTATGTGACTGGTTTGGAGGACAACTCAGGGACATAAAAACGAACCAGTGAATGATGTTATAATCGGTGTGAAATGAAGGGGTGTTTCGTATACCGCCTCTACGAAAAGTTTCACTGCGATTGGGATACAGCATAATATCGCCTTCTGGATTAAAGGGCGAACAATTAATTGCATGTGTCGTTAAACTAGACAACTACGACATTATTTGTATGTTTTTATTATGTTATATTTTATTTTTGCGCCAAAGTCAATCTAGCATTGTCTTAATGGTATTTCGCTAATGAGAACATAGACAACTTGCTTGTAATATTAACCTTGGGCAGTTCGGCCATATTTTGGGGGAGGGTATTCAACCTAATCCAGTGGCTAGAATTATAGTCATGAAACAGAGTTGGTCACGCTGGCAGAGGGTGGGACGAGATTTGTCAATACCAACATAAACAGCTGCGTTCACTTATGGGCCAAATTTTATGCACGTTTCATTTGTTTAGGATTTGATTCCTGGCTATTCAGAGTGCGCAAAATAGAGAGCATGCAACTTGGTTTTAATAACTAAAATAGTGTTTATTTTAAATATACACCTATAGTAACATCGTGCGATTAAGCGAACTTTCTCGCGATACAGGCATATTTTCAGTGAAAACGAAGGAAGTTTCACTATTCACACCTAAAAATGTACATTGTTATATATTTTAACGGAATACAGTTTGTATTAGAATCACGTACCAGTCGACCACGATATGAGTGCGTTCGGCGGGAAGAGGACTAAACAGTTATGGAACAAGTGGGCGGTACATCGGAAGGACAGTGAAGTAAAGAAAATATCCGCAGTTCCGAGTTGCGTCTACTAGCGAGGCTGAGTACTATAAAAGTAGTACTGTTTTCATTGTGGAACTGTACGTTCCACATTTTTTCTTTCAAATATGATATACAAATATTCAAGAAAGTACCTCCATTCCCTTTACACGGGAAACTTTTTATTTTCTCAAAAATGACTTTACCGATTTTGATTGAAATGCATTGTTTAAAATATTTATATGATAAATAAAAATCATATTTAAATTTTCTGAATGTTTCCAACTTTGAATACCCTGTAAGTTCCCTTCATTTTTGTATAACTTGTCAACTGTAAGAGATAGACGGAATATTACTGCACATAAAATGTAGATTAAATAGATTTATGTGAAATAGAGTTTTGTGACATTAGTTATTTCCGAAATACTCTTTATTAGTGATTCAAAATATAAAATATTTAATAATTTTTTCTTTTTCTCTTGTTGACCCATAGTAAGCAGAGGAATTGTTGTATTCCAAACAAAAATGTGATAACGGGATTTCATTACGAATACACGTTTTGAGACCTCCTAAATAAATAAAAAAGATAGAAAAACATCCGTGTATCTGTGTTTTGAGCGTAACTCAAAACGAAAAGTCACTTACTTAACGAAATTGGTTTTTAAGTTCAGCGCTTTAAAAGAATAAGAAACGCAAAGATTTTCAAGAAAATCCCAAACCCCAACCCTTTACAATGAAATGTTACGTTATCTTTTCTCTTAAATGCCCATAAAGAATTAGCCTATTGTTTAAGATATTTGTTTGAGAAATAAAATGTATATAAAAAAACTTCTGGGGTAGTCTGTAAAGACCTCTTCATTCTGAATGTCATAACTGTAAAAGGCAATGACAGATAAAATCTTACTACACAAAAAACAAAAATGTATGTCAAATAAAGCTTTAGCGGCGTTTACCACTTATTATTTGTTATTGTTTTAATTTTCAGACACGTATATCTACTTCAACTGGTAAGTCGCTATTCGTTTTATTTTTCGTGGTCATGCAAAGAGCATGGAGTTTCAAAACAAACACATAGAAATTCCCTTTTTACTTTCTCTACTACGTATAGTAAGTAGGGGAAGTATTGTATTCCACCCAAAAATTCGATACCGAGATTTCACGGGAAATATATGTTTTGAAACCCCCTGAATCCAAAAAAAGCATTTTTGGAAACATGTTCGTGTGTGTGTCTGTGAACAGCATAATTCAGAAACGAACAGCCGGATAAACACCAAACTAGGTATTTAGGTTCAGTATCTTCCAGAGATGTGATATGAAGGTTTTCAAGAAAATCCCCCCACCCCAGATTACCCTTTATATGGAAACGTTTTCTAAAATTTGAATTTTCTCAAAAATGGCTCTAGCGATTTTGATTAAAATATTATATGTTTAAGTTATTTTCATGACAAATGAAATGTATATCTCGAATTTTCTGGGAATGTCTGCCAAAAGTAATCTTCATTGTGAACGACTTTTGCATAACTGGTAAACCATAAGAGATAGACAAAATTTTACTACACAAAAAATGTAGATCGCGTTAAAATACACAATTTATGTCATAAATTTTTTTGTTGAGTGAACCATTTTCGAGATATTGCTTGTTATTCCCTTAAATTTTCCAATACTTTTTCTCAAATTGGAATTCGTTATTCACTTTTTAACGTACAGGACATACAAAGAGAATAGAATGCGCCACATAGCAACGAGCTCTTAAAAGATTTGTCTATCGCTTAAAGTCTACCATATTCCTCTTGCACCTATAAGAAAACATCTTGATTAAAATGAAGCATATGGAGAATAAGCGTTTGTAAAAATAGTTTGTACAAGAGTAGAGAAAGTCATGTGAGTGTAACACATCAGATTTTTTTAAACCTTACTGTCGCCCTACCCTACTGTATCCTTCTTATACCTAACGGAGTGTGCGTATATCTGTAATGAAAACTTATCTCTATTAACAAGAAGTGGATCAATGAATAAGGTTTTGTAAGAATGGTTTGTAGAAGAGTGAGTAGAAAAAGTCGCGTAAATGCAACATGTTGGATATTTTAAAGTGCCAAGCCGCTATTCGGTTTTTTCTCCTCGTGGCCCTTCAAAGAGAACGGAATTTTACCATCACATAGCGATGTATTTGGTTGCCGCTTAAACCTACGTATTCCCCCTTGTACCTGCAACGAAATGTCTAATGAAACTATTTATGCAAGGGTTTATGTCAATAATTGGAACTGAATGAAAGAAAAAGCTTTTGCAAGAATCATGTGTAGAAACTAATAAAAATAAACGATATTGGTCACAGAAAGTCGTGTGAATGGAGCACATAAGATTTTGTCATGTGCAATTCAGGACGTGTGAAAGAAAAGGGCACATAAAGTATGAGAGGTGTTGGAGATTAAGTTTCAGGATGGTGAAATATTGTTTCACGATACATAACGTGCTAAATACATTTCTGAGGACAGAATAGAGAAGAGAGAAAATCTAAACAGCGAAGAGTACTCCTGAGGAAAACGTCGAATGACATTAGCTTTGAACCGTAAAAATTGCGCTAAAGTTCGTCCTGATATAGGCGAGCGTTTTGTCCGCTTCGTTGAAAGCGCCGCTCTGGGGAAATCGTGGTTCAAACTCCATCCAGCTTAGGTACCTACCCCAACGCAATGCAATAGCGATCTTCAATTATCTTTGATCCCTCGTCCCTAAAGCACCAAGAGGAATTAAACTCAATAAAAACTGTTTTATTTTGACTTTTAAATTTATTTCTAAAACCTATGTAATATTTTCATGAAAGAAAAAGTGAGGAACGTATGTTTTACCAAAATCAGTCTTATACGAGTATATTAGTAGCCGAGCGCGGTGGTTCATCTTTTATCACGACTCTCTTTCCTCTCATATCCTGTACCCATCACCTTCCTTGTCATGTGTTTCAGGGTTGTAGGACCAAGCGACGGTGTTCGACGGATTGCGGCTGGGCGGTGGTTCATCTTTTATCAGGACCCTCTTTCCTCTCATATCCTGTACCCATCATCTTCCTTGTCATGTGTTTCAGGGTTGTAGGACCAAGCGACGGTGTTCGACGGATTGCGGCTGGTCGGTGGTTCATCTTTTATCAGTACCCTCTTTCCTCTCATATCCTGTACCCATCACCTTCCTTGTCATGTGTTTCAGGGTTGTAGGACCAAGCGACGGTGTTCGACGGATTGCGGCTGGGCGGTGGCTCATCTTCTATCACGACTCTCCTTCCTCTCATATCCTGTACCCATCACCTTCCTTGTCATCTGTTTCAGGCTTGTAGGACCAAGCGACGGTGTTCGACGGATTGCGGCTGGGCGGTGGTTCATCTTTTATCAGTACCCTCTTTCCTCTCATATCCTGTACCCATCACCTTCCTTGTCATCTGTTTCAGGGTTGTAGCACCAAGCGACGGTGTTCGATGGATTGCGGCTGGGCGGTGGCTCATCTTCTATCACGACTCTCCTTCCTCTCATATCCTGTACCCATCACCTTCCTTGTCATCTGTTTCAGGGTTGTAGGACCAAGCGACGGTGTTCGACGGATTGCGGCTGGGCGGTGGCTCATCTTCTATCACGACTCTCCTTCCTCTCATATCCTGTACCCATCACCTTCCTTGTCATCTGTTTCAGGGTTGTAGGACCAAGCGACGGTGTTCGACGGGTTGCAGCTGGGCGGTGACTTGCGCTCTGTAAAGCTTTCTTCCCTAGCGTCGCTGCGGTAGCGCTCAGTTAGGTGTCTGCTCAGCGTGGGGCTCCGTTCTTTGAGATATTGGAGGTTGGTGGCTTGTGGATAAGGACCGTGCGGCATCGGATGTGTTCTATCTCGAAACGTTAGGGACCGCGTCCATGCGTGCTCCTGTCGGCATTAGGATCTGGTCGCTTTTCGGGTCTCTCCCCTCATCCCTCCCTCCCAGGGGCACGTTGGTAGCATAAAGGGCCCACTGGCCTGCGTGCGGTGCTCTGCCCTGGTTCCGGGGGACCCTCCATGACACTTACCTTTTATCTTTACATTTTACATCGATCTAACTGACATACTGTTTGTGTAATATTAATTCTATACTTCGTATAGTAGTAAAATGTTTATAGTATGAATACTAATGTAATGTTCCGTTATACTTTAATAATAATAATAATAATAATGTCCTGAATGATGAATACTCTTTGCATGAGCTTACATATATATGAAAGCTTCGTTTAATATTTAAACTGTAATTTTAAAGCATGGAAAGCTCAAACGAACAACAGCAAATATACCCACCTCCGTGATGTGGGTGGTCTGTATATGCCTCAAATCCAAGTTGTCCCGAATTCGAATCTCGGGGTTCGATGACTTGTGGGTTGGCCCCGGTGGCGGCGGATGCGTTTGATCTGAAAACGTTAGGGACCCCGTCCAAGCTTGCGCCCGTTATCAACCGCATCTGGTCGTCCTTTCCTTTGAGTCTCTCCGCTCATCCCTCCCTTCCATAATAGAAGCAGAAAGGGTCGTTGTAACCTACTCGTAGTGCTCCGCCCCGGCTGCGAGGGTCCCTTTGTTCGTCCGTACGATTATCTTTATGCATGTCGTAAAACCGTAACAAAAATACTTCCCGTAATTTTTTATTGTTTGAGGGTGTTAACACTTAACAAACAATATAACGCTGCCCCGAAGACTGATATCAAAATTTCACAAGCCTGTGCGTGTGCTTTTGACGCAAGGCCATACCGATTGTTATAAAACTTATAAAATATCTTATACGACATCTTAAGTTACCATCCCCTAATGGGGCACAAAATAAAGAAATTGAAATCCCGAGCCTATCATCATGTGTTTTGGAAAGTGTTGCATAGCAAGAGTTTGTTAGCATAACGTTTCTACTAGTTTTATTATTTAGAAAATTCCCATGAGGAGAATGTTTAAGAAGTTATGGCAATTTTTGTTCCGAAGGTATTGCAAGTATAAGCATGAGGGATAGGAACAGAGGATTAGAAACCGGGAAGAATTTCAGCGCTGCGGCTAGGTTAGGACTATCACGCCTATTAAATTTCGCAAGGAAGGGATGAGGCGAGAGAATGCGAACGGCTGTCTGATCCTGGCAGTAAGATCAGTGTAGCGGAGTCCATTAAGGCAATGTATCTCTGAAAATTAAAAAAGAAAAGGAAAATCCAGAGTTTTTTGGGGATTATTCTGGCTTTTTCTCCATAAACTTGGAACATAAAACACAGAGTGTGCACAAAATTTTAACGACTATGTCAAACCGGTGTTAAGATATTGCTTTTTTAATTCATAATCACTCGCTTTTTGATATGACTTTATGAAATCCTCTTTGAACCGTACAGTTTATCGTATTGGTGCCAAAGTTTTAGCTTTAGCTTACTACAAATTTAAACTGTTGTGCAGGTATTTCTTGTTTTAATTAGTTCAAGAGAAAAAATGTTTTATATACATGTTATAGAACTTTTCAACTTTTTCAGTGCGAGTTATTGAAAATAATTAATTTAAGCTCAACTATTTAATACTTTTAACTAGTGCACAACGGTTTTTAAATCCTTAATTCC
Source organism: Deroplatys truncata (assembly GCA_030765065.1). NCBI lineage: Eukaryota > Metazoa > Arthropoda > Insecta > Mantodea > Mantidae > Deroplatys > Deroplatys truncata. The sequence continues at coordinate 139,557,702 of CM060984.1, read as the reverse complement.
TGAAGCTCTCTTGAACATTTCAAGCTAATAAGTCATAACTTGTGGTCCAAGGAGCATTTCGAATAGTAAAAAACAGCGAAAAACTATCTGATGTTACATTCACGTGACTTTCTCTAAAGTATATCGTTTACTTAGTGGGTAAAGAAATCATTCCTACGAAAGCTTGTTTTTTCCATCTACTTCATTTTAATCTAGATAAACCTAACCGAAAATAGCTGCATTGCACATTTCGTTATAGATACAAAGGAAACAGCGTGTCAAATGTTTTAGAACTGGACGCTATACGCTAACCTTAAAATGTCATACTCTTTCCATGGCATCGCGAGATACATGTTGAAGGAAGGTCTACCAGGGCAAGAGCCTCAGCCCGAGCTCCCCTCCTGAACCCAGGGCCCGCGCCAGCCGAGTGGCTCTCCAACCGTGGGGATTTCCTATGAGGCCAATACCTTGAGTCTAAAGTGGATACGCCACTTATGCGCATCATCCCTAAATGGGGCGACTACCGGGGAACAACGGCAATCTAGCATGCCGTCTACTAACTCTCACTAATGGTTGGTGCCGGAGAATAACGGGGCCTCTCACAACCCCGCCTGGGCGGATAAACCAGCCAGGCGAACCCAATATCCCGTGAGTATCGGAAACCACTGCCCCGCCGAGTCCAACACAATCCGAACAGCTTCCCATCGGGAAGGGCTCGAACGTTCGGCCCAGCGTATTTCTAGTAACGTCAGAAGTACCACGAGTGCTCAGATTCCGCACCACGGCAGCTGAAGTGGTCGGAACCCGCCGCCCCTTACGGAGATCGTGCGAGATACAGCTGAAAATCGACAAGAGTTTAAAAGAATGGTAAGTATGAACAACTCGAGCCATTAGTAACGCACATCTCGGAAATGGCTGATGCCACAAAAAGGTTATTTGAAATAAATTGTGTGTTTTAAAAATATCTACATTTTTAGGCAATACAACTTTGTCTATCCCTTAACGTTTACCAGTTATACAAGATTATATAAAACTCCTTCTGAATGAAAAATACTTCACAGGCTATTCCCAGAAAATTCAATATATATATTTTGTTTGCCATGTAAGTATCTTTTCTTCATGATTCTTTATTTAAGGTCGCTTCAACTTCAAAGTCACATCGCGACCAGTATAAAAGCAATGCCAATAATAGATGTGATACATATGCTGGTAGTCGTGCTTACAACATTAGTGAACATAGTTTCAACACTAGTAAATGCATAGAACATATTTTTAATATAATTACAACAGTGTCCATGTGACCATGATTACACATTTGTAAACATAATTAGGGAAGTAAAACATAATTAGGAAATTATAAATATAGCGACATTTATGCTACTACTGTTCTGTGCTACAATTTTCTTATATTCATTTACAGAGTTCAGCAATGATACAAAATTCAATAATTTTATTGCAATACACATGGTTTCCAAGAGCTACTGTTACACCAGAGGGAATACTGGCGTGTATACACTGATTATATATTTATTATATTCTTCTATGATGTGTTTGACAGTTATGACTACGTTGCAGGCGCTACATATAGGAGAAGTTTATTAAGTAAATGGTTGTGGGTAAGTTTTGTGTGTCCGATACGAAGATGGGTGACGAGAACTTGTTGTTGATGAGTAAGACTAATTACTGGATATGCCTCCGAATGGTGATGTAATTTCTTGAAGTTTGCTAGTGGATGATTCTAGCCAGGTTGTCGCGGGAACTTTCATGTTATCTTATTTGCTGAGCGCCTGTTATTGTTTTACTATTTTGAATTTTGAGTTCTTTGTCCTCCGTCTAGCTATTATTACTCAGTCGAGCAAATCTCTTGAACAGGGTGTGTAAACGGAAAGGAGTTGTTACTAAAGATAACACTGATAACAGAATTTGTTTTCACATTTTTATTGCCGTCACATTTTATTGATTTCACATATTTACTCTTGATACACGCCCGACTGAAACTGTTATATTTTCGAATGTAACTATAATCACTTATTTACCGCACATTATTAATTCGAGTATTTCACATTTTTGTAACTAACTTTACGACGCGAGAGATTCTGTAGAATTACGTAACGTGTACTTCGTGAATGATTCTGTTGAACTGCGCGACGTATAACCCGTGGATGATTCGTTAAACTGTGCGACGTGTAACCCGTGAATGATTCTATTAAACTGGGCGACGTGTAACTTCTGAATGATTATGTAGAACTGTGCGACGTGTAACCCGTGGACGATTCTGTTGAACTGGGCGATACTTGTCTCTGGCTTCATAATTTATACTCCCTCACCCCGATATGCCTAAAGATTATAATCGAGCTGCTATTGGTTAATAAAGCGCGCCAAAATTAGCGTCTATCTTTTTATCCAATCAAAATTACGAACACATATGCTCTAGGGAAGATATTCCCTCCATTTCTACAGAAAAGCGCGCTACTCTGACGTCATTGTTTGTCTCTTCTAATTGATAAACAACTCACCCCTCGCTCATTGTTACCCGCTCCTATTGTCAGTTTCAGTGAGGCCGTGTAAACTTATTTCCTAACAATGCTTATAATTAACAAACATCTCAAATCATTGTCATACAATAATGCTAATTTACACTACAATCACTCTGGTATTTACAGTGTTGTGATATAAAATACTACCTCAAGGTGGTAGTGAGGTATATTCTTCTCTTTAGATGCATAGGCCGACGAGTTGCTTCGTTTACTGCTACATCGGCTTGTTCATTTCCTGGTATACCTTAATGCTAAGGGATCCAAGTTAAGGTAACCTGTTTTGATTCTATCAGTATTTGGGTATATAGGTTTTGGATTTCTTCTATTGTTGGAATTTTTTGATATCGAGTTTGTACGGCGATTATATAAGATTGGAAATCGATTAGGACTAGAAAATGGTAATCTTTTTGATTCTGATTTCAAACACCTGTTTTATAGTATGAAGTTCAGTGGAGAAAACTGTATAAAACATTGGTAACCTATAGCATAGTGTGTGTAGGATATACTACTGCACAGGCACAGTCAGCTTCATTTTTTTAGCCATCGGTGTAGGCATGTATACGATTTGAGTATTTAGCACACATTTCATTGAAGAGTTGATATGTAGTTCCAGGACTGCATTCTTTGGATGTTTTCTTAATTCTTGTTAATTGGCGGAATATTTCTCTTCCACGATTGTATTTCAGCTGGCAATGGTTTAAATGATATTTTAGGAAGAGAGATGTTATATTCATTAAAGTATTGCTTCAACCTAATAGAAAAGTGTATTGTTGATGTTGATGAAAGAAGCTTTTGTTCCTGGTGATATTTTGAGAAGACATATGGATAGAGTATTGAGTTCGGATTTGCGGCTATTTTTAAAGCATACGTTATACTAAGCTGTCTCCCTCGATTTGCAGTGGAAGTCCATCGGCCTCTATTTGTAAGCTGGAGATGCGACTGGTTCGATAAGCTCCCAGAACTATTCGTATAGCCTGAATTATGGACTGTGTCTAGCATTCTAAGCGGTGGGTCTAACTGAATTGTAGACTATAGCTCTTTAATCCAATTTGGCACGTAGGTACACATTAATGTGTTTATCTGCTCCCCCGTTGTTTGCGGATAACACTTTGAGAATATTGTTTCTACGTAAGCATTCGTCTTTTAGAGCCTTAACCATGTCAATTGTTTATCAAATATTATTCCTAAAAATGTTATTGTATTTTCATTTGGTATTTTGCTTCCTTCAATTAGAACATTGATGGGAGAGTACGATGTTCTGTTTCTTGAAAATAATATATTTTTGCATTCAATTGGTGATAATTTACAACCAGTTTGTTTGGACCAGATTAAAATTTTATCAAGGGTGCTTGTAACATTTCCTTTGTTCTGTTTGGTGTTTTACCCTGCAGTATATGACAAGATCATCCGCAAATAGAGATACCTTTACTGTGGGCTTGATTTTCTAAGTAATGTGTTTATAGCTATTAGGGACAAGGTTACACTAATTACTGAAGCTTGTGGGGACACCATTTTTCATTGATACCTTCACTTGAATTTTTAGATCCTTTAAGAAGTTTTGAATGAATCTCAGCATATTTCCTCTAACGTTGTTTTGAAATATGGTTTTCAGTACATGTTCATGCCAAACCACGTCATAAGCTTTATGTATGTCTAAGCTCACTGCTATGAAATGCTGTTTATTTATGATTGCTTAATAAATTTCTGTTTCTAGAGCTATAAGGCTTTCATTTGTTGAATGATTTTACCGAAATCTATTTTGCTCTGGAGTGAAGAAAGACGTTTTTTCAAGGACCCATCTTAATCGTTTGTTTACGATTTTCTCTAGCAATTTGCACATTCTGCAAGTCAGCGCAATTGGCCTGTAGTTTGCTGAAGTGGATGATTTTTGTATAGTTTACGTATTGGAATTACAATTTCCATGCGCTATTCATCTCATAATACATATTTCTTTCCCAAATGTAGTTAAAAATTTCAAGTAAGTAGCTTTTTCCTTTTTGGGGGGATTTGTTTTAAGAACTCGAAGGGTATATTATCGGGTCCCGGACTGCTCGTAGTTCTGCTGCTAATAATTGTCGTGTTGAGCTCATCTAAGTCAACGTTTCATTGAAGCCTTCGTTGTTAGGTTGATATCGTCGCTTTTAATTAATTCAGGGGAGTGGGTCTTGAAATCATCTTCGTAGCTGGAATCACTTCAAATGCTCGAGAAAGTTTCAGCTAGGTAATCAGCAATGTATTGAGTATCTTCCACGTAACAATTTCTGTTACAATTTAAAAGTGAAGTTAGGGCATATGTAACTTTGTTAGCACATATCTTTTTCAGTTTCTCCGAAATTAAATTTTATGATGTGAAAGAGAAGACAAAAGAGATAAACATGATTTTTTTTGCTCTCTTTTATTGTTAATCTTGCAAAGGCTCTGCATTTCTGGAAGTTTATTTTCTATTGCTGAATGTTGTTTATTTTTATAAAGCGCCTTGTTTTTATTTTTAATTGCTGACTTGTATTCTTTATTTTACCAGGGTGTTGTTTTCTTATTAGAGTTAGTACCAAATATAGGACTGCTGATTTCTGCATATTTTAATAATTGTATTTGTAAACTAATGTACTATGCCATTGATCGTGGAAAAATAAAATTCGTTTTCAGGTATTAGTTTGGATACATTTCTTTGATACTCTGTTTATATTTTGAGCAGTTCTCTCTTTTTGGGTATACCATTTCTTTATCAGTTGATTGTATTGATATTCTGTGGTTTCTTTTTCCAGTAAGATTGGGAAGTGGTCATTTCCTAGAAGAATTTCATACAATTACATGCTAGTGCTATTCCTGGCGTACTAAGGCAGAGGTCTATATTTCTAAAGCTATTACGTCTGATAGTATGTGTGTAGGGTTGCTGGAATTCAATATTACTAGTTCCGTTCAGCTTATTAACGATTCTATTATTTTCCTTCTAGCATTAATGTAAGCACTTCCCCAAACTCTATTATGGGAATTAAAGTGCCCTCAAGAATGAAAGACTTTGGTATTTGTTTGATCAGTTCATATAGGTCAGACAAACAAATAAGTTGACTGTTGGGTAAATATATGTTATATGTACATATAAATATCGGGGTTAGCAGTTGTACTACAAAACTTCAAAAATTGTGTTCCTATTTATTTTTTGAAACAGTATGTTTTGTCGTATATGAGTGGCAACACCTCCACCTGCAATTTTAGCATTGGCACGATTTTTATGTTGAGAGGAGTATCCTTTAATCTTTGCCACATAGTATCTTTAACATTCGTTTCTTGCAACCAAATTACATCCGGCTGGGGTGCGGCAATTAAATGTTGCAAGCACTCATGTTGAACCTCAAAACCATTCTTATTCCAGAGAGGAAATGTGTTACATTTTGTGATTATTTAAGGATGTTTGTTTTAATGTTCCTTGGCAGTTTCACCTTCTCGTTTTTATTTTTCAATATGTTTTAATTGGTTGATTATTTTGGTTGTTTTGTTTTTCATACCTTCAGATTTTAGGAAATGATGTATCTTGTGTAAGCTATCAGCGAAATTTTCAATGTTTACACATCAGCAGTTCTTGAAGCATTTTCGTAAAAGCTTTTCAGTTGTTCATGACTGAAGGCGAACTCGGGTGAAGATTGAATCGGTTATTTTATAGGAGCAAGATATTCATCAATGTTAAGTTGGCTGCTCTGTGTTTTTGCTTTCTTTTTAGGAGGTTTCACATTTTTTGTTTTCATTTTGATTATGTGCAGCGATTTATTCACCTGAGCTTTGTTTGGGAGGTTCTGGTTCGTTGTTGGCTTAGTTGCTATTGACTTCTTTGTTATGTTTGCTCTCCTAGTGCATGTTGTGGGTAACGGTGGGAATTCATTTCCCATTTGTGCTGTGTAAATATCTTGCTCAGGATGATTTTCCAACTGGTCTACGATTTTCTCTTTCAGATCTTGCTGATCTGTTGCTCTTGTTTGTTGTGTAGATTTTAATTGGTCTTTTGGAAGACGTTAGTTGTTTATGTTTTGATTTTTGGGAATTGGTTCATTATTTTTTATTTGTTCATTCTTAGAATAAGTTATTTCATCCATTTCTGAAGTGGTATCGTCAGGGGTTTGTGGCATAGGATCGTGACTGTATATGCTATAGCTTGCTGGAGGCAGAGTAGTGTTTATTTTGCACTGTTGTAAGATGACCTTTTTGCTTACAAAGGAAGCAAGTTGGATTATCGCTCGTATATCCAAGAATTTATCCCTTCATGAGTTACGAAATGCTTTCCGGGATATATGTAAATCGTCAGGATTTACATATGCTTCACGAAAACTCATGATATGGGAAAAGTTTAGTAAGAGATATCTGCTCTTATGTACTCAATTGAGGATGCTGGATTTACACGTTGAAGTGGGCTTTCCTCTGTAGAGTTATTTGGGATTACAGGACACACATTGGATATGATAATTCTCTTGCTTTTATCAGTAGAGGTCTGAAGTGAAATGTTTCGTTGTTTACTATTATGGTTTGGTGTTTATTTGTAAGCTCATATACTGATTTATTGTTTGGCAAATATAGGCAGACTCCTCCATTTGATATTCTTGATACAAAGGCAGAGTCCGTTGGTTTTCCTACAGCTAGAATGTAATCTTTAATTGATATGTTCTCTTTTGATTCGATGACAATTGCTTTCACTCTTTTGGGGGTCGTTTGTAAGACTGTGGAGTATGTTACTTGCAGAGGTATAATGTCATTGTGGTTTGTTGTGTTTGGTGCCATTCCTGTGTTGGGATCTTTTGTTTACGTTCTTTGGCTTTACAGCCGTCAGTTGTTTTACATCATCATTGGTTAGAGTTCTTTATGACGGCTGCTGTTAGCAGCTATTCGCTTATTTTAACCTATGCTATGTTTAGGCTATTTGATTTTATGTATATTTTATACTTATTAATTGCTTAAAAGCTCACCAAATTGTATTGCTGTAGTCGAAGTTTGGTTATCCACCGTTTATCATTGACACTATTCATCGACTTCTATTAGTCGTCCTCCGTGGTGTGGCTGTCGTTGATGCTTCACTATTGGAGAGCCAAACATGAAGTTGTTTAGACCACGCACATTACATAGTTTCCGGTGGCCTTCGCCCCACTTTTAAGAAAATCAACTTTGTATTTTAATGTTTATTTAAATATTATATATGTATTTTTGCCTCGGCTGCGTCAGTAGTAATTTGCAGAAACACGTATCTCTTAGCAGGGGTTGGTGCGGCTAAAGAATGAAGGCTTGCACAAATTATAATTTTTTACTTCACTCCTTTCATTATTCCTTCACAGATAAAATAACACTTCACTGATGTATCCTACTGTAGAGCTGTGAGATTATTTATTAATTGCACTTTTTAACACGTAAACTTGACATTATTCTCGCCGTAATGAATTTTTATGTCTCACACTAAATACGTACCGAGCGAACTGCTCGGGAACGCTGTCTAGTAGCGTCCGGCTTCTACCGCCTAAATTTATACTTTTACTATATTTCAAGTCTCTGATTGGCTAATTTTATTTCAATAGAATACCTTTATTTAACTTAAAGTTTACTAGTTTTTGATTGGCTATTTATAAACTATTTTAAATATTACATTATTGTTTCAAGAATTATTAGTAGCATTATTAAACTTTCTAATTCATCATTACCTCAAGGTTACCTCATTGTTAGCAACTTTCGGCTTCTATTCTCACAGCTCCTACATTGTTAAATTACATAATACATTCACATAACATTATTATACATGTACATACTAATATAAACATTAATACAATGACTGTTACATACATGTTACATATTATTATATACACATATTGCTTTAAGGCGGGGTGTTATTATATTTTATATTATATAATTATACTGATATCATTTAAGTGTTAAAAATACTGCCTCAGTGTAGTGGTTACCATGCTAGCCTCTAGTTCCTGAGTCGCGAATTCAAACCCGGCGGAGGGTGATGGATTTTTTCGAGCGTAAAAATCCTTAGCATGGCTTCCTTCGGAAGGGAAGTAAAGCCGGTGATCACGTGTCGTAGATTTACGGCACGTAAAAGAACCTCAAGCTTGATACAGAGGCCTCTGAGTAAAATTACCAGTCTTTCACGCCCAATATAGAATGGGACGCTAAGGACCATAGTAGTTAAAGAGCGTCCATAAATAAAAAAAATTAAAAAATGCTTTTATTCAGTATTTAATAAATTATAACAAATAACTCGAAGAACATGCGAAACATCAACTATTGATATAGCTGCCTTCAACTCTCCTCGTAAGTATCTTTAAGGTGTAGTATTTTAATCAAAATTGTTAGAGTACTTTTTTAGAAAATAAAAATGTTTGAAAACTGCTCCATGTATATGGTAGTTTAAAGTGAGATTATTCTTTTGAAAATCTTCGTGTCGCATTTTTGGAAGATACTGAACTTAGATATCAAAGTACGGTATTTATTGACTTTTCTATTTTGAGTTATGCTGTTCAAAGACACACACACACATATATACGGTCCGTTTTCTAAACATGCTTTTTTGGGCTCAGGGGACCTCAAAATATGCATTTACGGTGAAATCTCGACATTGGATTTTTGGGAGGAATACAATACCGTACTTACTGTATGTAGTAGAAAAGGTAAAAAAGGAATTGAGAAAAATGAAGTTTAAAATTCAACGCTGTGCTTTACGTAAATGGTACAAGACAATTTAACGAGGCAGTTTTCAAAAACTTATAAATTGAAAAGTTATTGTTATGAAGCTTTAGAACGCAACAGTAAACTTTAATATCTTTTGTTCTTTCAGCACATTCCAAATTATAATTCTCTCTTCGATAATTTGAGTGCAAATGTTTTCTTTCTCTACCAGAAACATAGTAGGTAGAGAAGGTATTGCATTCCACCAAAAAACTGGATACCAAGATGTCACCGGAAACACATGTTTTGAGGTTCCTTGAATCCAAAAGAAAGCATTTTTCGAAAAAGTATGTGTGTATAGATTAGAGCCTTATAGGTGTTGAGAGAATAGCGATAGTCAAATGTTTTAAAAACTGGACGCTATATGCTGGCCTGAAAATTCTACACGGTTTCTATGCAATCGCGAGAAACAACTGAAAATCGATGGGCTTTAAAATAATGACAAGTATTGAACAATTCGAACCTTTAATAATGAATATCTCAGAAACGGCTTATGCTACAAACAAAATTATTTTAAATAAATTGTGTGTTATAAAGAGATCTACAGCATTGTGGTCCGTTTTCGTCTCTAGCTTAACGTTTATCAGTTATACAAGATTTTACAAAACTCCTTCCGGATGAAAAGGACCTCTGAGGATATTCCCAGAACTTTCAAGGTATGCATTTTATTTGTCATATAAATATCTTTCATATATAGTACTTTAATCAAACTCATTACAGACTTTTTTAGAAAATAAAAATTTTCGAAAAATGTTCCATATAAAGGGTAGTTGCAATAGGAAAATCTTCGTGTCGCATCCTTAGAAGATACTGAACTCAAATACCAGGTTTGGTATTTATCTGACTTTTCGTTTTATCAGTTATGCTGTTCACAGGAACACAGACACACACGGACATGTTTCCAAAAGGGATTTATTTGGATTCAGGGGTGCTTCAATATATGTATTTCCGATGAAATCTCGGTACCGAATTTTGGGTGGAATGCAATACCTTCTCCACATACTGTGTATGTGGTAAAAAGGTAATAGTCTTTCATAAGACTTGTTTGTATACCCACTACACTCTAGAGGGTATTACCTGTTTAATTTAATAATATGAAATGCAACGGGCCGCCGAGAATTTCAGTACCTTGTTATGATATATTAACACACGTTAAAGATATTTAATTCTTTCCATTGTGCTGTAGTATTATAAATATCGATTCAATTAAGCTAAAACGCAATTAATTAAATTATTGCTTGTAATAAAGGAAAAGATAATCTTCGGTGACGAGGGAGCTGTGTTGTAAAGACAAGGCGCTGTAAAACATGTTAATCCTTGAGCGGTGCGTTGTATTATGCATTCTGATGAAGACACGGGTTGAAGAAGGCAATCGATACCATGGGTTGCAAGAAGGTAATTCGTTAGCTGTTCTTGTTTTCTCAAACCCCCCAAGCTCCAGGTGCTGAGGAAAATTGTTCCTTCTCACATAAATCTTCGTAGTACGTGGCCCAAATTTCCTTACTGTGTGCTAGAGAGACATTCTCTATGGCTCTTAGAAGAAATAATTTATATGAGTTAGTAAGGGAATTGTGAAAGATCGTGAATGCTCAGTGAAATTGTATGGCCGAGGTAGTGGTTAGAGAAATAACATTAAGATCAAATGGAAAAATAGCAATCATAATCATCTGTTTTGAAACTCTCCCGGCATGAAACACTGCATTCAGTGTTCTAAGTATTTTAGTTGATTAAACGTCTTATGATAATGTTTGCTGCATTTACATTTTTCCTTAAAACTTCTGCTTATTTGAACTAAATTGTCTTCAAAATGCTTCACAGTATTTCAAATCCCAACTCATATTATGAATGTCCTAAGTTGGAATCCTAATTGGGATGAGTGACTTGAATATATTACAGGACCTATATTACACTCTATTGAGAAGTATCTGTCAAACCAAATAAATTACAAACAAGAGAAAAATACACATACATGAAACCGTTACAGCTTCCATTAAGGAACGAGGGAGATTTTTCAGTACACTCGTATATAAAACTTTGCACCCTTTATTCCTCATTATATTGTTTCTCTACCTGTCGTTACCTCGACCCTTCTAAATCATCCCTCGTTATTAAATGCATCTCAATTCATTGCTATTCAGCACATTATTTCCCGAATTTCAAATAATTTTCTCGGGGACTCCTAAGGATGTAACATAACTTAAGTTGTAAATTAAAACATCACACAATAAACTTCGGTACAAAATGTTACTTCTCTCTACCACTCTTCTTGCTTTAAGTTTGAAACCGCTTGTATCATGTACATCACTATAATATACCTATTTTATTTCTGCGCCAGTCATTTTCCTTTGTTTCTTATTCCCCTGTATTGTTATCTTTAGTATTGTTCTTGTAGGTATATTAGCTTCACTATGTTATGTATCTTGTTAAGCATTTTCATTTTGTAGAACAGAAGAGATCTTATGACCTTTTAGCCTACTAGAAAAATATATAAACATTTCTAACAGAATAAAAATAATTACGAAGCTTAAAATGTTTGTTAGTCATATAGTAGAATGCAGTGCTTTAAGTTTAAGGGCCCCTTGCCAAAACGCGTGTATAAGCACTCCAGGAGGTACTAGTGAATTGGTTTATATAGGGTCAACTTGGACGCTAGCCCAACACTAGCCGGCAGCCCAGCCTACTGTAATCCAACTACTTGCTGAGCGAGACCGACTCTGAGCTGGTGGACCGACATCAAAGAAAGATATTGTGAACTATACGATATTTATCTCTTACAGAGTGCTGAAAACGTTGTCCCTCGACTTGTATCATTTCATGGACTCGGTGCGATTCGCCAATAGAAATCAAGGACAGTTTAAAGCGAATACTTCGTTTCAATTCTTTCTGAGTGTGAAGTGGGGTAGTGGTCTGGCCTTATATTATCTGTAATAACTCTTAACGTCAACATTTTCTAATATAACTTTCTTACTTCTATGTTCCGTATGAGCCACAACCGTCCTTGATAGTTCATTAATTTCTGAGACTAATTGCACCGAGTCAATGGAAATTTTATCCTCAAATGTCAAAATTGCATACAAGCCGAGGAACAACACTCCATCTTCTATAAGAGGCATGTACCGCACATTTCACAATATTCTTTCAAATGAGCCATGCAGAAGAACGAATAACTTTAATGTACACCATTAACAAAGGAATGGCGCTTGGTAAGGTGCTTTCGCTTTCGAAAATAATAAAATGGTAAAATAAAAAAAGCTAACCTATATTTTCATGGCTGAATTGAAGGAGATGAAAAAATATCATTGGCCGGTTACAAACAAATAATCTAATGCACGCAAAATCGAATTTACACTTTGCTATCGATATGCTACGGTCATTGATCAGTTTTTTCGTTCTCCTTTCGAGTTAATTGGGAACCAAAATGGTACATGTTTTCCTTTCCGTTCCCATTTACGTTCTCGGGTTGTAGTGAATCAGCCTTAATATCCGTAATGCAATGGAAACATCCTGTGTCACAATTCCTGCTAAGGAAACGTCATAGAGATACAAATAGTAGGACTAATTTGTCTAAATCAAGAGTTTATTCAATAAGATAAACTGTTTCTACTTTTTCATTGTGAAATTATTATGTTCTCTTCACACAACATTATCTTTTGCTTCATATTCTCTCCTGCGAAGCATTTGTATTCTCTGAGTCTATCGATGATGTTTCAACGAAGATACTGAGTACGTGGGCAGACGCACACTGAGCTAACTTATGTATATATTCGCAATCCAGTGCAGTTAACCGCGTTATAACCGCTTGCACCAAATCAGGAACTCAAGAGGAATACATCTGAATGTAATTTGAATTATTCAGCACAGCAGTTTCTGTTTGTATATCGGATTTTCCAGCATAAAATGTATCTAATGCAAAGTGAATTGATTGTGTTGATTAAATACGAGTAGAGCACTTGTGCCATTTGCAAAAATATATAAGTATTTCGCATTTGAAGCTATGGTACGAAAATATATTTAAATCGAGTAAGTTCACTTACGTTATTAAACTAAATGGAACTTAAGCAATCGTCATTAAAATAACAACCTTCAGTAATATCACCAGTTGTGTCCTCCTCGTAGTTGCCCTGAGGAGGAACATATCAAGATGGTCGAAACTTTGGATAAAGAAATTCACATGATGTGACTAAGAAAATTACCAGTTTTAGATTTTCGTGCAAACAAATGGCATTGTTGTTAAATTCATACAACCTCAACGACAATTGAAAATAACATTTTAAACACTTTTCTGTCCTGTGACCTATAGAATCGTGTTTCTGTTTTTCATAATTTATTTTACATAAAAAGTTAAAATATATTTATTTTAATAACATGTGTTTTGTGCTACGTCTCCTATTCCCTCCTGAGCGTTGTGAATTTACACGTTGTTCCTATGGCAATGCTGTCAACCGATTCTGTACGTTACAGAAGCCTCTAGATTCATGGCTACTTCTAATGTTTATTTTAAAACCATCAACGACAAACATTTTTACTCTTTTGCTTCATGTAACGAAACCCGTTCACTTTTCATTCGTTCGCAAAGGAACAACGAATATACTGAACTCTAGCTGAGCTTCTCCTCCATGAGCTCTAGTGGTAGTTGGGCATTTACTCGCTCTAGTACTCGCTCAGTTCAGTTCACCGTAGTGTTACCACGTCCATTGATGCTTTAAGACAGAGGCTTTCGGCTGTCAGTCAAATATTTTGCTAATAATTATTAAATTACTGACGCAAATTTCAATGTTTGTAATTTTATTTTCATTTGGCGTTGTAAAACAAATAAAATATATGTACAGACGGCTCCAAATGCTTTCCATGCCACGTATTTGTAGCCGTGGGGAGGAAAGCCGGACATCTTTATCAATTAATTTTACGACCGAAAAAATCCACCGCCCTCCTCCTGGTTTGAACCCGCGACCTTGGGAACTAAATGCTAGCATGGTAACCGCTACACGATCGAGAGGTTATGTTAGGTGCCTTAGCTCATACCTGCTCAACAAGGTTAAGGGATGTAATAGTGCTAAACAAAATATCATTTCAACACATTTCTCTTAGACTTGATTGTAAGAAAGTAATAACTGTGAACAAAAACCAGAAATAACATTACAGCAGAGCGACATAAGCAGTATACAAACTAATTATTTGGAATTAGAAACATCATATCATTGTATAGTAAGCAAGTGTTAAAACAAAATGGTTTGATTTTCAATATTCATTATTTTCTCTCACATCATTAACTAACATGGTCTTTATTTATCATAATATCCTTATAAAGTATGATTTTTCCGCGCACTTTAACTTAATCGTGACAACAATTTAGGCCAGAAATTATTTCAAGTTACAGTCTAAATTACACTTTTCCCTATTTGGTGCATGCAAGATGCCCTAACCACAAACAGGCGTTTATCTATATCAATTCTTTTTACTGTCTCTGCTACTTATCTATAATAAGTAGGGAAAGTATTGCATTTCACTCAAAACTTCAGCCACGAGATTCAATGAAATAAAAGTTTTGATACCCCGTGAATCCAAGGAAAACATTTTTACTTTCCCCACTACGCACGTACGGTAAGTAGAGGAAATATTGTATTCCATCCAAGAAATCAATAACGAGATTCACCAGAAATACGCGTTTTGGGACCCTTGAATCTAAAGAAAGCATTTTTACTTTATGTACTACGTAGTTACGGTAAGTAGAGGAAGTATTATATTCCATCCAAAAATTCAATAACGAGATTCACTGGACATGCACGTTTTGAGACACCTTGAATCCAAAGAAAGCAGTTTTACTTACTGTACTACGTAGTTACAGTAAGTAGAGGAACTATTGTATTCCACTCAAAAATTCAATAACGGAATTCACCGGAAAACACGTTTTGAGACCCCCTAACTACAAAGAACTCTTTTTTACTAACGTAAGTAGACGAAGTAAAATTCAATATCGTAATTTCACCAGAAATCATGTTTGAGACTCCCTGAAACCAAAGAATGTATTTTTAGAAGAAGTTCCAAGTTCATGTGTGTATGTGTGTGTGTGTGAACAGCATAACTCAAAAACAAAAAGTCGGTCAAAAACCAAACTTAGCATTTAAGTTCAACATCTTCCAAGGATGCGACACTCCAAATAACACTTTACATTGGACATGTTTCGAAACTTTTTATTTTTTCAAACATGGCTCTAACGATTTTGATTAAAATACATATGTTTAAGTTATTTTCATTAGAAATAAAATATATATCTTTAATTTTGTACGAATGGTCTGTAAATTCTTTATTGCGAATGAATTTTGATAATTAGTAAACCCTAAGAGAGAGAAAAAATCTTACTGCACTACAAATACATAGCTTGCTAAAGCACAAAATTTATGTGTACCGTTTTTATGGTGTTAACCTATTCTGAAATATTCTTTGTTATTAGTTTGAATTTTCAAATACTATACGTATACTTCTCTCAACTGCAAATCGCTATTGTTTTTCTTCCTTTCTTTCTTTTTCGTGTTCATACAAAGAGAGCAGAATTTCAAAACTATCACGTCTATGGCCTGCATTCGGGAAGTCGTGGGTTCGTTTCCCGTGGCCTCCTTCCCGACCCATGGGTTTTTCCCGGTCGCCAGGCGAATGCTGGGAAGGATTCTCACATTCCCGGGGCGTTGCACTCCCTCTGTGCGGGACGGGATCCCCGTTCTGCCTGTTCGGGGAGCCTCTATCTGGAAACTTAGGGTTCCTGCCATTCCTGTGCCGTCACCTCTGGTCCTAGCCGCCCGGAGTTTCCTCTCGCCTCATCCTTTCTCCCGGAGACGCCTCCTCGTGGGGGCGTAGGCACAATATCCTCTATGTGGATCAGTGCCGAGACCGCTCCGTAGCCAATCCAGTCCAAAGCTATCACACATAGCGATCAGGTTTGAGGGGCTTATACTACAACGAAATGTGTAAATAAGTAATGAAAATTTATGTGTATTAACATGAAATAAATGCAAGAATAAGCTTTGTAGAAGAGTGAGTAAAGAAAGTCATGTGAATGAACACATTTTATAGAAAAACCTCCGTATGCCTGCGTGTCAGTGAACAACATAACTCCAAAACGAAAAGTCGGTCAAATACCAAGCTTTATATTTAAGTTCAGCATCTTTCAAAGATGTGACACGAAGTTTTTTAAGGAACTCTTTACATGGAAAAATTTTCGAAATTTGTTATTTTCTCAAAAATGGCTCTAACGATTTTGATTAAAATACTCTCTGTTTAAGATATATGTACGACAAACGAAACATATATTTTAAATTTTATGAGAGCAGCCTTTCAAGTCGTCTTCATTCTGAATGAGTTTTTTTATAATTGGTAAACTGTAAAAGATGAACAAAGTTTGACTACACAAGAAATGCAGACCCCGTTAAAGACACAATTTGTGATACATATTTTTATGAAATTAATTATTTCACAGATTTCTTTTGTTGTTGGTTTAATACTTTTTGTAACTCGGAAATCGTTATTGTTTTGTTTTTGTCGCGGTCATACAAACAGCAAGGCATTTCAAAGCTTCACGTTGTGACTTGCTTTTTGAAAATGTGACTATCGCTTCATCTACGTATCCTGCAAAGAAATGTGTAAATGTGAACTTTTCCTTTTGGTATTTAATTAACTTTCTTTAAGCAGGTAGCCATTACGACGGTGAATAATCCAAATGTCAAAATGATGCTTAAATGGGTCCAGGTCCCTAGAGCTTAGAGTTACTTGATATTCATCTTCTCAAGATAAGAGGAAACCCTTGAAAAAGCTTTATCCGGTAACTCGCTCGTGAATTCGAACTCGTGACCTCTTGAATGCGAAGTAGACCCCCCCCCACCACAGAGATGGACTAAATGTGAGTTGAAAGTTTATCTGGATTATCAAGAAGTAGATAGAAAAATAACATTTATTAAAAATAATTTGCAGAATGCAATATTTGGCTCATGGTAATGCAAAGAGCGTGGAGTTTCAAAGCCACCACATAAAAATTTGACCATCGTTTTAGCTACTGCATTCTTCTTATACTTACAACGAAGTTTGTAAGAGTGTAATGAAAGTTCATCTCAGTTCACAAGAAGTCACAAGCCGTGTGCAGGACAGGGTAGAATCAGATTGAAAATTTCAATGTCATAGCCGCGATTTCATCCAGGTTCCGTCCAGGTGGCGCCGCGTTAACGCGTGCCACTCACATTCGAGAGGTTCCTGATGCGTTTCCCGGCGACCGCCCACTCTGACCCATGAGCTTTTTCAGGAGTTTTCCCGGGTCGTCAAGCGAATGCTGGAATGGTTTCTCTCAGCCCTCGAATTTCCTGTGCCTCCATTTCGTTCCATTCCTTATTTCATTCATCCTTAACCTTGTTAGGTCTGTTTCAGTGTTGGAAGTGCAGGCGATGGTATTCCGTTGCGGCGTGGCAGGAAAAAAAAATGCTCTCTGTGGAATCTTATCCGTCCCTGGGTCTTCGGCTGGTTGCCGAGGTATACGGACCGCCCCTTGGGGGCCCTCTATGTGGGGCGGGGTCTCCGGTTTGCCTGCCCGACTGTTAACGTCTCAATCTGGAAACCTTAGGGACCATCTCATTGCTGTGCCGTCAAGGATGCTCTCTGTGGTACCTTATCCGTCCCTAGATCTCCGAATGGTTGCCGGGGTATACGGACCGTCCTTTGGGAGGGGACTCTCTATGTGGGGGCGGGGTCTCCGGTTTGCCTGCCCGACTGTCGGGACGTCTGAATCTGGAAACTTTAGGAAGGCTGTCATTGCTGTGCCGTCATTCCTGGTTCCGGCCGCCCGGTATCTCACACCCGTCTCTCCCGCCCAGGGGCGCCCCCTCGACACAGGCACAATATCCTGTAGATTGGAGCAGACTCCCCTCCGTTACACTTCCCATTCCATTCTAGACCAGGAAAGAGAAGCATTTTAAGAATTCAGAACATGAATCATAATACAAAATAAATAAGTCTAATACCGTATGTTATTTTCTAAGCTTTTGTTTTTCTTTCTTCAGATTTTTAATTTTAAAGCAATGGAATTTTCAGAATAGCGTGCTTTCAAATAAGGAACCAATTGTAACAAAAGCACATCAACCGTTTTGCATTAACACTTTCGTATCACTATTTTGAGAATTTAGCTTATATGTTACCTTAACCGAATAAAACAGCTGTATAGAAACTGCATATTTTGCGCTAAACATTGTTTCCTCGTATCTATTAACATTTTTTTCCTTTTGGATACAATAGCTGTTTTTATTCCATCACTGTAGGGTTGGCACGGGTTTTCTTCCTTTCTCTTGTGAGCGTGTGTAAGGGGCAATTATGTTTCAAATAAAGCGATCTTTATTTGTTTTTCAGTAATAAATGAAAAATATATCTCATTTTGAAGAAAATTTAGTGTCGCACTTAATTGCGCTCAAACTGTTCAATAGTTTTACATTAATATTACTTTTGCTTCCGTAGTTTTAAAACATTACTTGAATATTATCAGAATTATTGAATGCGCCAACTGTAGGAACTACACACGCTAAACGTTGCGATCAATCTCTATGAAGATTAAAATATATTCAAAATAATAAATACCCTCTCTCTGTCGTAGTTCGCGTAGAACAATCCATTGTGTGGTAATTATGAAACCATTATTATTATTATTATTATTATTATTATTATTAGCAACAGTACTATGTGAAGCTTGTTTCTCAAGAAAATTACTTAATAATGCATCTTAAACTTCTGTAGCGCCTTCATAAATTGTGCAATATTTGCTTTTTAAACAACATATTGTGTAAAGAAAATGTTAATTTATTTCGCTTAGCTAGATCTAGTATAGAAAAAATCATTTAATTTCGTCTTCTTTCCTCTTACAGTCAGGTCGTTGAATTACACAAACATACGCAAATGTGACCTTTGAGACGATACCGCGCTTACTCTAAGCTACAGCCAGGCATGACTAGTCGAAAAACATTCCTTCCCCCTCTTCCTGCGCACCCTCTGACCCACCGGAGATCATTTGGAGCCTTGTGTACATATATATTGAAAACGTTACACATTAAATACAACGTGGTACTAGCTGTAATTCATTAAGTTACTGTAAGAGAAAAGAGAACTTAAGTCTACCGTCATGCAAATGTGAAACCTAAATGTAGTACACACAATTCTTGTAATCTTATTTTACTCAGCAATGCTTATAACTTTTATTTAAAACAACGTCTAAATTACAGATTTCAAGACAATACCACGGGTAAAGTACGTAACTTAAATATCATTGCTTTACGCCGTGGATATACAATCTCGCTTCCTTAATCAGAAACTTTTGTGAACCTGTGTACAGTCTGACTCTATATCACTGCATAAAACCTTATGATTACTCATCGTTTTAACAATGACAATTATGAAACAATGCCAAACAGCACTCTTTCCGGTTTTCTGCTATAATTCACACACTGCTACATTTAATTACCCTAATATACTTTCATTAGTTTCGTTCGACTGCATACGAACTCTTATAATAATAATAATAATAATAATAATAATAATAATAATAATAATAATAATAATAATAATACACGAACCTAGTATACAGCTGCACCAACTATACCGATGGAACGCACAGTGTACCTTGCTTCCATGTCTGATCAGACTGAGCATTCGAGTAAAGAATGATACACCAACTCAAGTGGTATACTCCTATCAAATAGAATGAAACTCAGGGCGAATTTCAATACACGCTAATTGCTCGTATAAAACCAGCATGTTTGGGTTCGACAGTATGAAGGTAATATTTTGATGGAAAGCTTTGATTTTGGCAATGTTCTAGAAAGCTTCCAAAACTCAGAAGTAAGGTATAGCAGTTGGTATCGATAATTTTCTGTTATTTGCATCAGTAGATCTTAATTCTTTCCGAGTTTTTTTTACATGGACTACGCTATGTGAGCAAAATAAGCAAGAGAATAATTAATCATATTAAACTCATCCTAAAATTTATAGAAAATTATAAATGTACATTGAAAGTGAAATTTTAAATTTCTTTTAACTATGCTTTCTCAATATCTTCAATGATTTGTATTTAGAAAGAAACATAGGTATTCAATCGGCCATTATTTTCTGCTCAAGAACAAATTTTTCATTGCAAGTCGAGCCTGCTCCATTCGCATTTCTTATCCGCTTTCCTCTACGTGCTCGATTGGGAAATATTTATCTTAATGTTGTCTATTAGCTAGCATCTTCAAATCCCCATTCATCATTCCTTTCAGTAGATGTCTAGTTTGTTCTCGTCCAGTGTTCCAACTGCTTTCTATTACTCTTCGGTATTGTTCTTTCTTCCGCCTTCTCTTGGCATTATAACAGCTTCATTAGTTATTGTGTTTGTCCATATTGCACACTTTGTTCTTTACGTTCACATTCCAAATGCTACCAATCACCTTCCTGTCTTGCTATAGTCAAAGCTTCCGCACTATGCAGTGTTGCTTTACATACAATAGTTTTTACTTCTTTCCTTTGAAGTTACCTCTTCAAGGGTCAAGCAAAAATGTTATTTTCTGTTAAAAGCTTCCTTAGTCATTGTTATCCTCTGCTGAATTCTTGATAACCACACGTTACCACTTATGGTTTATTTCAACTGTTTAAACTATCATCTCGATTTGGCAAGTACCTATACCTTTCTTGCTTTTCTATATCAGCTACTTTTGCCCTTTTTTCATTTAACTGTCTAGTTTCGTGCTCTTAATCGTTGTCACTTTCCTTCTAAAGGAAGTTCCTAATATCTTTCCTTGACTGCAAGCTCATATATATCCCATTTCCGAGATATTCTGTATTATAGGTTTGAATTTTCAAAATTGTTATACTTTTTTCTAGTCCTAAGTCGTTTATTCATTTTGCTGCCTTTTTTCCGTTCGTGGTCTTGCACAGAGTGGAATTTCAAAACCATCATGAAGCGAGTCTCCTTTTAAAGATTTGACTATCGCTTCAGTTTGCTCTATCCCTCCTGTACCTATAACGCATGTGTACTCAAAGTATTTCCGTAGACATTCATCTGGATTAACAAGAAGTGAATAGAATAATAAGCTTTAGTAATAGCATATAGAAGAGGGACAGGGAAAGTCGTGTAAATGTAATACGTCAGATTTTTTACTTTCTCTACCACGTATGTACAGGTAGAGAAGGATTCCATTCGATCCAAAAATTCTATACCAAGATTTTACCATATATACGTGTTTTGAGGCCCCTTTAATCCAAAATAAACATTTTTAGAGAAAGGTCCGTGTGTGTGTGTGTGTGTACATCTGAACAGCATAACTCAAAAAAGAAAGTTTGGATTAGTACCAATCTTGGTATTTAGGTTTAGTACCTTCCAAAAATGTAACACGAAGATTTTTAAGAAAATTCTTCGACCCCAATCTACGCTTTACATGGAACGTTTTTCGAAATTTGTGATTTTTTAAACAATGATTCAAACGGTTTTGATTAAAATGCCATATATTAAAGATATCTACATGACAGATGAAATATATATCTTGAATTTTCTGTGAATCCCTGTTAGTTCGAAAGGAATTTTGTATAATCTTGTATAACACACAAACTGTAGATCTCTTTAAAGCACACAATGTATTATTCCAAATAACTTTTTTCGCGGCATCAGTCATATTTTCTGAGATATCCGTTATTAAAGGCTCCATTTATATTTTTACTTTCTCTACTACGTATAGTAAGTAGGGGAAGTATTGCATTCCACCCAAAAATTCGATACCGAGATTTCACCGGAAATACATGTTTTGAGACCTCCTGAATCCAAAAAAAGCATTTTTGGAAACATGTCCGTGTGTGTGTCTGTGTGTGTGTGTGTGTCTGTGTGTGTGTCTGTGTGTCTGTGAACAGCATAACTCAAAAACTAACAGTCGGATAAACACCAAACTTGGTATTTACGTTCAGTATCTTCCAGAGATGCGACACGAAGATTTTCAAGAAAATCCCCCCACCCCAGACTACCCTTTACATGGAACATTTTTCGAAAATTTTAATTTTCTCAAAAATGGCTCTAACGATTTTGATGAAAATATCCTATGTTTAAGATAATGTCATGAGAAATGAAATGTATATCTCGAAATTTCTGCGAATGTCTCCAAAAGTATTCTTTATTGTGAACGACTTTTGCATAACTGGTAAACCATAACAGATAGACAAACTTTTACTACACAAAAAATGTAGATCGCGTTAAAATACACAACTTATATCATATACATTTTTTTTGTTGAGTGAACCGTTTTCGAGATATTGCTTGTTATTTCCTTAAATTTTCCAATACTTATACTTTTTCTCAAATACGTTATTCATTTTTACTTTCTCTACTACGTATAGTAAGTAGGGGAAGTATTGCATTCCACCCAAAAATTCGATACCGAGATTTCACCGGAAATACACGTTTTGAGACCTCCTGAATCCAAAAAAAGCATTTTTGGAAACATGTCCGTGTGTGTGTCTGTGTGTGTGTGTGTCTGTGTGTGTGTGTGTGTCTGTGAACAGCATAACTCAAAAACGAACAATCGGATAAGCACCAGACTTGGTATTTAGGTTCAATATCTTCCAGAGATGCGACACGAAGGTTTTCAAGAAAATCCCCCCACCCCAGACTACCCTTTACATGGAACATTTTTCGAAAATTTTAATTTTCTCAAAAATGGCTCTAACGATTTTGATGAAAATATCATATGTTTAGGGTAATGTCATGAGAAATGAAATGTATATCTCGAATTTTCTGGGAATGTCTCCAAAAGTATTCTTCATTGTGAACGACTTTTGCGTAACTGGTAAACCATAAGAGATAGACAAAATTTTACTACACAAAAAATGTAGATCGCGTTAAAATACACAACTTATGTCATATACATTTCTTTTCTTGAGTGAACCGTTTTCGAGATATTGCTTGTTATTTCCTTAAATTTTCCAATACTTATACTTTTTCTCAAATGCGTTATTCATTTTTTTTATGTCCTGGACATGCAAAGAGAATGGAATGCGTCACATAGCAACCAGCGTTAAAACATTTGACTATCGCTTAAAAGCTACCATATTTTCCTTGCATCTACAAGAAAATTACCAATAAGATTGACATCTCGATATCTCGATTAACATGAAGCATATGGAGAATAGGCGTTTGTAAAATTAGGTTGTACAAGAGTAGAGAAAGTTATGTGAGTGTAACACATCAGATTTTTTTATGTCCTGGACATGCAAAGAGAATGGAATGCGCCACATAGCCACCAGCGATAAAATATTTGACTATCGCTTAAAAGCTGCCATATTCCCCTTGCATCTACAAGAAAATTACCAATAAGATTGACATCTCAATATCTCGATTAACATGAAGCATATGGAGAATAAGCGTTTGTAAAAATAGATTGTACAAGAGTAGAGAAAGTTATGTGAGTGTAACACATCAGATTTTTTGTCATGCCATACTTGTAATTTTTTTTAAGTTACCTCGATTTTCAGTTGTTTTTCGCGACCGCATGGAAACAGTATGGAATTTTAAGATCAGCATATAGCGTCCAGTGTTTAAATATTTAACTCGCTGTTCTCTTTGTAACCTAACGAAATGTGTAATGCTGCTGTTTCTGCAAAGGTATATCTGGATTAAAAAGGAAGTAGACAAAATTTCTTGAATAATTTGAATACCCACTAATAAACGATAGAGGGTAGAGAACGATTTGTGAATGTAACATATCAGATTGGTTTCTATGAATTCCATAGTTTTTATTTTTCCTCCTGAGGTAACCATGTTTTTCTGTTATCTTTCCTTCAAAATAAGGCTGGCATTTATAGTGAGGCTATGGACCACATGACTGGTGTGTGAATGGTAAAGTTATCAGTGATATATTCTTCTAATTCAATTTAATGTTTAAAGCGCACGTAAAACCTTTTAACAATTTAAAGCTGGAATCGTTGGGTTTATTGCAGCGTACTAAGCATTTTCAGGGGGATTTTGGGATGGGTATCCTTTGAGTTGGAAGCCAGCAGCTCTGAATGTCAATATGTAGCTAATTCCAGAGCACTCGGAAATGAAACACGGCTGGTATGGAATTAACTCCGTGAATAACTGATTGAGTAGAGATTTGTACACCAGGGACCTCTGGTGCAGGGGAACATAAACAAGCAGCAGTGCCGAGCAGTTGTTGGCTTTCTACAACCGCTGTGTGTAAAATCTCACCAGGCTTATAAAATTAAAGCGATAGTCATTATCAACCTGAGCTGTTGAGATGTTTATCTACATGCAGCCATGGCGAAAAAATGTTTTATACCAGGTGCCTGTGGTTATGAGATGATAGAAAAACTAACATAGAGTTCAATTATACACCAGCTTTATTAAACTCAGACTTGTACAGTGCCGGTTACGCAAGTGGAAGAATGGCTCAGAGTTAAATCACGCGATGCACAAAGGCGATCTGTGTTAAAATCGTAATATCGATTTTGCTCTCTTTCCTTTCGTAGAGAAGGTATTGCATTCACCACAAAAATTCGATATCACGATTTCACCGGAACTTCATATTTTGAGGCCCGCTGAATCCCAAAAACCATTTTTTCAAAAAAGTTTGTGTGTGTGTTTATGAACAACATAATTAAAAAACGGAAACTTAGATAGCACCAAATTTGGTATTTAAGTTCAGTATCTTACAAACATGCAATATAAAGATTTAATAAAATCCCCCATCCCCAAATTACCCTTTGCTTGGAATATTTTTCGTAATTGTTTATTTTCTCAAAAATTACTAACAATTTTGATTAAAATACCACATGTTAAAGCCATTTATATGAATAATACATTGTAAAGGGTTTTTCAATAAGTGCCTTATCTTTAACATGTGATAGCTGCCGTTGTTATTGAGTTACAGCGGTCATTTTTTTCATGTGGTTACAGTTGTTATTGACAAATAGCATGGAATGTTACAGCATTCAGCAACGCGTATAAATTGTAAAAATTTATTATCAAAATGGATCATTTGTTCGCCAAACCTTTCGTGTATTGCGTGAAGTTTACGGTGTGCATAATCATCCCTGCGAGAGAACGATTCGGCGTTTGATTGATAAATTTGAAAGAAGTGGTTCTGTCAGCGATCAAAGAACGGCTGTACGTAATCGACGTAAGCGCTCCAACAAAAACATAGGCGCCGTTCGTGAGTATGTGCGAGAACGGAAAAAAATCAATTGCTCGTCGAGCGCAAGAATTGGGGCTTTCGCCGACCACAACTTGGTGAATTCTGCACCTGGACTTGAATTTTCACGCTTACAAAATAGTGTTAACTCAATAACTAAAGCCCAAAGACCATAGCTTGCGCCGTGTATTCGCTGACTGGGCTATGGAGCAATTGCAAGCTGACCCGGATTTTTGTCGAAAAATCATCTTCAGCGACGAAACTCACTTTTGGATGGATGGTTGTGTTAACAAACAAAATTGCCGCTATTGGAGCAATCAAAATCCAATGCAGATTCAAGAACGACCACTTCATCCCCAAAAGGTTACTGTGTGGTGTGAATTTTGGTATGGTGGAATCATTGGTCCATATTTTTTCCAAGATGAAGATGGAGAAGCTCTAACTGTCAATGGAGAAAGATACCGGGCACTTATAAGGGACTACTTTTGGCCTCAATTGGATGGTATGGATCTCAGAAACATCTGGTTCCAGCAATATGGTGCCACATGTCATACTGCTCTCGAAACAGTCGATCTTTTGAAGGAGAAGTTCAGAGGTTTCATCATTTCCGGTGGTGGTGATGTTAACTGGCCCCCGAGGTCGTGTGGACTATTTCTTATGGGGTTATGTTAAATCTCGAGTTTATGTCAACAAGCCAGAAACAGTAAACGATCTTATGAATAACATCACCTAATTTACGTTCTTCTGTCATTGAAAATTGGGTCAACCGTATACGCGCAACCCAACGAAGTCACGACGGTCACTTAACTGATGTTCTCTTCCACACGTAATGGCATTAATTATGTTCCAAAATAAAAAAGAAGTAAACCTCTATCACTTATAGAACGTGTTTTATTTAAGTTCAAAGATAGGACACTCTTGTTGAAAGACCCTATATATCTTAGATTTCCTAAGAATTGCCTGTGAAACCCTCTTCATTCGAAGGAACGTTGTACACTTCTGTAAAACTGGTAAACCATAGGAGATAGACAAACAATATTCTGCAGAAAAATGTACGTCTCTTTAAACCAGAAAGGTTATTTGACATAACTATTTTGTGGTATTGGCTGTTATTGGTTTTCATTTTCAATCTTTTTAAAGTGCGGTTACTATTCAGTTGTTTCTCATGATGTCATGGAACGAGTTTGAAATTTCTAAGCCAACATATAGCAAACAAGGTTTTAAACATCTATCATTCGTGTTTCTCTATTCCCCTTGTTCCTTCGACGAAACTTGTAATGACAACTATGTCAGTGTAGTTGCCTCTCGATGGACACGAAGTAGGTAGACTAAGTTAAGCTTTCGTAAGTATAGTTTGTAGAATTTATATAAAATATACGATAGTAGGTAGAGAAAGTTATTCGAATTTAACACAGATTTTTCTCATGTTCATGCAAACAATATGGAATAATCTCAAAGCCATCACATAGCGATACGCTCTTGAATATCCGATTATTGCCTTACCTATTGTATCCGATAATGAAATGTGTTACTGTGAACTGAAAATTTATCTGAACTATCAGGATGTAAATAGAATAATAAACATTTGTAAGAATAGTGAATAAACAATGGCACTGTGTCGCCGTGTCCGTCCATCCCCAATACACGAAGTTAGAGGAAGAAAGGAGGAGGACGCGAGGTGTCAGAAAATGACATGCCTACCATAAACGAATTTCAAGACAACACAAGAACAGAAAATAGGAACATTACGGAAGAAGAACATGGCAAGTAAATGTAAATTTCATCAGAAGATACCAGGAATGTTTAAACGTTGATAGAGAGAGCTTTAACATCACCTACAAATATTCATAAAATAGTTATAATTGTGTACATACGTTATTACTCGAACATAAATTATATTATTAATAAAAAGGCAGTGTACACGAAGGGTTACGCAAGCATCGCTACCTTGGCCCGGCTGCTGGACACATAGCACAGCCGCTGTCATACAAACTGTAGCGTGAAAACGTTGGGCGTCTTTTATAGCGGGAAATCGTTGGTCCATATGGTTGATGTCCTCTGCTGCAGTATTCTGGTCTCCGGCTACCTCTGCTCAGCGGCTGATGATTTCTCCATTCCTAATAAATTCTCTAACTAATTTCACTGATCTCAGGTTTTCGTAAGTGAGACAAATTAAAATTCACTGCATTTCCCTTAAAAATGAAGTTTATTATCAAATAATACTTATGAGCGGCTAGCTTTTCCCATCTGTAACAATTCCTACCATAATAATAAATTAGAAGCCTAATCTAACTGCATAAGCTTCCCACCCATATGCACACGTGCATCCGTCGTCCAGAGAGTATCACTGTGTGTCGACGAAATTCTATAAGAGAGTGAAAATCTGGGGCCTTCTTCCCCTTTTATACCCAAACTTAGTGACCTTCACCTTCGTGCCTTAGAATGTAACGATATTTCTAATTGGTTCTCAGACCGCGTTACCTTATGTATGAAAATATTCTGCTCCAAAAGTTTTCGCACACGCGTCCCAGTGACGCGCCCGGAAGCAGATTCAATCTCACTACCTCTTTCCGTTCTATATCTGTCTTTCTCTTTCTGGTTATTGCTTCAAGTTCCTTGCTCATTAGCTTGGTGAAAGGTGGTGGGCTCTACCTAAAATTAGCTAACTTGCCCGTCCTTTACTTATCTAAGTTACAAACTGCTTTGTACATTTTTTGGCTGCTAAATATTCTTAAATCCTTCCTGCTGAATTAAATTATTATGTGCAATTCTTGTTTTATATTGATTTATATGTATATATTTGTGTGTGTATGTGGTATTTCCCCTTTCAAAACGTTACTGGGCGGCCGTCTACAAGCGGGACATAATATATGTGTATACATCTTTACTGGGGTACTACGAGGTTGCTGATACTATGTATATAATGAGGGACACTGAAGAGATTGAAAGAAAGTGTGTACAGCTCCTGTTGTAATGTTACAAACGGTTACATAAGAATTACTCCTGGAAGCTGAGGTGGTCTAGCTTACAGTTACATCAGAGTATAGGGATAGAGTGCAGTTGCACTTAAGATTTGACCTGCTGTTCTTGTGTCCTACTCAACCAGTCCGCACGGCAACACACCGCGCCGTTAGAATCAGAGTATCATAAATAAGGCTACTGCTTATAGCCATATCAAGCATGTTAGCGCGAATGTTCAAACTCCGTCGCGTAAAGCGGTATGCAGCGAGTGCCTGCAATTAACCGTTTAAATCCAAAGTTTTGGTTTCATGAGGTTTCCATGCGCAACAGCTAACGTATCTTTACAAATACTTAAAACTCTGCGTCTTCAGGTACTACGTGAGCTTTATCACCACTACATACTTGCATCCATTATATGTGATCGTACAATAGAATAGAAGCTCCTTGGACGGTAGGCAAACCGAAGAACTAAACAAAGGGGTGGTTAAACCTCGTGCCCCCTCCAGTAGCTGTGCTGGTGTGAGGATTATGCCTATATACTTTATATCTCACAAACAAATGTCACACATCGTAAGATCGGGGAGCGCCTCTTTGTTGTACAACAAATTGACTGCAGTGTGGGTGGGTGCATTAGAAATACCCATATTTTCTCTCATTATACATATTTTAAAAATAAAACGCGAGAATACTTGGCCATTATCTGACGAAGTTTACGCATTGAGAAATACATAGCCTGTTATCCACATTGCTGTTACAGCACACCACACACTATTTTTGGATCCTGTAAAGGAATTCCATGAATTAATCCTAGATTCTCAGCTCTCCGAAACCTTCAAACAAAACCATGTCTCATCTGAGAAAATCGTTAAATGTGGCTAAACATTCTCATCAGCAATATTTCGTAAAATCCATCGGAGACACTGACTCGTTTTTAATTTCTTCCCTTAGAATCTTTCGTTTCGGCTTAGAAATTACAGCAATAAATGATCCCGTTTTTTCCAAATTTATTCACAAGAGATGTAACAAACTCTTTACCTGTAACTAGGACCTCGTAAATATTTCCTGAAATTGTCTACCTGACTCGGTTTTTTACTTGTGTGTCACTCATAAAAATTCCTTGATCAAGTATAAGAATCGTATCAATTCACCATGCACACTTAAAACAAACGCATTATTCCTACATCTTCACACACAAACTTAAAAACTAGCAGGTTGGTTCGGACATAATGCATTGCTTTGAAATAAGTCATTTTGAGCCACTGTCACCCTTCCCCCGCGACTACTGGTCGGCCCGATTGTGGGTAGAACGTACACTATTTAACAGGCAGGACCCTACAACTGTGCATTCATTCCATTTCTAGCAACAGCAGAGGCCATTGATAAAGATTCTGCCTTTCTCTCGCTTAATCCGCATAGCTATTCGTCTACCTCTCATTTGCGAGGACGTGGGCAAAATTTGATCGAGAATGGGAACAGATCGCTGCAAGAAAGAGTACAGATCGTCCGCGTGTTTCTACAAACGATGAAGATAGGCCTCTCTTGGTGGAGGTGGAAAGGGATTCCTTTAGAACCGCCGTTGAATATAAAGCTTTCTCTTCATTCCCTAGTAGTGCATGGACTTGTATCAACCGTGCAAGGATGCCTGAATTCGGAATAGACGTGCGGCAATTAAGGAAGAGTTAACCGACTCACATAACTGACGGGTTGGCACATGCATAACTGTATGAGAGCTTCGAATGAAGAGAAATTTTCTCTGACGAAATTACATTCATACTGCTTCTACTGTGTTTGCTTATAGATCCAGTGGGACTCGCTTTAGCAGATGCACTCTGGCTAATCGTGCAAAAAGTGATCGAATAAGAGTTACTGTTTGGGCGTGGATATCAGGTATGGGCAGGTATGCTGGAACGCGTTCATCGAACGGCGAAACGTATATAGAAATACTTCATGTTCTCCCGTCTGCCCAAGAGGGTTATAATGAAAGAATTATGGCATTCGGTCCATAGGTTGGTCAGAGCTGAAAACTGGTTTCCAGGGCGCACGGACAATTTTTGAGCAGATGCCATAGCTTCCGAACTCACAAAATTTTACCCCACAGAACGGGCGAAAATAAAGAAAATGTTTCTTGATTCCTCACATCTGATAGTGCTGCACACCTCTGAGTCATAGAAGACACCTAGGAATCACTAGCAGAGGATACCAATTGCTTCAGAAACCTGATGGAATCCATGCCCCGAAGACTAAGACAGTAATAAGAAATAATGGGCGCCACACAAAACGTAAGACGTTTTGTTATTTCTAATTGCCTTAGATTAACATTTAAAAGTGACCAGAGTTCAGATAGCTGTGTAGAATTTATTTTTCGAGAAAAGCATATTAATAGCTTGCACTGCATAGAATTAATACGCCTAAGTATCAGAAAATATAATCCACATACATATACAATATGCCTACATGAAAATTTCATGAATAAAACACACTTATGTTACATCTATTTCGTGGCACAACTACGTAGTATATGTGAACCTTGAGAAAGTCTCTTGTTAGTGCGAGCCCAAATTTTGGTTCAAATCTAATGATCTGGGTGGTCAATTCCGGGATATCTGAGTGCTCCGAAAACAATGTTTGTATCTTGATCGATGTATGGACAAATTGGTTATCATGCTTGGTTATCTTTGGGATAGCCCTCTACTTTGTAATCATATACGAATTGTACAGGAAAATGCTTTGTTGTAATGTGTACTTCGCTCATGGCATTGTTAACAACACAAACTTCAAAACACTTGTAATAGGCAGGGATAAAATTTACTTCCGAGCCACACTTTACTTTTGTTGACATTGAGAGACGAACAAAAATAAACCAGTACACAAGGGGGTGAAGTTACTACTCCACTCGTAGTGGAGTAGTAACAGTAACTTCACCGACCACCACTCGTGGCGTACTAGTTCCACCACCTTCGGGCGCAGAGCAGCGACCGTCCAAGTCGCACGTGGAAGGCACGTTATACGGTAAAAGTACATGCTTAAAACTTTGAAGTGTCTTCCAGAAGTCTCTTATCTCGATGTTTTATGTCTGTGTCTTTTGAACCCCTTTAAACTTTTCGAGCGCATCGAGAATATTTAATGAAGATATACTTTTGGTCTTAAAATGTTCGCAAATCTATGGAGTATATCTATTTCGGTGGCAACTACTTTGGTCATCATGGTGTAACCTATATCACATGGTTTCTTACCATTAAAGCCTTAAAACATTATCTCAAGGCACAAATACTTCCAGTTGTTTTCCGAAGTCAACATCTACTTAGAAAGATAAACATTTGGACATGTATGGGGAATGTGAAATGTTTATTATAACTCTGAGTCAGGTTCCCTTAAACTGATATGATGTGTAAAGAAGTCCATGTGGATTAATAGTACTCTGTGTAATAATCATGTCACGAAATCGAGTCTATACTGACGTATTTTGTATACCAAGTATTCTATATTTCTTTTTTTTAATTCCATGTATACCCCGCCATTAACTACATTGGTCTAATCAGCGGCCTTTCTTTTGGAACTTATTGCCTATTGGAAATGGTGTTAACTCGTGTTCGCTTGTCGTTCGGTTTCTTCCACTTTTTGGGCTTTTAGACATTAGATCATTCACACATTCACACTCTCATTCACACTTCCAGACTCGTGGGAGGATAGGGAATAATCTTGGCTAGATAAAAATTCCCACCCTCCAGCCGGAAATTGAACCTGGGACCCCTTGCACAGCATGCAGATGTTATTTGATATTGTAGCGGTGTTGGGACCGCTCGGAGATACGTTGGGTTTGGCCTAGTGTTCACCTTGCCTTCTGATCGTCTCAGGCTCGAAGTTTCGCCGTTTGCTGCCTCGTGCTTGTAGATGCTGTAAATTAAGCCTATCCCTATTGCCCCTTATCTCGGGAGTGGATGAGGGCACTAAACAACCACGTGTTTGATTAAGTGGATTTTATTGCAGTTACAAATAATGAAAGCGGCTAACCAAGTTATTTCCCTTACCTACATGCTTACACGTTTTCTGTATTCTTAACCGTTCCCAATATCCCGATATTTATAAAAGTTAGTTGGAAGTTAAAATCATTGTCGTCACACGATCTCTCCCTCACCCGTCTACACACAACATGGCGTAGATTTAACACATCTTGCTGCTTAAGTCAGAGTGGGTTGGTTGGAAAAAACTCCCTTTTTTATACAAAATGCCCCGATGCGCATACTGCGCCAATAATTGTAATATCTTTTATGATTGGGCTTTATATAGCATTGTATAGAGGTTCATCACTCGTATTTCTACTGTCACTCCTTTAGGAATTCCTATATAGGAGGTGTGTTCTTAACCCTTATGCACACGCGTATAATTTTGTAACGTATCTACACGCATGGGATATTTTATACCCCAATTTAGAAAAAAGGAATTTTTTCATAAACCATTAAGGAAATTTGAATGTAGTTATGTATATCGCAGCATTAGTATGTTTTGAACAATATTTAATACTTTTGTTCTTATCTGACACAGTAACTCGAAAATTACAATGATTGAATATGCCATTTTCGAAAACAACTTAAGTGTACATACACTATGTGATCAAAACTATCCGGACACCCCCACAAACATCCGTTCTTCAACTTAGGTGCATTGTGCTGCCACCTACTGCCTGGTACTCATTATCCGCGACCTCAGTAGTCATTAGACATCGTGAAACAGCAGAATGGGACGCTCTGTGGAACTCACGGACTTCGAACATTGTCAGGTGATTGGGTGTCACTTGTGTCAAAAGTTTGTACGCGAGATTTCCACACTCCTAAACATCCCTAGGTCCACTGTTTCAGATGTGATATTGAAGTGGAAACGTGAAGGGACATGTACAGCACAAAAGCGTACAGGTCAACCTCGTCTGTTGACTGACAGAGACCGCCGCCGACATTTGAAGAGGGTCGTAAAGAGTAATAGGCAGATATCTATCCAGACCATCTCACAGGAATTCCAAACTGCATCAGGATCCACTCCAAGTGTTATGACAGGCGTGAGGTGAGAAACCTTGGATCCCATGGTCGAGCGGCTGCTCATAAGCCACACGTCACGCAGGAAAATGCCAAACGACGCCTCGTTTGAGATAACGAGCGTCAACATTACACGATTGAACAGTGGCAAAACGTTTTGTAGAGTGACGAATCACGGTACACAATGTGGCGATCCGATGGCAGGGTGTGGGTATGGCGAATGCCCGATGAACGTCATCTGCCAGCGTGTGTAGTGCCAACAGTGAAATTCGGAGGTGGTGGTGTAATGGTGTGGTCGTGTTTTTCCTGAAGGGGGCTTGCACCCCTTGTTGTTTTGCGTGGCAAGATCACAGCGCAGACCTACATTGATATTTTAAGCACCTTCTTGCTTCCCACTGTTGAAGAGCAATTCGGGGATGGCGATTGCATGTTTCAACACGATCGAGCACCTGTTCATACTTCACGGGCTGTGGCGGAGTGGTTACACACAATAACATCCCTGTAATGGACTGGCCTGCACAGAGTCTGACTTGAATCCTATAGAACACCTTTGGGATGTTTTGGAACGCCGACTTCGTGCCAGGCCTCACCGATTACATCGAGACCTCTCCTCAGTTCCGCACTCCGTGAAGAATGGGCTGCCATTCCCCAAGAAACCTTCCAGCACCTGATTGAAAGTATGCCTGCGAGAGTGAACGTTGTCATCATGGCTAAGGGTGGGCCAACACCATATTGATTTCCAGCATTACCGATGGAGGGCGCCACGTACTTCTACGTCATTTTCAGCCAGCTGTCCGAATACTTTTGATCACGTAGTGTACATAACTTTCAAATGAGCCCCCTGCTATATATGCACGTAATTACTTTCTAAATGATATTGTAATACATTAAAAATAAGTATTTTAGAAAAATTAACACTGATATTGTTCTTTTCTCATATGGCAGAATCCAGGTTCACAAAGAATGTCTATTCTAGAAAGTTGAGGTTTTGGCCCTAATTATTAGAACTGCCAACACATTCTTCACAAACTGAATACGAATGTTCCGTACAAGTCAGTTTGTAGCACTTCTTACATTTAGTTCTTGTTTTACGGTCTTTTTTCCTTTGAAATATACCTGGGTCGATGAAGGCACATCCTCTTTATTATCACCAATCTCTGCCTCTTGCTCTGTATCTGTCACAGGATCACTTTCTGAAATGTGCTCATTTTCGTCCTCAGACTCATTATTTATCTCATTTTCACTTGCACTATCATCTAGATAGGTTCTCGTGTCCTTGTTTTGCTCGAATCTGTATTCCATTTTTCCAGCTCAGGAATTAGTTTAGCACACGCGCATTTTTAACCAGACACCACAGAACACGTGTTTACTGACTCGTGAAACTGCTCCACTAACACATTGTTATAAAGAGGAACTGTTGATTGAAAGGTACATGGAAGGCCATTATTACAGAATGTATGTTACAATGCTACCGGCGTATGAAAGCTATCGTGGGGTATAATTCACCCCACGCGTGTGCTTACGGGTAAAAGTAAATACCGTTTTAAAATTTCGCTGCCGCTGCGGTCGCGATTTTGAGCACATGCAATCACTTTCTGCATTCATTAGGAAGGCAGACGCAGCTGTGAGCGATCGTCACTTTGTGTTTTCCTGTTGTTAGAGCGTTTAGAAATGTTTAAAGCTGACTGTAAAGTCAGATCAGTGATTCGCTTTTTGAATGCGAGAAATGTTACGCCAGTAAATATTCATTGCTAATTGTGTGAGGTTTATGGAGGAAATAATAATGAGTGACAATGCCCGGCCACACACAGCAAAACAAACTCAGAATCTGATCGTATCATTTAGTTGGGAATAATTCGACCATCCTCCCTACAGTCTGGATTTGGCATCAAGCGATTTTCATCTGTTTCATCTGAAAAAATACTTGGTGGAAAACATTTCAACGATGATAATGTTGTAAAACAGAACTGTAGAGTTGGCTTTCATCATAGGTGGCATCATTCTTTGACGAAGGTATATAAAAACGATTTCCCGTTACAAGTGCCTGAATAACGTTGGTGACTATGTGGAGAAGTATTGTAAGATGTAAAGTAATGAATAATGATAAAGTATTTGGAAAATATCGTTCTGCTATTTTTTAAAAAGAATTATCGGTACTTACTTTAAAAACACGCCTCGTATATCTGTCCCTTTCACTCCTTGATCCTCTCTCTCCACAAATTTTCGCTTTTTCCAAACCCTGAGCTGCGAAAGTCCACTTGCTAGTATGCTTACTGTCCAACGTCTGTTTTACAGTATTCCATACATAAGATCATAATATTTTATATTACGGGGTATTTGCAAAATTATAGAATAATATTTATATGCATTATATTTGTCCTCCTTTTCTACTTATTTCCCTTTAAATATATCTTCTCTGCTATTACTTTTCCTGTGTTAATTTACACATCTCTGATCATGTTATTTAAATTAACTGTGCATATTAATTATGGGATAAGTGTTTCCTTACATCATGTTACTGAAAATAACAGATAACTGTGTTCCTAAATGAAGAAAAAATTACACCATAGGACTTACTCTACCCACTATCATTTATTTTTATATATGTTCTACAAGTTCTTCATATAAAAGCTTATTTTTCATGTTAAACAAGTAAAATATTTGGTGATATATCTGATACTTCAATAAAATCTCGTGATTTTTTGGCACTTTAAAAATGTATGATAAAATATTAGAGAATTGAAAACTAACAAAAGCGAATAACTTGTAAATAGTAAATGCAACAAAAATAACTATATAAATTGCATATTTTGACGAAATTTAATTTTCTTCTGGTAAGCTTGTATATGTCTTGCAGTTTACCGGCTATACAACACTATAAACAATTCAATCTTAATGAGGAGAACATCACAGGCTGTTATACAAAGTTCAAGCTACAGGGCGTAACTCAGGTTAAAATGCTAAATATTAGTAAAAATTATGAACACTGCTTTGCATGGGAGAAGTGGGTGAACAAAGCTGAAAATTAGAAGAATGTTAATTACCCTATAAAGAAAAACCTTCTGTTTATTCTCAGGTGCACCTTTGCGCACAGAATGGAAGTTCTCCAGTACAGGAAGATGGTTTCCAAAACTTAATTGCGCGTCACATTTCTTTTGAGCTACACGCGTCCCTCCTTGTAAAGCACTCTTGTCCGATTGTCTCGCGTATTAATGGATGCGGCCGTTCAGCGGACTTTTCTTACACGTGATTTACCTCTGCTTGTTGGTTTGCTCAAAGAGAAACTACACCATCCCAGCCGATAACTCAACGAATACTGTCTCTATCACCCTCCCCCAAAATGCTAATAACGACAATATCGCGACCATAACAACATTTGCGTTCATTACGTCGGTATCCCGGTCATATAATATTTTAATAAAAATAAGTGTAACTGCTTTTGAGGGGAAAAAACAGTTTGGTGTGGGGGAATTTCGTGCGAATATGTTGCACCCTTTAAATATGTTCAAACTTTAAAGATTTTAACTTTAACCGATTTTAACCTGCGGTTGAAGCTTGTTCTAATTTTTGGGGGACCAGGGTACCTC
Source organism: Deroplatys truncata (assembly GCA_030765065.1). Classification (NCBI taxonomy): domain Eukaryota; kingdom Metazoa; phylum Arthropoda; class Insecta; order Mantodea; family Mantidae; genus Deroplatys; species Deroplatys truncata. The sequence continues at coordinate 139,520,737 of CM060984.1, read as the reverse complement.
AAAACATAAAGTTGGAGTGAAATCTTTGTTGAATTTTTGGCATATCTAGACATTTTGCATATATAAGTGGTGAAGAAGGTAAAATTGACTAAATACAAAAGTGCATTCATTCTTTAATCTTAAACTTCACTTATTTTTAATAACGTTTTATTTTTTTGGGTGCTTCCTTTCGTTTAAGATAGTAGTAATTTTGTGTTTAATTTTCTTTTTTATGCATTTTTTAATATTATTCGAATATATAAATCATCACATTGTTGATTTTAACAAATAAATGCTAATTACAATATAGATGGCACAAGGATGGTGAAAAATGACAATAAACTTAAAAAAAATCAGTTTTGATATTTTCATCTGTGATTCCTTAGGAACCCGTGGTCGGATGTTTCACTACTTGTCTCTCACCAAGGCAGCCCGTCATGTGGGATTTGTGGTGTACAACGCGACATCTGGGCGGATTTTCTCGGTTTCCCCCACCATTCATTTCACCAATTGCTCCATCATCACCTTTCCTTTCATCCATTTCACCATCATTTCATATCACTTACTTCCTCGCTCTCATACCAGGCTATTGGGCTGATCGCTCATCTTGGGTATTCTATTTGATCCAAAGTGTCTGCTTTTCGACAGGCCTCTAACCCCAGGCACCCGCTTGTAAGTCCTGAGGGGCTGTTAGCCCTAACAACGGGGAGGGTAAACAGAAGAAGAAGAAGATTCCTTAGGAACATTTTGATACAACTACTTTTATCATATGTACGAAATTCGGCCCATCAAGTGACTATTTAAGTACCTCTTGCTATAGGTCAGAATAAATTCTCCAACTTCAAACTTCTGTTTCTCTGTTTTAAATGTTTAGTCTCTCAAGAGTTTATATAGCACTCTTGCAATAGTTTTTACGTTATTGCTATAAACTTTTCAGGTTGAAGCCAAATATGTAATATTTGTTCTAAGATGCATGTAACCTTTCCTAGGCTGGAAATTCAAATATCTGCATAGGATCTTTAAAAAATTAAAAACAAATGAAAGGAAAGCAAAATATAAAACATGCTCCTTTTGTGACGTGTTCTCTATAAACACACATAATTCAATAAACTAATCACTTCAGTTACTGCATTTATTTTAAAAATCAATCTCCTTAAGATGTATATTTTGTAAGGGAATACTTTTTTAAGTTGCACTTGTGCCAAATACTCAGTTTGTGTCTTCCTTAAACATGACTCAGAATTATGTTTAACACATACCCCCCCAAATTTTTCCACGGGTCGGCAGGCGAATGCTGGGGTAGTTTCTCATCTACCACGATTTCCCCTCCATTATTTTCTCCTCATTACGTTTCCTTCTCGTCCATCAGGTGTGTTTCTAGGTTTCGTGGCATATGGAGGTGCCGGACAGAGTCCGAATGCTTGCTCAAGGAAAGAGTACTCTCTGTGGACACTAGAGAGCTCGTTGATCGCCCTCTCTCGCAGCTCCAATAGTGAGACAGGCCTTCGAGCCTGGAATTGTTAGGGACTTCGCGCGTCTCTGCGGCCTGTAGCCTCCTGTGGTTCCTTCACTTCATCCTTTCCTCAATGGATCTCTGTAGTTTAAGTGACGAGGTGCCCCCCCATTGTATAACCCTAACTCCCCAAATTCTGTTCACATAATGAGTTACTGAGATTTTCATGAGCTATGTATGAAAATGCTCTGTTTTGTAAGCGGGTATACTTTAAACATTTTAAAACCTTAGATATTTCTGAACAGAGTTTGAAACTACTGAACTGTACTGCAAAACGTTAGGGTCATTGAAAGTTCTTTCTCCTTCTCTATCATTAAAACTGTACTTAAAACACAACAGCTATAGTTTCCCTCTTAATAAGTGGTTATTTAGAACATTTCAGAAGTTCTCCTGACGCAGTCAAAACAGCTTCAGGAAAGAAATGACCTTAACTTTTGCAAAATATAATTTTCCCTCCAGACTTTCAGGAGGAAGTAAAATCCCTTTCTCCCTGAATAACAAAGAAAGCAAAGAAAGAAACATACCAGGCAGGAAAAGGCAGACGTGTTTGTTTAATATGCGATTTAATATGCCTCGCTTAATACAGCTCCAAGAGAGATGGATTATAAAAATGTAGCAGTAAAAGTTGAAAACAATGTAAAGGCATTCTAAAGGTTTAAAAGTTTATTTATTTTTTTTAAGAAGCACAATCCCTGAGTCGCTATTTCTGGAAATGTCTGCTGATTTTTCTTTGTGTGAAAAAGTTAATACTCTAGTAAGGTATTAAGTAAAAGCCATTTCCTCTTAAAAGATTTTAATCATGTTTTTGGCAATTGCTGCTCAACTAAATAATAATAAAATAGTGCCTTTGGAAATGTAAAGATATCCTCAAAAATAAAATTCAACGAAAACGCCAAGAGATTTCAAATAAAATATTGTCTAGTTTTCGGTGATCGAAGTTGTTATCACGTGGAAATTTATACGAAAAATAAGAAAAGACAAAATCTAATGTATTACACCCATACGATTTTCTCTATCCATTCTTAAGAAAAATATTTCTGTAAAAGCTTAGTCTATCTACGTATGTTATTTTCCGATAAAGATTTGCAGAAATTGTTTTATTGCGTATTTATAGGGTGAATAACCGAATACAGGTTTAAGCAATAATCAAATACTGTAAGAGCAGTACTTGATTGATGGCTTTGAAATTCCATTCTCTTTGCATGAACACGAGAAAAAAAAAACGAAGAGCGACTTTTCAGCTGAAAAATTATAAAGTAATTTATAATTCAAACCAGTAATACAGAATATCTTCGAAATGGTGAATGGCACATAATTTTTTATTTGACATAAACTGCTTACTTTAACGGATCTACATATTTCACATAGTAAGATTTTGTCTGTCAGTGATACGAAAGTCATTCCGAGTGAAGAGGATTTCAGAGGCTATTCCCAGAAAATTTCAAGATATGCATTTCCTTTGTGACGCAAGTATCTTAAACATATGTTATTTTAATCAAAGAGAGAAAATAAAACATGATAAAAACCATTCCATGTAAAGGGTGGTTTGGGGATATTTTTTAAAATCTTCTTGTCGCATCTTTGGAAAGCCCTGAACTTAAATACGAAGTTTGGTATTTATCGGACACACAGCAGAGAGACCCACACACATGGACATTTATCTGCAAATGCTTTTCTTGAGTTCAGGAGGCCACAAAACATATTTCCCGTGAAGTCTTGACATCGAATGTTTGGGTTTAATACAATACTTCCGCTACCTCATATACGTAATAGAGAAAGTAAACAATGAAAATGAAAAATAAATAAGTTTAAATACTTGGACCCTATACTTAGGTAGGGGATCATAAAACAAGACAGAATCCTATAAAATGAAATTCTAGAACCAGCAAAGGACAATGAGTTTAATGTATATTTGTGCTAATACATAAATAGGAAAATATAATAGAACTATATCCCATTAGCCTTCATTCGATTTGAACCGCTTTTCCATGGTGATGGTTTAAACCATCACTTTTTAAAACAATCTTATTATTTCAAAAGAAAATTATTATTCTTTCTCTGTTTACCTCCTCATGTGTAGGTCTTATACCTCCAGGACTTACAAGTGGGTGCCTGGGGTCAGAGGCCTGTCGAGAAGCAGACATTTTGGATCAGATAGAATATCCAGGATGGTTGATCAGCCCGATAGCCTGGTGTGAGAGCGAAGAAGTAGATGATATGAAATGATGGTGAAATGGATGAAAGGAAAGGTGATGATGGAGCAGTTGATGGAATGAATGGCGTAGGAAACCGGAGAACCCGGAGAAAACTCACCCAGACGCCGCTTTGTCCACGCAAATCTCACGTGCGGGTCTCTGGGATCGAACCTGGGCCGCCTTGGTGAAAGATGGTCACGGCGCCGCCTAAAAAGTATATACAGCATAAAAATATTTCACACGCACCGCCATCTGTACATGAAGCCTGAGTGCTCAGGTTCCATGCCGGCTTGATCTTCCTGAATTGATTAGCGTTGTGAAGTTCATATTGTTTGATGTTAATTTGTTTACATACGTAGGTACTCTATGTAAACACGAGAATAGTCAATACCACTTCAAATAGATCTGTACTCGTATGTAGAACACAGATGAGCTATAATCTTATCCCTAAAAATCTTGTGTGTCACATTAATATTACCTTCTCTTCCACTCTTCTACAACCTATCTTACATATAGCTTATTCTCGTATCTACTTCTTGTTAGTCGAGATAAACTTTCATTAAACATGTACACATTTCGTTGTACTTAGAAGAAGAATAAAGGCTAAAGCCATAGTCAGAATTTTAAAGGTGGTTAGCTATGTGCTGGCTTTGAAATTCATGCTCTTCATAACCACGAGAAAAAGAAAATACGACTCACCACTTGATAAAATTTAAAATATTTAAAAATTCAGACCAATAACAGGGAATATTTAAAAAATGGTTCGTCACCTAAAACTGCATTTGACATAAATTGTGTGATTTAACGAGATCACGTTATCTATCTTTTCCGATTTACTAATCTATAGAAGGAATATATAAATTTCATTCGTCATAGTATTTTAATCAAAATCGTTACAGCAATTTTTGAGAAAATAAAAAATAACAATAATTCTTCCGATGTAAAGGTTAGCTTGCGGTAGGGAGGTTTTCTTGAAAATTTCTGTGTCGCTTCCTTGCAAGATGCTTAACTTAAATATCAAGTTTGATGTTTAACCGACTTTTTGTTTTTGAGACATGTTATTAACAGACAAATCGCAAAGAGACAGACACACATGCACACATGCCGACCTTTTTCTAAAAATGCCCTTATTTACTTTCTCTACTACGTATGGTAAGTAGGCGAAGTATTGCATTCCACCCAAAAATTCTATATTGGGATTTTACCGGAAATGCATTTCTTGAGGCCCCCTGATTTAAAAAAATAAGCATTTTTAGATGCGTGTGTATCTGTGAGCAGCATATCTAAAAAACGAAAATTCGGATAAATACCAAACTTGGTATTTAGATTGAGTATCTTTCAAATATGCGACACGAAGATTTTCAGAAAAATCCCTCCACTCCAAACTGCCCTTTACGTGGAACATTTTTAAAAATTTTTGATTTTCTCAAAAATGGCTCTAATGATTTGTATTAAAATATCATATATTTAAGATATTTTCATGATAAATAAAATGTATATCTTGAATTTTCTGGGGATGTCCCCAAAATTCTTCTTCGTTTGAATGGCTTTTGCATAACGGCTAAACCGTAAGAGATAGACAAGGTTTTTCTACATAGAAAATGTAGCTTTTTAAGCTAAGAAATTCAAGATATACATTTTATTTATCATGAAAATATCTTAAATATATGATATTTTATTAATGTAATAAATTCTGCACCCGGAATTGTTACCCAGCAATACTCATACAATGCAGACGAATATCAAAGCGAATGAAGCTGCTCTAGAAGCTAGTGGGGTCAGTGAATTCTGTGATGATTTGTGGTTTTTTTGTCAGAGAATTAACATAAGTACCTTTTTAAAACAACTATGGTTTAGCTGTAACTTATATTCAGAAAATTCCTTTAACTTCACCGCCGCTCATCTAAGTTTTGTCACAAATATGGATAATGCAATTTAGCATGATAATCCGAAAAGCGCTTTTAAAAATAAGTATGTGTTCTTTTCTGTGAAATTGAAAAGACGAATAAAAATCAGACTTCCGGTTTAAGTGCGACGTTGTTAAGGATTCAAAATGAAAATTGTCATAGAATTCTCGATCCCAACTTCTTACTTGAAAATGTTTTTCTATTTTCTTAAAAGATTGCTCCAAAGACTTTTATTAAAGTAGAATACGTTTCATTTTGGAATGTTTTGTAAGTCACTTAGGAAGTCTTATTCATTCTAATAGTATGTGATTTTTATAGACATAACTTTTTATGTCTCTGCTTTGAGAAAAACTACGTACCAATTTATTTGTCAAAAATCCTGGGGAAAGCTGTGCGCAGTATGAAATCCAAACTTCTCGCTAACTGCAATGTCGAAACGGTATACTGTAAGCCATACAATTCGGAAGTTAGCCGGAGCCGAGCACCGTCAACGCGAACTTCATAGCGATCCACTATGCCGGAAAGTGAGGCAGAACTTATCCTAGAGCTATTGATATGCTCTCAGGTTCTCTACACCTTCAATCACGGTGGAACCTGATCGTGAGTGTTTTTTGCTGGAGAAGGAAACCTATCAAGCTACGAATTGGTGCGAATCTCAAGGAGTGCATCCAAGCGAAAGGTTCAGGTGCAAATTACGTTACAAAATATCGTATAAATAAGCGGCATGCATAATTGGTATTTTTCCCTTAATGCTTCGAGTTTTAATTCTTCACGAATTTATTGCTCCGTCAATTTAAATTATATTTTGACATGTTTACTCATACAAGAAGTTGCTCTACTAAAAGGAAATAAGTTAGTTTTGAAAACACCGCACATAAAAGTATTGCAAATTTACAGTTTTCCAAAAAATTATAAGCCTACAAGATAATATATACATTGAAAATCGGAAAAGCCACATACTGCATTATTACTTATCTCTGTACGTATAAGAAATGAGGATTTTTCTACAATAAAATTGTTTAAAGGGGAGTACAATGCAATTGTTCTGGATATACTTTACATCTTTATACCTGCCGCTCTCTGTTACCTATATTATGAGTTATGACAAAGTTTGTTATCAATGTGCTCAAAATTTGCTGTTTTGTGACGGATGCTCGAGAGTACGTATATAAGCATTTAAAAACGACATCCTTTAAAGTATCTCCAAGCGTCATAAGGTAGCTTTGCGTACAAGCACGGTTAATTCATATGATTTCTGTGATCGTTGCAGTGATGGTGCATTGAAATCTCGTTTGCAGATGTGGTAAGCTGCATGAATGAACTATACGGTTACAATCATAATGGGAAGTTTTACAAAATAATAAACTATTTTCTCTGTATATCGCCGATTTAAAACTGCGACATGTATTGGAAGCAAATAACACTTATTGAATAGTGTACATATCCTTACTGCATATTTATGTGTATCAGCAATTGTTCTACAGTTGGACTAGCCACAAAATCCTTGTATAGTCGTTTGTTCTTATGAATTGAAACGTTAGTAGGGGTAGAGGTAATTCAACGGGGGGGGACACCTCGCGCACTGCGATCTGCATAGGTATATTGCGGCTACACCCCCCAAGGAGGAATGGATGAGGTGGATGAACCGCAGGAAGCTACAGGCCTTAGGCCACAGAAACGCGCGGAAGGCGCTAACATTTCCAAGCTTGCAGACCCGGCCCACTGCTGGAGCTACCGGGAGAGGGCGATGAACGACCCACCAATCAAAGTGCTCTCTGGTGTTCCCGGGCAATACTCTTTCCACTGAGTATGCATGCGTGCCATCTGTTCGGTACCGCCATACACCACGAAGTCTAGAAGCACACCTGAAAGATGAGAAATAAACGGAATGAAAGAGAAATGATGGAAAAGAAATCGTGGCAGAGGAGAAACCATCCCAGCATTCGCCTACCGACCTATGGAAAACTACGAAAAATCCATGGATCAGAGCGGGCGGTCGCCGGGGACTCACGTAACCCGACGTCATCTCGCTCGGTTGAAACGTTAGTTACTCAAGATTATATTTAGTTTACATGCAACAATGAAGTCGATTTGAGCTTAACGTCCATATTCAGCAGTACAGGTAAACAGAAATTCAGTTCGAACTGTGTCCCAAATCCCATCCTGCCAGAGAGGAGGAGCGTGTAGAATATGTCACCAAGCACGGATCGTACCCGAATCGTTTCGAAAACGTATTTACGAATGAATGCGTCTGATTGTCTTTCTGAAGACAACGCTTGCCAGATCATAAAGTTTAGACATACTCGAGTTTTTATGGTACTCGCACATAAAATCTCCTGAAATAGAGCGGAATCCGAATACATATTTATTTACATGTAAAAATTCATCTTAATAAATACAGAAAATAGATTCAATTGATTTCAGTATCTCATGTACAGGCATTAAGTGTGGCACAGAGTACGCTCATGGATATTAAGACTTGAAAATTATACTCCGTTCAAAAACGTTTTTGTGGTACTATGGATGGCAGACTTGAGTATAGTTTGTTTTCGAATTCTTAGGCAAAGCATCCTAAGAGAAGCAGAATATAGTCAATTCACATTGTAGATTAGACGAATTAAGTGGACACAGGCAATACGGTAATAAAGTAGCTCCACTTCTGAAAAATTAGTAATTTACCTTATTCTAGCTTTTGTGGCAAATAATTCAGCTTAAAATTTACTTTAAAAAAGCAGCCCTACAGAATAAACATGCTTGAAAAAATGTCTGTAAAAACCAGAAGTAGTCTCAACTGAATAAAGACCCCGTTGTATTTTCCGTAGGAATAAAACTTTATAAATAAGAGATGAGATTTCAAATTTTCTGAAAGTTGTTGGCTTCTGCTTTCCAGTGCATTGTTGCTAGTGTTTTTTTTCCTGGAATTTTACCCTCCGTTACGTGATTCATCTCAATGATCATAAACATTAATTATTCACGAAGTTGCATGTTACTCTCTCAGCTACTATCCCGAACCGCTGGCTCCAAATGTTGGTATAGCGTGCGTGAACTACAAATCGGTATGAAAATATTGTCCCAATTTTCATAGGAAACTGTAACAACTGCAGCTGCAGTTTGCAACAGCTAATATCATGCAGCTTCATATGAAATGGAAAATATAAAACATCCCAATACAATATTCTTTCATACATTATCTGTTTACCCTCCTCTTATGTAGGACTTACACCCCCCAGGACTTACAGGCGAGTGCCTGGGGTCAGAGGCCCGTCGAGGAGCAGACACTCATGGATCAGACAGAACATCCAGGATGGGTGAGCAGCCCGATGCCTGGTATGGGATGAAGGAAGTAGATGAAGCGAAATGTTAGTGAAATGGTTGGAAGGAAAGGTGATGATGGAGCAGTTGGTGGAATGAATGGCGGGGGAAACCGGAGATCCCGGAGAAAACCCGCCTAGACGCCGCTTCGTCCACCACAAATCCCACATGCAGTCCCTGGGATTGAACCAGGTCCGCCTCGGTGGGAGGCGAGCGGTCTAACCACTCGGCCACGGCGCCGCCCCCAATACAATAATGTATTGTAAACATGTAGGTATTCATTATAGGTAGTCAAAATGAAAAGGTACCTCTGCAGCATTAAGTTAGTTGCTCAGTGGCGCTATAGAGCATCGGTACGGATGAACCTGACAACGGGAGTTTTTACTTAATTAGAACAAATGATGAGTGAATAAATTCTTAGTTACAGATTAACATTTTAGTTCTTAATAGTGCAGCTTACAGAGCGCGGTAACGTGTGAGGTTCGCATTCGGTAGGTCCCTGATTCGATTTCCTTCAGGTCGGCCACTCTGACTATAGATTTTTCGCGATTTTCCCGAGTCAATAGGCGAATACTAGGGTGGTTTCCCTTCTATAACGAATTTCCTATCCATAATTTCCTTTCATCTGTTTCACCACACCTGTTTTAGGATTGTAGGTCCAGGCAAGGGTGGTAGGTATGTTTTAAGAATATGATGTTTGCAACGCTCAAAACTCGAACTTATTTGCACACGTAATGGAAAAAGAGGGTGTCTAATAACAAAACATCCATATTACGTGCAATGAAATTGCATTTATGGAATATGGTGGTTAAGAGGTAAAATACCTCGGCAAAAATGTGTTACTTTCGTGGATTAGCCTTAATCAATGTTTCCCCATAAATGTATGTTTTGAAAACCTCTGAACCAAAATCAAAATGCATTATTAGAAAAATGTTCAGTGTTGCATGGGATCACAAACTTCCCATTTATCGCTTTAATGTGTTTTAATGTTTTTTTAATTATTTTATTTGTTCCATTTATATACGGCCTTAACATCTAAGGTCAAGTCTGTGGATTTGCCTTTAGAGTAATTGCTCATCGGCAAATATGTTTACTGGTTTACTATTGTGTTAATGTTTAGGATTTCAGTTTAAACATTAATTTTACACACACATTTACATTCTCACCCATACTTCCAGAACTTTAGAAGGATGGGAAATAATCCTGGCTAAAGAAAAATTCGCATCCTCCAGCCGGGAAATGAACCCGGGACCTCCGGATTTAGAAGCTAGCATGCTAACCACCAGATCAGAGAGGCAGTTAAATATTTTAATGTTATATTTGGATGATGAGGCCAATTTCTGGTATTTACAATGCTGTTTTAATGGATCACAGGATAGCAATTACATCTAACTTGCTTGTTATACAAACAAAAGAAAACGCTATACTCATATCGACAAAAAGATAACTTGCGATACCATGAAACCTCTAAATCAAACATTTATTTTAAATTATTGACTATAATAGTAAAATTGGTACAATTAGTGAATGTTGTTGGACCTCTAGTAACCATCTTCTTCAAAATTATTGAATGCGCCCGTATTTTATGCAGAAGTAGATAAGACTTCAAAATGTTCGTTTCTCATAGCAGTCATTTGTATTCTTTATTTACAACCATAACAGTTTCAGGTGCATAGAGTACAGATTTTTGAAATTCAGTGTCTTAACAAGGAGTTTCTCTGTAAGACACGCCGTGTATGCTATCCGATTGTTTATGCTCAACGTGGGCGCTAAACTTAAAGCTCACAATTAATGATGGGACGTTACCACTATCTCTCGATACTAGATACCGATACTGATTTTTCACCACCGATACTCGATACTCACTTTATAAAGAACTGCAAAGGTGATAGCTTGTTCACTGAATTATGTTCTTATTACCAGTTTTCTGTGTATAAACGTTTGTAACCAATTTTGTATTGTATGCTAATTCCTAAATTATTCCGGTTTGATATTCTCCATTGGCAACAATTTTTTTATTTTGATAATGCCACAAACTATATATCTCTTATTGTTAATCAACGTATATAATAATAATAATAATAATAATAATAATGTCTTTGCTTCCCTTTTTATGTAACTGTATTTTATGCTGAAAACTTTCTTTTTAAGGATTTTCTATCCATAAAAACAAATACTAGAAATTATTCTTTATTGTGCAATCCTGAAAATCTAAACAAATACATACATTACATTAAACTCAAACTAATATGTGTTTTACATGAAACTCAAGCAAATAAAAATCTGATATGTTACACTCACATGACTTTCTCTATTCTTGTACAAACTATTTTTACGAAAGCTTATTCTCCATATGCTCCATGAAACATATGGAGAATAAGCGTTTGTAAAAATAGTTTGTACAAGAGTAGAGAAAATCATGTGAGTGTAACACATCAGATTTTTTGTTATGGTTTGTAAATAAAATCAAGTGTACAACTTCTGGAACATGAGGTTGTTTTCTTTCTACTAAGACTTACTGTAATTAAAGGAAGTATTGTATTCCGCCTATAATTCCATGTCGAGATTTCACCGGAAATACTTACTTTGAGGCCCAATTAACCCCCCCCCCAAAAAAAAAAGCATTTTAGGAAAAAGTTCCATGTGTGTGATTGTGAACGCCATAACTGAAAAACGAAAGGACTGTTAAATTCAAAACTCAATATTTAAGTTCACGATCTTCCAAGGACGAAGCACGAAGATTTTGAAGAGAATCCTCCCACCCAAACTAACCCTTACATGGAAGAATTTTTCTTAAAAATAACTATAGTGATTTTGATTAAAATATCATATGTTTAAGTAATTTTCATAGCAATAAACTTATATCTTGAGTTTTCTGGGAATAGCCTGTAAAGTCCTCTTTATTCTGAATGATTTCTGTATAATCGGTAAATCGTAAGGGATAGGCAAAATATATTTATATCTCGCAATTTATGTCAAACTTCTTGTGGCGTTAACTATTTTCAAAATATTATTTGTTATGGATTTAAATTTTCAAATACTTTATATTTTTCTCAATCGCAGATCATTATTGTTTACTTTCTTTCTTTTTTGTGTTCATGCAAAGAGAACAGAATTTCAAAGCCAACACATAGTGACGTAATTTGACTATCGCATTAGCTTCTTATAACTCGAACGAAATGTATAAATTAGTAATGAAGGTTTATTTTTATTAATGATAATTAGAAGAACACGCTTCTGCGAAAATAGTTTGAAGAAGAATGAGTTATGAAAGGCATGTGACGCAGCACCTAACACTAGTTTAATTCTCTGCGCTGGTGATGAAAATCTTTCAACTTCCGCACAAATTCCGTAAATAACTATAACTTATTTATTACTAAATTTTAATTACTGTCAATGCTCATTGTGCAACATAGTATGAATACATATGCGTGAAGTGTGTAACATAATCTTAGAGATAGAAAAACTTCCACATACATTCTGTTAAAACACTTGCTAACCTCATATTGCATATACAGTTTTAACATCGTTAACTTCTTTTTGTCAGGGCTAATATCATTTTCTTCAATATTTGCTCGAGCTTTACTGAAGAACAGAAACAAGATGTTATCTGGGAGGTGCCCATCAATCAACGCTTTTAACGGAGTAGGAATTATCTGTCTTAAGTCTTCTCCATAAAGTAATAGCGGCGCCGCTTCATCTCTTAATTGGATGCGTGGCTCGGTCCCGGAATTCAATTAACCAAGGGATGTAAAGCTCAACGCAAAATCCAGAACGCACATTTTCCATAACGAACCAGAGTTTTGCACTTCTTAATTAAACGAAATAACCAAGACATTAAAAAAACGTTGGGGCCTATGTACTTGGAACAGAAGATATGCGATCGGTAAAAACTGTTTTACTTCCGTTGTAAAATAAACAAGTGTAAAAGCAAGGAATTACGTAGACTGCGTCTTGCAGAATATGATGATTCTTAAGCGATTTAACTGTAATGTACTCATTGTATGTACTTAAGAGTCATTCATACTAATCTATTAACTGAAGTAGCGTTATCATTACAGGCTAAATTGAAGTCTTATATTTTACTTTTCTACTAATTACTTGTAGTAAAGATTCGATGTAAATATGTTACTGGAAGTACACGTTTTGAGGTCCCTGAATACATAGTATACAATTACAGAAATTGGGTATTTATGTGTGCGAGCGCGTGCGTGCGTACAGCATTACCCATAAACTAAAAGTTGGATGAATACCACAACCACGTGTTTAAGTTCAGTCTTTAAGAAAGCAACACGCAGATGTTCAAGAACATTTCCCAATATCAAACTACTCTTTACATGGAATTTTGCTTTTTGATTTTCTCAAAGGTTACTTTTTATGATTTTGATTAAAACACTGTATATTTACATGACTAATAAAATATATACCTTGAATTTTCTAGGAATAGCCTTTGAAGTACTCCTCGTTTGGAATGAATTTTATATGGTAAACCGTAAGACATAGACCAAAGCTTATTGCACAAAAAGTATAGATCTCGTTAAAACACATAATTTGTATCAAAAGAACTTTCTTTCGTCATTAACCATTTCCGAGATAATTTTTGTTATTGGTTTAATTTTCAAATAATTGATTTTTTGAAGTGCTGTGTCACTAATCCTTTTTTTTTTTTTTTTGTTTCTTGTAGCCACACAAAGAGCAAGTAATTTCAAAGCTATCACAAGGCGACCTGCTTTTTAACATCTCACTATCGCTACAGCCTGCTGTATCCCTCTTTTACCTGCAACATAAGTATAATAAATACTTTTTCAAGATTTATCTGGATTAATAAAACTCGATAGAAGAATAAGCTTTTGGATGAATACTTCATGGAACAGTGTGTAGGAAAATTATGTGGATTTAGCAAAAAAGAGTTTTTAGACTAATAAGTAATAAATGAACACCTTATTTAACTACCTATGCGCATTTCAACTTATAATTGAAATACTTCTATATAAGTTAAAATATGACGCCATTCACGTAATGTAATAACTTTTGCAACGCAATCACGGAACTTTCTTAAACTTAGTACGGATTATATTTATGGGACAAACCTTATTTTTAAACGCGCAGCACAAATTTTCGCACGCGATTACAGGATAAATAAGCAGTGCCTCACCGTCTCTCTTTTTCTACAAATCTATTAAAGCTGGCACAAAAATGGGCAAGAACATTTTCATTCTCCTCGTCGATTTTCTCTCCAGTTTAAAATTACTTACTTAGTCGGCTTACCTTCCCCCTAAGATTTTCAACCCTGCCTAGGGTCAGAGGTCTGTAGAGGAGCAGACGGACATTGAATCAGAGAATGAAGATTCCGGAACGGGTGATCGGCGCATAGCCATGTATGAGAGTGAGGGAAGAAGATGATATGAAATAAAGGCGAAATAGATTATGGAGCAATTGGTGGAATGAACGGTGGGGTAAAACCGGAGAACCCAAAGAGAACCCGCCCAGCCGCCGTTTCTTCTACTACAAATCCCACATGTGGATCCCTGGGATGAATTCGGTCGCCTTGGGGGCAGACGAGCGGTCTAATCCCTCAGCCACGGCGCTACGTTTAAGATTACGTAGGCTTATAAATAATTACATCTGTTCTGTCTGGCATTTTCAAGTGAGAGAATTTAATACAGGTAAGAATTAGTTACATGTAACATGTTAAATAGTTACATAAGTACTTTTTTCGAAGGTATCCGGTGAGCTTAAAGTACTTTAATCTGAAACTTCCCTGGTTTTCTAAGAATTGTAAGTTTGGATTTCGTGTATACACCATTAAAATGAAGGAAAACGAAATAAGATTTCCTTGAATACATAAAACAACAGCTCGGAAAATGAAGCTTCTGTTGAAACGTGTTCCAAAACCTACTATTAAAATAGTAATAATAATAACGAAAAAAAAATTATATTAGTCTATTAGAGTTTCACTTTATATGCAATATGAACCATCAATATTAGTAAAGATCTGATGTATCACATTCACACGGCTTACTCTACCCATTATCCTTTAATTTCACATTATTCCTTCTATTGTATTTCCTTTAAATTATATAATTGACAGCCCGCCGACACTATTATACGAATCCGTTCGCAATAATGACGGTCCGGGCTGTCTCTACAATAGATAATACTAATGATACCAAACAATGTATATTACACTTAAATTTCGTTATAAAAGGTTTACGAAATGACACTCCTCTGCGTCTATACACGCTTGGCACTTATTGAACACATTATTGAACACTCGACGAAATTTTGCAGCTGAAATATTGGAAATCGCACGGCATACGTCGTCCAAATTTCGAGCATATGGAAACTACATAGTTGCATTAATTTGATCCGTAAGTATTCCTACAGATAATAATAGCATGGATTTAGATGTGGAGAGCGAACACCCAATAATTATTCTATCATCAAAACGACGCTGTAATGTGAGGTAGCGATTTTCCTGGACTTCTTTCCAAGACAGCCTCTATCTCGTTTAGTACTCGTAAGTAGGGGAGTTAATGTACTACACCCAAAATTTCGATATGAGATTTCACCGCAAATGCAAGTTTTGATGTCCCATGCCCCCCCAAAGCCTTTTTAGAAAAAGGTCCGTGTGTGTGTATCTGTGAACAGCATAACTCAAAAACGAAAAGTCCGATAAATATCAAATTTGGTATTTTGGTTCAGTACCTTTTAAAGATGTGACAAAAGCTTTTTCAAGAAAATCCCCCCACCCTAGACTACCCCTTACACGGAAGATTTTTCGAAACTTTGATTTTCTAAAAGATAGCTCTTAACGATTTTGATTAAAATGCCATATATTAAAGATATTTATATTACAAATGAAATGTAATTGAATTTTCTGGGAATAGCCTATGAAGTCACTTCATTTGGAAGAAATTCTGTATAATCTTATATAACTTGTAAACATTAAGAGATAAACGAAAACGCAGTACATAAAACATACAATTTATTTCAAATAACTTTTTTGTGGCATTACCATTTCTCGGATATTCGTTATTAAAAGTTCCAGTTGTTAATTTCTTTGTCATTATCTTAAGTCCTGTCAACATTCAGTTGTTTCTCGCGATTTCATGGAAACAGTATTGAATTTTAAGGCCAGCATATAGCGTCCAGTTATTAAACATTTGGCTATCGCTTTCCCCTTGTATTTATAACGAAAGGTGTAATGTAGCTGTTTCTACAAAGGCTTATTTGGATTAAAATGTAATAGACAGAAATAATAAGCTTTAGTAAGAATAGTTTGTATACCCAATAATAAACGACAGAGGGTAGGGAACGCCATGTGAATGTATCAAGTCAATATTTTTCTTTAGAATTGTTGGCTATCGTGTTTCCTTTCGTCTACTCGGATTCAGCTGTTTAAATATTTCTAAAATCTATAGATTTTTAATATGTTAGGAACGGTAACACCAGAGTATTTCTGTATAAACTCAAGCTGACAGTCCACATGTGGCTCCGTTCGGCAAAACTGAACACACTAAACAACTGATGTTCTGTAGTATACAGATTGATAACTACACGCAGAAAACACAATCAACACACAGTTTCTCATAACGTTATTCCCGCTATACGTCAGTTAAACAACGTTAGACTAAACTACAAATGCGTTACCCTCCGTATGTAGTAGTGTGAACTAGCTACCCCAGGGCGAGGTCATACAACCTCATATCCGCTACGAGTCAGATGCGGCGGCGTCAATCGCGTTATTCAAGATAAACTTGTATATTACAGTTCTCATATAAAGAGTGATGTTATTTACAATAAATCTTTGGCCTAAAAAATCCCAAATTAAGTAATGTGGATTTAGCTGCAAAAATAGTTATTTGACAGAAGTTGTGTATTTCAATGAGCTCTATCTTTATCGTGTAGTACGTTTTTGTGTATTTCTTATGGGTTTCCAGTTAATTATGTAAAATTATATACAATTCATTTAGAATGAAGGGGTATCCAAGGGTAGTCAGAGAAAATTCAAGATACACATTTCACATCCTGTCAAATATCTTAAACATGTTCTACTCGTATTTTAATTGAAATTGTTCTTTGTTAAAAAAATAATAACCAAAATTTTTCTATGTAAAGGAAAATTTGAGACGGGGGATTTTTCTCATAAATTTTCAAAGGGCAGTGAATCCAAGTACCTAAGTCGAAATTTTGAGTGGAATGCAATCTTTTGCACGATATATAAGTGGTAGAGAAAGTAAAATTCTCATATGTAACAGTAACATGAATTTACCAATTCACAGATATTTTAAATTGTTGGTGAAAGGAGTTTTTTTTATCAATACTGCATTAAGATACATTTGTGACTATAAATTATTTCAAATTAGGCAACGCGGAATAGGTTGCATGCCAGCAGCGGAAACTACATTCAACTGATAAAATTGCAAATTAATCTTTGACAGTAATAAATCCATTTTCCAAAAAAATTGCACAATCCAAATCGTTAACGTAGATAGCGCACGAAATTAAATATTAAGCAGCGAAAGGATCGTATAACAAAGAATATTTGAATCCGGGTCGTTAGAGCCAGATATGATAAACTAAAAAATGGCTATTTTTCTATGTAAAGGCTATTTTGGATTGGGGTACTTACATAAGAATCTTCGCCTTTTCTTAATGTTTTAATTACTGTCGCTTAACTACAAATGGGTGATATGATAAATGCAATTAATAGAGAGAACAATAAAATAAGATGAGTATATTGCAACATCAAAAAATATACAAGTTTTACAAAATAAATTTTAACACGGTTTTAAAGTACTATTACAGTTCGCTATGCAGTGATGAAGAATAAAGAAATTTTGTAACAGATTGAACGATTCTCCGACTATTGAGAGCTAATATTGCAGCTTTTCCTTGTTTTCTCGCACATTGAGCCTTCCTTGAGCAATGTACTTGATGGTCAGGGTCTGTTGACTTTCAGGTGGTGGTTTCTTGCACAGAATAGCAGTATGTGTGGGTCGGGTATGTCAACTAAGCAGCATTTTTTATTTTCTTATTTGTAGAGCACCCTTTAACTTCTATGGTCATACCAATGAGAAACAATTAATGATGTTTTTACACATTGAACCGTAGGGTTTTTAACGTTGGTTTTATTCGTCTTTACTATTAAACACATTCACACTTCCAGACTGCGGAGGATAGGAAATTATTAGTTAGAGAAAAATTCTCCATATCAGCTGGGAATCGAACCCGGGATTTCTGGGTTGAGAAGCAAGAATGAGATCACTACAGAGACAATCCACTATCAGTCTTGTGATGCTATTCGGTCACGGCATTTTCGAATGAGGCTAGTGGCTGCTCAGAAGTCAATAGATATCAACCCATGATATTTGCTTTTGGGAATCCCTTAGTCATTTTGGAAAGCTTAATCATATTTGAAAGCCATGGCCGGGACTCCGACTCTCCCTGTCAATGCTCTTACCGCTTGAGCTACCATGGCAAGTTACCCTACGCACATAAAATCCTCTCATTCGAAAACTGGTAACAGGTATATGAAATCGCTAATCCTTCAAGGTAATCTCATATATTACAAATACCACATTTTAAAGACGACTTGCAATGCTGCAATTATAGGGTTCATTTTATGGTTTCAATGTGGTTTATGGTTCGAAATCTCTCTAAAAGGATTTGTCGGTCCTGTTGCGTTTTATTTTATTCTTCATGTAAGTAATATCATTTAAATGGTTGGTGGCTATAGCAGAGTGATTTTATTTACTTATTACTTCTCTACTACGTATAGTAAGTAGGGGAAGTATTGTATTCCACCCAAAAATTCGATACCGAGATTTCACCGGAAATACATGTTTTGAGACCTCCTGAATCCAAAAAAAGCATTTTTGGAAACATGTCTCTGTGTGTGTGTGTGTCTGTGAACAGCATAACTCAAAAACAAACAGTCGGATAAACACCAAACTTGGTATTTAGGTTCAGTATCTTCCAGAGATGCGACACGAAGGTTTTCAAGAAAATCCCTCCAACCTAGACTACCCTTTACATGGAACATTTTTCGAAATTTTTAATTTTCTCAAAAATGGCTCTAACGATTTTGATGAAACTATCATATTTTTAAGTTAATGTCATGAGAAATGAAATGTATATCTCGAATTTTCTGGGAATGTCTCCAAAAGTATTCTTCATTGTGAACGACTTTTGCATAACTGGTAAACCATAAGAGATAGACAACATTTTACTACACAAAAAATGTAGATCGCGTTACAATACACAATTTATGTCATATACATTTTTGTTGTCGGGTGAACCGTTTTCGAGATATTGCTTGTTATTTCCTTAAATTTTCCAATACTTATACTTTTTTTCAAATTCGTTATTCATTTTTTTTATGTCCTGGACTTGCAAAGAGAATGGAATGCGCCACATAGCATCCAGCGTTAAAATATTTGACTATCGCTTAAAACCTTCCATATTCCCTCTGCATCTACAAGAAAATTAGCAATAAGATTGACATCTCGATATCTCGATTAACATGAAGCATGGAGAATAGGCGTTTGTAAAAATAGATTGTACAAGAGTAGAGAAAGTCATGTGAGTGTAACACATCAGATTTTTTTGTGGTTTCTCTCGCCGCAGAGTGAGCCTCTTTGTTGCCTCTACTACCCATGTATCACATACTACGGTGATTTGTTTACCTATGCTCATGATATGTTGTATTATTTCTGGACTACAGCATTGGATGAATACTTGTCTTTTAGGGACATATATAGCTCTCACACAATCTGTGAAAAGTATAGAACAATTTGCCACCTATTACCAGCATCCGTGGTCTAGGAGTACCTAGCTAGCCTCTAGTTCGCGGCTTCAAACTCGGGGGAGGGCGATGTATGTTTTCGGGAATAAAAATAAAAAATCCCTATCATGGCTTCCTCCGAAAGGAAAGTAAAGCTGATGGTCACATGACATACATTTACAGCACGTAAAAGAACCTTAACCCTGATAAAGAGGTCTCTGGACGCTAAAAACCGTAGTAGTCAAAGAGCGTCCATAAATAAAACTAAATTTAATTGATTTAATTGCATCCGAGGTCTAAATCGGTATAAATTCTACTTTCTGGCAAACAATTCGCAGGTGAACGCTATAACGAAATTGGGTAATCTGTAGAGCATGGCAAAATCGCAGCTTCTTTACGTTCTTAAACGACAGAACCATTTCTATATCTTCACTTTGTATTCTTAAAAGGTGCCGGATTTAAATAAAAGTTTGGTATTTTTCGGCTTTTCGTTTTTTGTGCGTTTATACGCACCTTTATCTAGAAAAATAAAAACAAAATAGTTGTGATTCATGGAAAGCATTGAACTTTTAGTCGACTACAGTATTTTCTCTGGTTTAGTAGGCAATTAAGGAGACAAAAACGCTTTCCTATTTCTAATTTTAACTTCCTTGAATACAAGTTTTATTGCCCTCCCCGTGTTATGAATCCATCATGGTGTAACTTTCTCATCACTGAGCATCACAATTTGGGGAGTATGTGTTATTTCATGCAAACCGAGGTTTGCTGATTTGTTTGGTTGAGCGCATTCAGCTGCGAGCAAAGAAAATCTCGAGAGCGAGGCCCCAGGTGTGTGTGGGTTAAATCTGCCTTGCTACATAGCACGGCCACTCCCAAATGCCAATAATAGTATAATGTATGCATTCAAGGTTTAAAAGCGTATTAGTTAGCTTTTATCATCATGTAAGCATTGATGATGAACAGAATTCCCTTTTTATCTGACGTGATCGTCATTTGTAGTAGAACTGACGGCGAAAATACCATTCTATTAAGCAGAATAAACTATCATGTTCGCTAATTTGGATATACGGGAATTGAACCACAGAAATATTGCTTTAGCATTGTTCTGTTTCTTTTCTTTTCCTTATCTGTAGTAAGCAAAAGAAGTATTGCACTCCGCCAAAAATTGGTTATGGAGATTTCACTGGACATACATGTTTTATGTCCACTGAATTCAAAAGAAGTTTTAGAAAAAGATCCGCGCATGTGCGCACACATACACACAAACCTTTTGTTAGATTCAGGGAGCCTCAAAACGTGTATTTCGGAGAAATTTCGGTACCGAATTTTTGGATGAAATGCAATACTCTGCCTGCTTAATATACATAATTACTATAGCAACAAAAAACGAATAGCGAGTCAATACTTGAAAAAGATATAAATATTTCAAAATTAAACCAATAAAAAACAACATTTCAGAAATACTTTATACAAAAAAAATCACTTTACATACATGGTGTGCTTTAACGAGAGCTAAATACATCTTTTGTGTAGTAAGATTTTCCTATTCTTACGTTTATAGTTGTACAAAATGTATTCAGTATTAAGACGACTTCACAGACTATTCCTATGTAATTATACCTTTTATTTGCCATGCAAATATCTTAAACATGTGATATTTAATCAAAAACGTTAGAACCAATTTTGCGAAAATAAAAAGCGAAAATTTGTTCATTTAAAGGGTAGTTTGGGTGGGAGATTTTCCTCAACATCTTCGTGTAAAATGCTGAACTTAAATACCAACTGAGGATTTAACCGACCTTTCACTTTTAAGTTCCCCGGTTCACACAAAAACACACATCTCACGCATACGTGCCTCAAAAATGGCTGTAACCATTTTGATTAAAATACTATATAACAGATTTTCGTAATAATATGTATATATATATATATCTTGAATTTTCTAAGAAAAACCTTTGAAATCCTCTTCATTCCGAATGAATGCTGTATAATTTTGTATAACTGGTGAACCATTATAGACAGAAACTTACTACATAAAAGGATAATCTCTTTAAACAGCAAAATTTATTTCAAATTTAATTCAGCTATTTCCATATCCGTTGTCTTTGAGTTTGAAATCGTGAATACTTTGTCCTTGTGAAGTGCTGTTATCATTCTGTTGATTCTGCGATTTCATGGAAGGAAGTTAAATTTCAAGGCCCGTTTTTAAACATTTGACTATCATTTCACTCTCCTTTCCCTTTTATCGACAACGAAATGTGTAATGAAACTATTTCCACAAACGTTTTTCTCATTAACGTGAAGTAGAATAGTAAGCTTTCGGAAGAATGGGTTGTAGAAGCTATACAGGATGTATCTTTATTGGTGTTATATATTTGTTCCTGACATCAAAACAGAAAAAAAAAGAGGTTCGTATAAGTATGGGTCTGAAAATCATTTATTTCAGAGTTACACGCAAAATCGAAAGTTACAAAAATTGCTCGAAGTAGCTTCCTCTTGCTTCGATGGATACAGTAAGCCTGCGTACTATGCTCTGGCGTACTCTGGTGAAAATTCCTGGTGTGTTTCGTATTTGGTCAAATCCAGTTTGGATATGTCCTCTCAAAATATCAACATCAGGTACAGGAGCCGCATAAACCAAGGACTTCAAATGTTCCAGATGTAGAAATTCATTGGAATCAAATCAGGCGATCGAGCAGGCCATGCAATGGGTCCCCCTCAACCATTGTTCCAATTCAAGCTTGATTATGGGTGCATTGTCTATTCATCGGCGCGTCCATCTGTGTTACGCCGCTTGAATGCCATTCACCATCGTGGCATAAGAGTAGCTACAGGGGCCTTTCCAACTAATCCTGTACCCAGTCTGTATGCTGAAGCAGCAGAGTCTCCGCTGTCCTTCAGGTGTGAGATGCTTTTGTGCAGCTAGGCATGTCGACTCTCAAGCTTGCCTGACCACACGTCCTTCGAGTTATTTTTCGAGGATTCGCTTGATCAGCAATATTTAGTTCGCTCCTCTGCATTGCTCCCTCCAGGGATTCGATTTCGCCTGCTTCTTCGGCATTTGTACGTTACGCCAGCGCCAGCACTTCCCAGGGGAAACGCGGTTTCCTCCTTGGTTGTGCGTTGAGGCTCACTGTCACCTAGGGTTAACTTCGATGCCGAAGAATGAGACCCCTTCTTCAGTCCTTAGATCAGCCTTTTTAGAACTTCAGCCGCAATTCGGGTAATTTCATTTTATATATACTGATGGGTGTAAGACTAATCCTGGAGTAGGGTGTGTCTTTATCGTTGGTCAACATAGTTTTACCTTGCGTTTACCGGGGCAATGTTCGATTTTTACCGCCGAACTTTTTAATATTTATCACTCTCTAAGTGCTCGTCAGGGTATTCGCGTGCTGTACACCTACCACCCGCTCGTACAGCGCATTCATGACCTGCGCCACTCGCTTGGTGCTTCTGGCATCAGCGTCTCCTTCGTGTGGATTCCAGGTCATATGGGCATCTCAGGAAACGAGTCTGCCGACGCCGCTGCCAAATCAGCAACATTATCACCCAGATGTTTTACCTCTGTTGTTCCCTCCACAGATTTGTTTGTTATTTTACGTCGCCGCATCCTCTCGCTTTGGTGGGATGAGTGGACGGCGCTCCGGGGAAGATTTATTTTTAGTCATAGACATCTACTCAGTGGTGCCCTTAACGGTGCATCACATTTTAGCCGAGTGTCAAATTTTAGTTCCATTGCGCGTTCATGTCTCTCTGCCTGTTGCCATAACCAACGTTTTGGCCAGACGACGTGCATGTTGTAGAATTTCTTTTACATTTTATTAGCGACAGTGGCTTTAGTCGGCGCATTTGATGCGCTGAGCGTCTTTTAGTTTTGTAATTTTATTTTGTCTGTGTTAATGGGGGCTCTTCTCCCCGGCTGACATATTGCGCCCTTGTCCCTTGACTTTTAGAGCTCCTGACACGTCGTTTAATCTTTTATTGTTTTATTCACCATGCTTTTGGGTGGTGGTTTTTTAGTATTTGCTACCATGTTTTTCAGTGTTTTAGACTAAGCGGGTTTGTGTCCCGTATTTTAGCTATTGGATTTTAAATTCTATACGTTGTAAGGGCGCTGATGACCTTTGATATTTAGCGCCCTTAACCCCCATCACACCCCGCAACCAATTCATCTTTGCGGAAATAGATCATTCAAAAACTTACAACTATCATACTGAATTGAGCTGGAGCACATCGTCTAAAAACCATATTCGTTTGTATGATGTCCGAGGCACATTATCAGTTATGTGATGCAACACATTTCTGAGAAACTGGAGATAGCTTTGTGCATTCAGACGCGGAGGGAAGAAGTAGGAACCAATTAGGTGATTATGAATGATTCCCCCCAAACGTTGAGAGAGAACTCTGTTGAGGGTTATCCTGTCGTACTTCATTAGGATTTTCAAATGCCCAGTAATGAAAATTGAAGATACCATCGCGAGTAAAACCAGCCTCATCCGTGAATAAGATACCTACAGGCTAGGAAATTGATGAACACTGCTGTAACATGCGTTGACAGAAACGTCTTCTTGGCTCAAAGTCCGCCTCATTTAATTCTTGCACACGTTGAAGGTGATGCGGGTACAGAAGATTTTCATGAAGAATTCTTCAGATAGTCATATGACCAACTCTTTCCCTTATAGCCATACGTCTTGTGTTTGGTGATGGGTCTGCATCACAGCACGAAGAATTCATTCTTCAAGCTCAATGCCTCGTACCGCTCTTGGTTTTCCAACATTCCTAGTATTCCTCTCAAATGCGCCATTCTCTCTCAAGTGTTGGTGAATTCGTGCGAATGTTCTTGCACACGGTAACGGGCTGTCAGAGACCTTTCTGCATAACGTTCATGTACTCGTGCTGCATAGCCGTCTGTTCACTCATGAAATACATCTTCTTTGACCTATAACAACGAAACGGTTGATTTTCAGACCCAGGTACATATGGACTTTTTACTTTCTCTACTACGTATAGTAAGTAAGGGAATTATTGTATTCCACCCAAAAATTTGATACCGAGATTTCACCGGAAATACATGTTTTGAGACCCCCTGAATGCAAAAAAAGCATTTTTAGAAACATGTCCGTGTGTGTGTGTCTGTGAACCGAATAATTCAGAAACGAACAGTCGGATAAACACCAAACTTGGTATTTAGGTTCAGTATCTTCCAGAGATGCGACACAAAGGTTTTCAAGAAAATCCCCACCCCAGAATACCCTTTACATTGAACATTTTTCGAAAATTTTAATTTTCTCATAAATGGCTCTAACGATTTTGATTAAAATATCATATGTTTAAGATATTTTCATGACAAATGAAATGTATATTTCGAATTTTCTGTGAATGTCTCCAAAAGTATTCTTCATTGTGAACGACTTTTGCATAATTGGTAAACAATAAGACATAGACAAAATTTTACTGCACAAAAATGTAGATCGCGTTAAAATACACAATTTGTCATACATATTTTTTTGTTGTTGGGTGAACCATTTTCGAGATATTGCTTGTTATTCCCTTAAATTTTCCAATACTTATACTTTTTCTGAAATTCGTTACCCATTTTTTTGTCCTGGTAATGCAAAGAGAATGGAATACTGCACATAGCAACCAGCTCTTGCTCTTAAAATATTTGATTGTCGCTTAAAGTCTATCGTATTCCCCTTGTATCTACAAAAAATTAGCAATAAGGTTAACATCTCGATATCTCGATTAACATGAAGCATATGGAGAATAAGCATTTGTAAAAATTGTTTGTACAAGAGTAGAGAAAGTCATGTAAGTGTAACACATCAGATTTTTTTACTGTTTTGATGTCAGAAAACGTCACCAAAATATATGACACCAATAAAGATACAGCCTTTATAAAAATAGAGGGCGGAGAAAGCCATATAAATGTAACACATCAGACTTTTAGGTGATGATCCCAAATCTGATTATTCGAACATTATTAATGGAGAAGAAATAAATGGGCTAAACTACATATTTAATTTTTACTTTCTCTACTACGTATAGTAAGTAGGGGAAGTATTGTATTCCATCCAAAATTTTTATACCGAGATTTCACCGGAAGTACATGTTTTGAGGCCTCCTGAATCCAAAAAAAATCTTATGTGTTACCCTCACATGACTTTCTCTACTCTTGTACAAACTGTTTTATAAACGCTTATTCCCCATATGCTTCATGTTAGTCGAGATATCAAAATGTTAATCTTATTGCTAATTTTCTTGTAGATGCAAGGGGAATTGGTAGGCTTTAAGCAATAGTCAAATAGTTTAAGAGCTGGTTGCCATATGGAGTATTCCATTCTCTTTGCATTACCAGGAAAAAAAATAAATAACGAATTTGAGAAAAATTTAAGAGAAATTGGAAAATTTAAGGGAATAACAAGCAATATCTGGAATATGTTTCACTCAACAACAAAAATGTTTATGACATAAATTGTGTATTTTAACGCGATCTACATTTTTTGTGTTTTAAAAGTTTGAATATCTCTTATGGTTTACAAGTTATGCAAAAGTCGTTCACGATGGAGAATACTTTTGAAGATATTCCAGAAAATTCGAGATGTACATTTCATTTGTCATGAAAATATTTTATACATATGATATTTTATTCAAAATCGTTAGAGCCATTGTTGAGAAAATTAAAATTTTCGAAAATTGTTCCATCAAAGGGTAATCTGGGATGGGGGGATTTTCTTGAAAACCTTCGTGTCGCATCTCTGGAAGTTACTGAACCTAAATACCAGGTTTGGTGTTTATCCGACTGTTCGTTTCTGAGTTATGCTGTTCACACACACACGGAAATGTTTCCAAAAATGCTTTTTTTTATTCAGGGGGTCTCAAAACATATATTTCCGGTGAAATCTCGGTATCGAAATTTTTGGGCGGAATACAATACTTCCCCTACTTACTATACGTAGTAGAGAAACTAAAACTCTGTTGTGTTACACTCACATGACTTTCTCCACTCTTGTACAAACTATTTTTACAAACGCTTATTCTCCATATGCTGCATATTAATCGAGATGTTAATTTTATTCCTAATTTTCTTGTAGATGCAAGGGGAATATGGTAGGTTTTAAGGGGTAGTCAAATCTTTTAACCGCTGGTTGCTATGTGGCACATTCCATTCTTTTGCATGTCCAGGACATAAAAAAAAGAATAACAAATTTAAGGAGAAGTAGAAGTATTGGAAAATTTAGGGAAATAACAAGCAATATCACGAAAATGGTTCACTCAACAACAAAAAATGTAGGTGACATAAGTTTTGTATTTTAATGCTATCTACATTGTTTGTGTAGTAAAATTTTGTCTATCTCTTATGGTTTACCAGTTATGCAAAAGTCGTTTACAATGACGTATACTTTTGGAGACATTCCCAGAAAATTCGAGATATACATTTCATTTGTCATGAAAATATCTTAAACCTATGATATTTTAATCAAAATCGTTAGAGCCATTTTTGAGAAAATTAAAATTGTCGAAAAATGTTCCATGTGAAAGGTAATCAGGGGTGGGGATATTTTCTTGAAAACCTTCGTGTCGCATCTCTGGAAGATGCTGAACCTAAATACAAAGTCTGGTGTTTATCCGAGTTTCGTTTCTGAGTTATGTCCTCAGACACACAGACACACACACACGGACATGCTTCCTTAAATGTTTTTTTGGATTCAGCGTCCTCAAAACGTGTATTTCTGGTGAAATCTCGGTATCGAATTTTTTGTTGGGATACAATACTTCCCCTACTTACTATACGTAGTAGAGAAAGTAAAAAGTATTTTTAGAAACATGCCTGTGTGTGTGTGTGTGTGTGTGTGTCTGTGAACAGTATAACTCAGAAACAAACAGTCAGATAAACACCAAACTTGGTACTTGGGTTCAGTATCTTCCAGAGGTGTAACACGAAGGTTTTCAAGAAAATTCCGCCACCCCAGATTACCCTTTACATGGAACATTTTTCGAAAATTTTAATTTTCTCAAAAATGGCTCTAACGATTTTGATTAAAATAACATATGTTTAAGATATTTTCATGACAAATGAAATATATATCTCGAATTTTCTAGTAATGTCTCCAAAGTATGCTTCATTGTGAACGACTTTTGCATAACTAGTAAACTATAAGAGATAGACAAAATTTTACTGCACAAAAAATGAAGATCGCGTTAAAATACACAATTTATGTCATATACATTTATTTTGTTGAGTGAACTATTTTCGACATATTGTTTGTTATTCCCTTAAATTTTCCAATACTTATATTTTCTCTCAGATTGGAATTCGTTATTCATTTTTTTTTGTTCTGGTAATTCAAATGGAATACTCCACATAGCAACCAGCTCTTAAAATATTTGAGTAGCCTACCAATTCCCTTTGCATCTACAAGAAAATTAGCAATAAGATTAACATCTGGATATCTCGATTAACATGAAGCATATGGAGAATAAGCGTTTGTAAAAATAGTTTGTACAAGATTAGAGAAACGCATGTGAGTGTAACACATCAGATTTTTTTCTATTACGTCAGGTTTTTACACAAAATAAGTAATGTTTTGACAAATTTACTAAAGAGCGTAGAAAAGTATTCAAATACAATTTCACACAAGGTAAGATTTTATTCAAGAAACATTTTAAGAATACTCTCAAGAACCCCCGTAATTTATTTCATGACTAAATTTTAACAAAACAGGAAGCCAAAGTGTTTCATTTAATTTTTTTCAAACTTTCTTTTCTTTGACTTCCTTGCAGATCCTTGAAGATGACTGTCCCTCTTCAACATCCAACAGAAGATTCATTCCATCTCCCGTGATACCTCCACTCCATTTCCTTAGTATCTTGGTGAAAACGTTCACACTGCTTTTTACTATAATGTCCCAGATTTTCTGGAAAGTAGTATATATGTGAATGCAGAAAATCCACCTTTACACTCATGTTATAACCCATCTTCTTGAAATTTTCCAACATTGTTTCCACAATGACCTTGCAATTAAGATCTTTGTTATTGCCTAAGAAGTTTTTTAGTACTAGTTATTTGTATTTATTTCCATAATGCTATACAAAATTCTTACAAATTTTAATGCTTTTATTACTTTGATTTGCTATTTTTTCTTTCTTTGATACATCATGCATTTTAACACCGTGGTTATTTATGCATGGTGGGTCATAAGAAATTCATATTGCTTTATTTTTCTAAACCATTTTTCTCTTACTCTCCCCATATATTCTCCTATTCTTTTTATATCCCTCTCCTTTTGTATTTTCGTTATCCTAATTTTTAATACTTCTTTGTTAACATTCTCCCATTCTTTAGGTAACAACTGATCTCTCCACAACTTAGTTTCTTCACATTCAATTATATAAGCAAATCATTATCTGCCTCTCCACAAAGAGGACACCTATCCAAATTCGCTCCCTTCCTATCTCCCCTTAGCCTATGTGCACTTAATCTAGACCAGGCCCACCCTTCTCTCACTAATCTATTACCTACATCCACATACTTCTCCCTTCCCCAGTCCACCTTTAATTGTTTATATAGTTTCAAACTTTTCTTTCCTTCCAAACTTTGAAGTAATTCTTGTTTCTCTATATCTTCTATTCTGTTCCTCACTTCTTTCCAGCAAGCCCAATTTTATGTGTAGAGGTGGAAGCAATATCTTTATATCTCTATATTTTTGAAGTGAAATTGTGAAAAAGCAGTACGTGATAGAAAAAAACTAAAATCCGTTCTGAAATTAGCATAAAACACTGAGTCAGAATCACTTATTACTTTTAGTCATCCAATATCATGTAGACTAGTGTTATTTAAATAAAATGGATTTTAAAGTTTCATATATCTATTAACATAACATTATATTTTAACATAAATGTAGAAACCGCAGTGTCGTAGAGAACGCCAGTATCCTTTATCTCGAACAGACTAGGAAGTGATCGCGTGTGTTCATTGCTTTTCTGCTGTCCACTTGCTGTAATTGCCTCCTGCTGCGTTGGACTCTGGGAAACATCAGGAAATTACGTTAGAGTGGCGTCACCTTTGTTTTGTGCTACACAAGCAAGATATAGCCTGCCCTCTTAACCAGTCACGTAACGTTGTCTGCAAATCCTTTCGGCTCTACTCCGGGAAGTGCTCTTTTTAGTGCAGCTTCGGGTCGCTTAATACCAACCCGCGAACTGCAGCGGTTTCAATAATGCTGCTAACACGACAGACGAACATCAGAGCCTAAGCCAATGTTTCCTAGACTTCACCCCGTTGTAATGTGTAATGTTACTTCCAGATCACCCTCCCCTTCGTTATTACACATCAGTAACTAAATTATTATCATCTGTTTGTGGAGTAATTCTAAGAACGTATGTCTGTTCCATCTTCCCACATTGTTTAGCTCCACTTCTTTCTAGGATCCCTCATATCTCCCTTCGATTGATATGTATAAATAACGTTCGGTATTCTCTCTTCACTCATTCGATTTAAGTGACTTTCCAGTTATATTTTTGCCATTCTATTTAATTATTTAGATAATATGCTTTGGATGATATACTCGTCACTAATACCTTCGTTTCTTATTTTATTTACGCCTGTATATTCCTCAAATCTTCGGAGATACCTCATATTTGCTGCTTGCAGCTTCCTTTTCTCTTTTTCTCTAAACCAAGACTTATATCCATGTATTAAAACTGGAACTACTATAGCTTTCCGGAATTTTAGTTTGTAATTTCTTTCTTGTCAGCGTCCGGCATATTGTTCTGCATATCGTCTGGAATTTATTTAATTCATTCTCCATTTTTCCGTCTCTATGGAAATTTCCAACGCATACCAGAAAATTAAAATAAACATCTCTTCTAGGGGGTTTACTATCCATAATTATTTTGATCGTATGTAATGTTTCCTTTGGTTAGCCATTATTTTAGTTCCCTGAACGAATATACTCAAATTATAATATTGTTTTCCCAATTCATTTAGTTAGTATACCGATCTCTGTAAATTATATACACTCCTTTGTATAATAGCAATGTCGTCAGCATACACGAGTGCAATTAAAATTTATCTCTGCTTATTTGTATGCCAGGAGACACCTCTCTCCTCCGGTTTTTAAGTTACTCGTAGCTGTATACTGTAAAGGGTAGGTGAAAAACTGCCCCTTTTCTAACTCCCTGATATATTTCCATTGCATCTGATTTTGGTGTACCGTATTTATTGTTATCTTAGACCCTTTATAGCGACCTTTCGTATAACCTCTGTATTATGATTGGGAATTCCTTTTCTTTCCATAATTAACTATAATTTATTTCCGTCCACTGGATCAAATTGCTTTTTCAAAATCAGTGAACGATACATGATTTCCAGACTAACATCTCGTCGTTTTCTAAATTTCTATTTATATTGAAAACATAAGCGACCTTTTAAAGCCTATTTGCTCTCCTTCTAAAATCACCTCACTGTTTTTATTCTAGTATTAATTATTCTGGCGTATAGTTTATATGGGGAGTTCAGAATGCTGTCCTCTATGATCCTATTCATATTAATCAGTTCTGTCTGCTTCAGTGAATATTTTAAGTTCATCTCTACATCCACGTTCCTTAATCTATCTTATAGTTTAAGCCTTGAACTGATCTAAAAAATGTTCCTTCCTGTCGCCGCTGTTTTAACTGTCTTTCTCGCTGGGTATCCATTCTCTAATTCATAGAGTGACAGTGAAACAGGTAGAGTTTTATATAATTTCAGAACATTTTTCTCGCTATTATCGTCATTGGATATATCCGTACTATTATTCGTCTGTTGAAGCTTATGAGTAATCAGATTTTTACTAGTAAACATTACCC
Organism: Deroplatys truncata; assembly: GCA_030765065.1. Taxonomy (NCBI): domain Eukaryota; kingdom Metazoa; phylum Arthropoda; class Insecta; order Mantodea; family Mantidae; genus Deroplatys; species Deroplatys truncata. The sequence goes on along the minus strand of CM060984.1, from coordinate 139,489,189 downwards.
TCCTATAGCTATACATGCCTGGAGGTCTTTCTTAGCTTTCCCTCTTCCCTTCCTTATATATTGCATGAAGTATACATATGCTGCTCCTTCAATGCATTTTGCAACGACGACAAGTTTAATTTAATATGTAACTAGATCAGTTCCGTTCACATTCATTGAAATGCAAGCTTTTTAAACAGAATTTGAGCTCTTTAGTAATGTTTTTCACGCTTAGCAGCCATTTTGGCTTTTATCTACATGATAAACCGCATAAAATCTTGGAACATCAATGGGATGGATGACATTGTTTTCCCTTACACTTCTGTTTCATATCTGTGGATTATTGGTTTAGGTTAAGCTGAAACATAGGATAAACAAAACTAATATTAAAATGAATGCTTATACCTCTAGGAGCTATATAAATTCTATATTGAAGCGCTTAATACTAAAACAATGAATAGGGCTCTTTATAATATTGGAGTACTTCTGTTCAATAAATTACCACCAGGAAAAAGTCAAGCAACAAGGCATTAACTTACAACTAATATGTATACCATAGATGAATCTGCATAAAACCATAATTAATATACATTCATAATGATTTTAAGTGATTTAAAATCATCGCTGATTTCCTCAATCATCGTTTATGATTATGACAATTGTTTATTTTTCGAACAATCGTTTAACTCTCTTATTTGCGTTTTTCCAGTCCAGGTTTATTTTGACGATTGTCATACTCATTGTCAGAATTGACTTACCGGTCTTCAATTAATTGACGATTCTTTGTACAGAAAAATATAGGTTCACTGCAGCTGAAATATTCAGGAGTTATAAAGCTAATTTTAGATCTGTTGCTGCTCACACAGTTATCTAGCTGTGACTGTGGGAAGTAATGTTGATGCTGAATTATTGTACATAGGTTTACTAGAAAATCTTGGGTCTGAACGCATAATGCCTAAGCGTAATGACCATTTCTAAACATTTCCAATACCTTTATTGACGTTTACTGCTCAAATCCATGAGAATTGAAGCAGTTTTCAAGTTCTTTCCCTGGTTTTTCTTTTTCACGAAATATTATCTCGTCAGTTTTCTTTTTATATATTGTCTCTTTCCTATCAGCAAGGAGGCTTACAAAGCTTTCTCCTAAGCAAAAAACTTGGACCCCCGCTGCTTCATTGATAAAATGTTTTTACTTTGTCTACCACGTACATAGTAGGTAGAGAAGGTATCGCATTGCACCCAAAAATAAAATCACTGAATATACATGTTTTGAGACACCATGAATCCAAATAATGCATTTTCAGAAACATGTCTGTGTGCGTGTGTGTGTACTGTGTATCTGTGAAAGTCATAACTCAAAAACGAAAAGTCGGATAAATACTAAACATAGTATTTAGGTTCGGTATTTTCCAAAGATACGACACGAGGATTTTAAAGAAAATGCCCTATCCCAAACTGCACTTTACGTAGAACATATTAAAAAAATTTGTTTTCTAAAAACGGCTCTAATGATTTTGGATAAACACCATATATCAAAACTATTTACATGACAAAATGTATATCTTGAATTTTCTGGGAATAGCCTATGAAGTCCTCATCATTAGGAAGGTATTTTGTAGAATCTTGCATAATTGCTAAACGTTAAGTCATAGACGAAAAATTGCTGCACAAAGCTGTGTATCTCTTTAAAATACACAGTTTATTTCATTTCAGAGATATCCCTTAATTAAAGGTTCGAATTATTCATTTCTTCCCCATTCTCTTAAAGTCCTGTCAATTTTCTGTTGTTTCTCGCGATTGCATGAAAACACTATGGAATTTTAAGGTTAGCATATAGTGTCCAGTTCTTAAATATGTAACCATTTCTGCTCTCTTTGTGTCTATGACGAAATGTGTAATATAGCTATTTCTGCAAAGGTTTATTTGGATTAAAATGTAGTAGTGGAAAAATAAGCTTTCGTAAGAATAGTTTGTATACACTAATAAACGAAGAGGGTAGAGAAGATCATGTGAATGTAGCACATCAACACTTGCAAGAGCTTATTAATATAGCGTGAATTATGAAGAATTGGCACATTTCTTTCTTTAATTATTCTGTTCGAAATTCACTCAATGCTCCAATTTTAGCACCAAATTAAGCAGAATGTTCTGGAGTTTCGTTTGCCTATCACTAGATGCGCAGATGTTCATGTTTTATTCGTAATTTTTATTGTCGGTAACTGTTTTTGAGATTTTTTTCTAGTCAACGTGAAAATGGAGTACACATTGAATGAACGACTTTTCCTTGTAAAGCAATACTGGATTACGAATTCAATTACAGCTACTAAAAGGGCTTACCAGGGATAATTTGGCATTCGGAATCCTCCCCAAAGAAGCACAATACTAGGACTGGTGAACAAATTGGAAACAACTAGATCTCTGGTGAGTGAAAAAAGACAAAACTCGTTCATCAAGGCTTCCCACGGTTGTTGTTGATGTAAGAGCACGACTGAATCAGACATCCAAAAAATCATCAAGACGTTTGTCTCAGGAGATAGGATATACCTACTCAATGTGTCAGAAAGCTATGAAAAGTGCAGACCTAAAGCCGTATAGGCTTACGGTTTTCCATCAGTTGCAGGAACCAGATAAGGATAGACGACTAAATTACTGTCGTTGGTTTCAGGCGTTCATTATGCAAAATCCTGCCATATTGTCCATCACATGGTGCACAGATGAAGCATTGTTCCATTTATCCGGTTATGTGAACTCAAATAACTTACGCTATTGGGCCAGCGAAAATCTACATGTTGTTCATGAAGCACCTATGCACCCGGTTAAAATTGGAGTTTAGTGCGCAATATCCGCACAGAGAATAGTGGGACCAATTTTTTTTAAACAATGTGAACACTGCAGAGTACCGACGGATTTTCATGGAGTTTGCTGAGCAGCTGGACGATAAATTAAATTGAGTTTTATTTATGGACGCTCTTTAACGATGGTTCTTAGCGTCCCATTCTATATTGGGCGTGAAAGAGCGGTAATTTTGTTCCGAGGCCTCTTTATCAGGCTTGAGGTTCTTTTACGTGCCGTAAATCTACGACACGGGACCACCGGCTTTACTTTCCTTCCGAAGCAAGCCATGCTAAGGATTTTTACGCCCGAAAAAATCCATCACCCTCCGCCGGGTTTGAACCCGCGACCTCGGGAACTAGAGCATGGTAACCACTACACCACGAAGGACGATAACTAGAGGATGTAGAGCTGAGTCAAGGATATTTTCAGCAGGACGGCGCTACATGCCATATATCAAATGAATCCATGGCACTAATTGCAAGTTTTTTTGACGATCGGATAATTTTCAAGAACCTGTGGCCACCTAGATCTCCGGATTTGACATCGCCGGACTTCTTTCTATGGGGTTACTTAAAAGGCAGGGTTTATGCCACACGTCCCAGGCATTAGACGATCTGAAGCGCAACGTTACACAGGAGATTCAAGCTATTGAAAACAGAGTCCTCCAGTGAGTGGCCAGTAACATGGAACGACGTGTTGAGTTGTGCCTTATGCAGGATGGAGGATGTTTTCAACATTTGCTATAGAAGTAAATAATCTCCCAAAATTCCTGCGTATTTCAAGTATAATAAGTTGTCGCTAGCATAACTCGTTTTGAAACAATTAAAAAAATAAATGTGTCAGTTCTTCATAAATCACCCCGTATTATATGAATTACAGTTGTGTATCGCGATAACCTTTATTTATTGAACAAAAGACAACAAATACTATTAAAGCCCAGAACCAAAATTAAAACACGAAATTATTGATTGCATACACAAACAGAATTATTTGCATAACCTATGTTTGTTTCATAGTGCACAAGTACCTATGTTACATAACGGCGCCATGAATTCAATCTGATCAAAGATGGTGAAAAGCAGAAAGTTTAGACGACGCGTCAAAAATAAACAAGTAGTTTATCGTCAAAATTCAGACGAAGTTTGATGGAATCGGCCATCACTCTGTAGGACCCGATTTCAAAATATGACTGAGGTGATTTTCGTCGATAAGATTTGAGTTTTCCCTTGCTCTTACAAAGAAACGATGTGATATTGTCACTTCGAATCCTTGAGAAACTTTCTCAGGACTGAGCGAATGGTGCCAACTGTCCATTCTTTGCTTCTTTCGTTTCGCAAACATTTGGACCACTCATTTTTTGGTTTCACTGATATGAGTTGTTTCGCTTGCTGGGCCTGGTATATATTATGTAACCATGGTGCTCTTCTTTTGAAAACATCGCACAAAGACCTAAAGAGCAAGAGAAGGTGGAGGAGGAAGCCTATAAATGCTTTAGTGGCATTCCACGTGATATAAAATAGAAACCAAGAACTTCATTTTATTTATTACTTTATTCGTAAATGCGTATAATAACTGTAATAAATCAGTGGCAACAGCAGATACCTACAAGTTGCTGATCTGAAGCGGGGATAAAACGTACATCCTCTAAACGTATATTCTTGTTATATATCAGTCCTTCTTGCAAATAACTTATACTACCGAATTAAATGCTATTGCAGAAAGGTTCCACGGTCGCATAAATATGCCTCTCCCGTCGCAATTGTTCAAAGCTGTTCCAAACTACGTCATTGATGCATGTTGGGTTGCAGATACCCTGGGCACTAGCAGCGCATTGGAATTCACTAAAGAAATGCCATTTATTACGACATTTGGAGCCAACAATGCATGTAGCATTTGATATCATTCACTAGGTACTGTGGGAGTTTCGTTAGAATTTGAAACTAAAATGTTACAGGGTTTTCATTGGAAAAACGAATATCAGATAACTTTAAACACTATGGAGCTTGAACTCTTTTGGAGGATAGAGAGAACACAGTCCGATATGACCTACCGGGTTAAAATAGTTAAAATTAGGAAAAGTAAGTATTTTAGTTAATTATTGATAATTAAAATATAATTACTATTCTTAATATCTCTAATTATCATGAGAGGTTTGCATTTTCAAGTTAGTAAACTTTTTTACCCTTGTAAAAGTCCTTTTCCTTCCCCCAGTTTGAGAGCCTCTGGTCAAAGCAACGGAATGTAATGTGGACATTTTCATTTTCCTGATAAGCATATACTCCCCATAAGAAGCTACAGAGTGTAAATTTAACAACTTATAATGATTTTATGGTAGTTTCACATTATCGTTTGGGGATTTGTTTTTCAGTAACAACGCAAGAAAAATATGTATATTTGTACTTTCAGCATAAAACTATTCCTTATAGTCTTCTTAATGTTTTATGCGTTAGTTTTCATAATACAATTCACTGGAATATGTTAACTGATAATAATTACAATGTTTGACACATGTTTGGGGTTACAACGGGGATTATCAAAAATTGGCTTAAAGGATATCTGGCAAAGGGGTAATGAAAATAGATTACAGTGCCGTGAAAAAATTAAAAGACCAGTATGTGATATAAAAAGGCAGGAAATGGAATCTGAATGTAGACAAAGATCAACATTGGAGCTACAAAATGAAATAAAAGCTGGGTGGGGTAAGGAAACATATATTTTGGAATTGGGTATGAAACAGAGGACGGGAATAGCATGGTTTAGGTTGGGAGGGTTGAAAGCTCGTATTGTTGATGATGCTGGCAGGAGAATTTGCCCATTATGCGCGAAAGAGGAAGATTGGACGTATATTTTGGCAGCGTGCGCGCAGACGGAGGGTGTTAGGAAAAATTATTACCAGAAGTATTTTTGGCCTTTAACAGATGGAGGACAGCATGCTGGGACCTGATTCTAAACGCCAAAACTGTGTGGCCAAGCTTGGGCACATACTTAATGTAAGTAGGTGTACTAAGAGACAAAGTGTTTCTGTAAATTTTGTTTAAACATATGAGGTACTTAAGCATTTATGTATGTGTGTATGTGTGATTCAGAGTATTTCACGTTGTATGGTATGTTTACAGTGTTGTAAATATAAAATAAGTGTTTCTGATTCTGCAAGTCAAGTTTACCAGATCAGGTATTTTTCTAGAGAGCATGTACGGTCTTTTGACCCATGCGACTGTATTACGCAAAAATGTAGTACTAAGTACATAACAAATACTACTACTATTAAATGTGTTTCAGAGTACCATAAATATTAGAAAACAGTTCAGTTACGAGCTTTAGTATCATGTAGCACTGTTGTCATCTAGTACCCCAACATGTCTACTGTGTGCATATGTAGCAAGAGCGAGCGTAATAAAATCTGAAATGATATATTCACATAGTTTTTCTCTACCTAATATCGTTTATTTTTATAAGATTTTTATAAATTACTCTTACAAAAGCTTATTTTTCTATGTGCTTGACCTAAATTGAGATAAACGTCTGCAGAAATAGATTCATAATACATTACGTTGAAGGGACAAGGGGGATAGAGGAAACTTAATCAATAGTCAGATGTTTGAAAACTAGACCGCATATACTGGCCTTAAATTCCCACTTTTCTACGACATCGCGAGAAACAACTGAAAAGCTACAATACTTTAAAAGTGACAGAATATTGAAAACTTAAACCAAAAACAATGGATATCTCGGAATTGTCTTATGCTACAAAAACGGTATTTGAAATAAATTGTGCGTTTTTAAGAGATTGCACATTTTTGTGCAGCGTATTTTTGTCCATACCTTATGGTTTACCAGTTTATAAAATGATATATGTATGGTTCCTTCTGAAGCAAGAGGACTTAACAAGCTATTTCGATAATTCAAGGTATACATTTTATTTGTCATGTAAATATCTTAAGTATATAGTAGTTTAAACAAAATCGTTAGAAAACTTAAATATCAAGCTTGGTATATATCCAAATTTTCGTTTTTGAATAGTTCAGATCACATACACACAAATACACATACAGACATTTTTCTAAAAATGCTTGTCTTGGAAACAAGGAGCCTCAAAACGTGTATTTCCGATGAAATCTCACATCGAAGTTTTGAGTGGAATACTCTTACCTACCATAGGTAGGTGGCAGAGAAAGTAAAAAGAATATTCCTCTTAAAAGAATTTAGGTGCGCGCCACAGTGACACGTTGTGTTGCCATCAAATGCCAAAGAAGTCGCCATATGGGCTCTGCTGTATTCTGCATATCGTGTCGAGTCACAGATTCGAGCTCCACCAACCCAGTTGCTCGATTATGGCGTATTTTGGTATTGCTTTCCACATCTGAAAAAGGGATGCAGGTAACTGACCTCTTTGCTTGCTTATTCATTCATTACGTTAAGCGAAATTTAGTGATCGTTCACCTGCATCTTTAAAACTCATCACTTGTTATAAAAATCCCCTGAAGTATTGTAAATTAGTATACGAGGGCGAATTGATAAGTCCATGACTTTGACGAGACATAGCGTTCTAATCAGAGGTTTCTTGTTTGCACCCACTCCTAAATATACTCTGAGTATAATCGCAGAAATTCGTCGTCATTTGTTTTCTAGAACATTGTTGAGAGCGTCTAAAATAAGTAGATGTGTATTGCTTCGTAGAAAATGGAGAAAAGTGAATTATGTGTTCTGATAAAGTACTACTTTTTGCGTGATAAGACGGTGAAGGAAACGAAAGAAAAGCTGAGCAAGTATTATGGAGACTCTGCTCCATCACATGGCATGGCTCAGAAGTGGTTCACAGAATTTCGATGTGGCTGTTCGAGCACAAGAGTTGCCGTGAGCACAGGGCGGCCAGTTGAGGTCACAACAGAAGAAATGGTGAACAAAGTTCATGATATTATGTTGGAAGACCGCCGAGTGAAAATCCGTGAGATAGCCAAGACCACTAATATCTCGAGTTAACGGGTGTATAACATTCTGCACGAATTTTTGGGTATGAGAAAACTGTCAGCAAGTGGGTGCCGCGACTGCTCACAGTTGAGAACAAGCGGAATCGTGTGGTCATTTCAAAGGGATGTTTGAACATGTTGCAGCGCAACCAAAATGAGTTTTGCGGCGTTATATCATGATTGATGAAACTTGGATCTATTACTATCAACCTGAAACCAAACAAAAATCAAAGCAGTGGAGTTCCTTCGGCGAACCTGCTCCAAAGCAAGCGAAAACCATTCCGTCGGCAGGGAAAATCATGGCGGCTGTCTTTTGGGATTCTCAAGGGGTGATAGACGTCCACTACCTGGAAAAGGGTAAAACGATCATAGGTTCATATTATGCCGCAATGCTGGAACAGTTTCACAAGGAATTGTTAAAGAAACTACCCCATTTGGTGAAGAAAAAGGTTCTCTTTCGCCAGGATAATGCACCCACACGCATGTCAGCCATTGTCATCGCAAAACTTGTGGAACTGGGCTCCGAACTGCTACCTCACCCACCATACTCTCCAGATTTGGCTCCGAGCGACTTCTTCCTCTTTGTAAACTTGCAAAATTGGCTCGCTGGGAAGAAATTCACGTCCAGTGAACACATCATGGCAGAAACAATCTCATATTTTGCAGACTTCAAAAAATCATATTTTTTGGAAGGGTTAAAAAAATTTGTGAAACGCTGGACAACGTGCATTGAATTTAAAGGAGTCTATGTTGTGAAATAAAATTGATTTTTGGAGAAAAAATTATTTTCTTTAAAAAGTCACTGACTTATAGATCCGCTCTCGTAACCTTATCGGATATGTGAAATAAAATTTTTCTTCACATTTTTTATTTACATTTAAGGAATTCATGTATTATTAACAAATCCTTTGGACCACACATCAGTATATATATATTAGAAATCTGAGGCTACCAGGTATCTCCAGGACTTATAACGCATTTCGAACATTTGGATGTAAAGCAACTCAAATTCGCTTACGTAATGTTTTGTCAACAGTGATGCGGAGGAGTACATATGTACGGTAACGTTAACATTAAGGGCAAAAAGCGTGCATTAGCTGGTAACCTGAGCGTTATCGTATCTTTGGAATAGCTGGTTAATACTCGAATTTACAATTCTAATGTGGAAACGCTGTTATGGCGAATACATTAAGAGATATTTGCAAATTTAACAGGAGAAAGAGAAAGAGATTTTCCGCTTTAGAAATCATTGGCAAGGGTAGAAAGCAAGCCACAAAAGCGTTTAAGTGAACTATTTACCGAAAGAACGATTGTAAAAGGTTTTCATTTTAGGTGAAAAAAGGGAAATTTCCTTCTCTATGAACTGGCTCTCTAAATGTATGACCTTCGTACTAGGTTCATTATGGTGCAAAGGGAGTTTCTGTAAATTGTTCAAGACGAGAATAAAGAAAATTCAATAAATGTGCAGCCTAAAACATAGCAGTCACAACAATAAAGGTGAAATTGTTCATTTCATTCTATTTTCAAATGTTTCCTCTTTGTGATCAAAAACGAGCGGATTAAAATATGCGTATTTAAAAGGACTCTGCATCCTCATTAAAAATTTTAAATTTTAAAAAGTTAAATTTAATGTTTTCTAATAACATTGATTTTAAGCAATTTTACAATTTATAATCTTTGAAAATTTACTAAAGAATGTAAGCTTAGCATTTTTTATTACTCTAGCCCTAAATCTTCCTTTAATAGGTTCTTAAGTGTTCATTCTAAAATAATAAATGACCCTAGTAGGTTATAGTGCTGACCTCTACCGGCAAATAAAATACATACATAAATAAATTCATATTAATAAACATATGTCAAGGAAAACTACACAGATACTTTGGAACTTTGAACGGACTTACTAGATATATTAAGTACGAGATTGGAGTGTTTAATTTGAGAAGCACCTTTTATCAAAACCTCAGTTAATTTACGCGAAAAAGTTTTACAAAGTAATTAAAGATCTCTGTTATCTCTAACCTAAGATACAGCCTTCCTAATGCAACAATTTGATTTACAATTTTTAGTATATGTTTCTTAATTTTCTTTAAAATGTTAAAATAATATAAACTTCAAAAACGGTATTAAGAACTTCGGCTACGTTACATAATGTGTTAAGAATTACTCATATACAGTTTTAAACTATGTATATCAATAAGTTCTGACCTAGAAAATGTATATTTGAGTGCACGGCAATGTGGCGATGCATACCTTCCTATAGTGTTTTCCCTTATTTAATACTGACACAACTTCCATATCATTTGAAACCCGCCCCTCGATTTAGACTCTGACAAATGCCATTTCTAACAGAAAAGCAAAATGGGGAAGCAAAGAAAACCCTAAAATGAATGGCTGGAAAGTGATGATTTATAACGGCTGAACGTCATTTTACGAGCTGATCATGACAGCCAACTAAAGTTATTGCGCTTAAAGAGCTTATAGTGCTGCAAGGGCCGCTGAGTAATTTGGTGTTTTTCACAGTATTTAACTTTCTGGACTAGATAAGCCTATGATTTTAGTTATAAAAATATTTAGTTCTGAGTGTGACCAAACCTATTTGATCGAGTAATAATGAAAATTCTATAATATTTCACATTTTTACTCTGTTATTCAAAAAAGTTTAAAATTCATCTATTGTACTTGAGCCAGTGTACGATATAAAAATGAAATTTAAAGAAATAAAATGAAATATTCTTTTACCGAAACGAGTTCGCTCCCTACTACACACCGCGCTATTATGTTTTGTATTTTATGAAAATTGTTTTAGATACTTACCTTAATTGCGTACAATACTTTTGTTCTTTAGTGTGTATTTATAATTTTATAAACAATAAAACGTTTTCAAATAAGTGGGGTTATGTTTAGTTTTCAACAGTTTCATCTCAAAAAAAATGATAATTTTCATACTTCGTAGGTATTAAAATGTTCTGCTTCTCTCATTTTCCGGCGAAATACAAAATACACATGTTATAGGTTGTTCACCGGAGGGTTACACCTAGGAACCGCACCCTACAGATATCTATTGTACATATCATCCCCCAGGAGGAAGAGATGAAGCTAGGAACCATACAGGAGCCTTCAGGCCGTAGACAGACAGGCCATAGGGACTCGCGGAAATCCCTAACATTTTGAAGCTCGCAGACCTGTGTGTCACCGCCCCAGCCGCCGAGAGAGGGCGATGAACGACCCACCAGTCGAGCAGCTCTGTGGTGTTCACGGAGAGTATTCTTTCCAGTGAGCATGCATCCGCGCCATCTGCCCGACACCGCCTACACCAGGAGACCTAGAAGTACCACTGAAAGATGAGAAGGAAATTGGAATGAAAGCAAAATGACGGTAAGTAAATTGTGGTACAGAAGAAATCATCCCAGCATTCACTTGTCGACCCACGAAAATCCATGAATCAGAGTGGGCGGTCGCCGGGGATCGAGCTTGGACCTCCCGAATGCGGGACGCAGACGTTTCCACTTGAGCCATCCTGCTCGGTATTGTGTATATATATATATATACATATATATATTAAATGTCAAATGAGTAAGGTTTCTCGGTCTTCAGATTTTACTACATTAGTTTAAATGTAATTTCTATTCCACCTACCGCGCGGACTTCAATCATCGCAAAGGAATTGGTAGAACTATAAAGGTGGAGTAAAGTCACTTAAACATTCCAGCAAAATAAACTTTTGTTTCTTATATTGCTGTATTCTCTTCTCCATCCTACAGTGTTTAAATATGCCAGCCGTGTTTTCAACATGTTTGTGCATTCCAAACCAAACAAAAACCCGAAGCTTTTTCAACTCATTGTGCTTATACTGCTATGGATTGTAAGCGGTAAAATAAGTTCTATAAAACACACTTTATCTCGTCCATAATTCACAACAGCCTTCAATTGCAACAATAACGCAAGAATTACACATTTTATACCCAATGAAGTAAAATATTCTTGATTTCTAGTTTGTCTCCTTAAATGTTAACGTACTACGCCCGTTACACTGAATTCTTAAAAGTTTTATGGTGAATGCTGTAATCCCTTCCTTCTCAAAGCTTCTGGCTCACACTAAGCAATTGGGAGGCACAAGACCGTATTCTTAACTTTCATTATACAATTTTCATACATTAATCTGTTCTTCTGCCTGTCGTCTGTATTCTGTCCCAGATTACCCGGTTCTGCATGTTTTATACCCGCGATTTCTGTGCCACGGTTATCAATGTTCTTATATTCCTGTTTGACAACAACCCTTTAGGCGGATGTTATGCAAAAGACGGGAACAACTCGAGGAAGAAAAATAGTTGCTGACTTGAGTGATTGCGTTACGTAATCATATCAAAACTGTTTTGTTTATAATTGCGTCATGGCAAAAATGTATGAATTGCTCTTCCTTCAAAATCGAGTGGAGAATATTGTATTTTAGTTGTCCACCCTTATCATTGCTAGACTATTATTACCTTGTTTGTGATTGTTTGAGTTCTTCCTCTAGGTCAAGTAATTTCCTTTCTCCTGATTAAAGTCTTTGTTTATACTCTTTATCAACCAAGTTTCGCATCATAAGCTAGTTTTGGTATTGTCGAATTTTATTATACTGCAACGATGTCATGTCCAAAGCACACTTACTGATTATCAATTTATTTATATATTTAACTTCTTTTATTATGTTATGTTTAATTTGCCTAATTATGCATGTTTTAAATTATTTATTTGTTGTTGAAAGCACTATCGATTCTTTTAAGCACTGACCGAGGTTTTATCTAACTGTCAATAAATTATTGTTCTATGTAGGAAACTTGAATACGCTGAACAACCTTATCATATAAACAGTTCATTTAGTCGCCATGCCACAGGAGGAGTTTTGGACCCGGTTGGGGCAAAACGTATCAAGAACAATCTTCTTAAATTCCGTTACAGAAGTACACGTTTAGAAGACGCATTTACAGTATCTTCCTGATTCGCGTACGAAAAGAGATATATTATAAATATTATATATATTCGTTAACAACTAAACGAGTTAAAGCTTGGATCGTGCAATCATAAATTTGTAAACTGATTTTCTAAACTACATATATAAACTGAAACACGAACACTATTATTATCATTATTATTATTATTATTATTATTATTATTATTATTATTTATTAGAATTCGAGAACAACGCTCGAGATAATCTTAAGAAATTGACATTCGTCGCTGTACCACTGAATAGCTGCTGAAATTTACGTCAATTCCATCATTCAACAATCCACTTCATAGTATTTTTGCTTGTTTTTCCAATAAAGTGTATTTTTATTGTAGTGTTTATGTTTTGAAATCTGGTCCGTTTATGCTATGGGGCTTAGTGTAGGATATTTTACAACCTTAGAGTTAAACGTCTCAACTTGTTTTACAATTTTTCCTGCCCATTAAAAGCAAGTATTCTTATTTTATTTTCCTGTTTAAATGATTAAAATGCATGTTTTTGAAATTCCTTCCAAGATATGCATAAATTCTTGCTACTTATTTACTGTTTTTGTTATATCATACCATCCACAAGTAGAATAAGATTTACGGACTTAGTCTAGAAATTAAAGCTTAAACATTTGAAAGTAAACTAAAAAATCTTATGTGTTACACTCACATGACTTTCTCTACTCTTGTACAAACTATTTATACAAACGCTTATTCTCTATCTACTTCATGTTAATCGAGATAAACATTTGCAGAGTTCTATCTTATTGCTAATTTTCTTGTAGATGTAAGAGGAATATATATTTACAAGGGCAATTTGGAAATACAGTAGCCTTTAAGCACATACATATCTCTTAATAGCTGGTTGCTAGGTGCAGCACCATTCCCTTTGCCACAGATTAATACTCTTTGCATATCCAAGACAAAAAAATCTGATGTGTTACACTCACATGACTTTCTCTACTCTTGTACAATCTATTTTTACAAACGTCTATTCTCCAAATGCTTCATGTTAATCGAGATATCGAGATGTCAATCTTATTGGTAATTTTCTTGTAGATGCGAGGGGAATATGGTAGCTTTTAAGCCATAGTCAAATATTTTAACGCTGGTTGCTATGCGGCGCATTCCATTCTCTTTGCATGTCTAGGACATAAAAAAATGAATAACGAATTTGAGAAAAAGTATAAGTATTGGAAAATGTAAGGAAATAACAAGCAATATCTCGAAAACGGTTCACTCAACAAAAGAAATGTATATGACATAAGTTGTGTATTTCAACGCGATCTACATTTTTTGTGTAGTAAAATTTTGTCTATCTCTTATGGTTTACCAGTTATGCAAAAGTCGTTCACAATGAAGAATACTTTTGGAGACATTCCCAGAAAATTCGAGATATACATTTCATTTCTCATGACTTTATCTTACACATATGATATTTTCATCAAAATCGTTAGAGCCATTTTTGAGAAAATTAAAATTTTCGAAAAATGTTCCATGTAAAGGGTAGTCTGGGGTGGGGGGATTTTCTTGAAAACCTTCGTGTCGCATCTCTGGAAGATACTGAACCTAAATACCAAGTTTGGTGTTTATCCGACTGTTCGTTTTTGAGTTATGCTGTTCACAGACACACACACACACACACAGACACACACACAGACACACAGACACACACACAGACACACACACGGACATGTTTCTAAAAATGCTTTTTTTGGATTCAGGAGGTCTCAAAACATGTATTTCCAGTGAAATCTCGGTATCGAATTTTTGGGTGGAATGCAATACTTCCCCTACTTACTATACGTAGTAGAGAAAGTAAAAATGAATAACGAATTCCTATTCGAGAAAATAAGTATTGAAAAATTTAAGGGAATAACAAGTAATATCTCGAAAATGGTTCACTCAAGAAAAAAATGTAGATGACATAAATTGTGTATTTTAACGCGATCTACATTTTTGTGTAGTAAAATTTTGTCTATCTCTTATGGTTCACCAGTTATGCAAAAGTCGTTCACAATGAAGAATACTTGTGGAGACATTCCCAGGAAATTCAAGATATACATTTTATTTGCCATGAAAATATCTTAAACATGTGATATTTTAATCAAAATCGTTAGAGCCATTTTTGAGAAAATTAAAATTTTCGAAAAATCTTCCATGTAAAGGGTAATCTGGGATGGGGGATTTTCTTGAAAACATTCCTGTCGCATCCTTGGAAGATACTGAACCTTAATACCAAGTGTGGTGTTTATCCGACTGTTCGTTTCTGAGTTATGCTGTTCACAGACAGACACACACACACACACACACACAGACACACACACACACACAGACACACACACAGACACACAGACACACACACGGACATGTTTCCAAAAATACTTTTTTGGATTCAGGGGTCTCAAAACATGTATTTCCGGTGAAATTTCGGTATCGAATTTTTGGGTGGAATACAATACTTCCCCTACTTGCTATACGTAGTAGAGAAATTAAAAATCTGACGTGTTACATTTACCTGACTTTCTCTACCCATTTTTCAGCGAACTATTATGAAAACACTTATTGTTCTATATGGTTCATACTGATCTAAATGGTTTTGTTGCATATTTCCGTGTAGGTAAAAGAGTATTAGGGAAATACAGTAGTTTTAAGCGATACTCAAATCTTGAGCGGGTTGCTATATGACAGCTTTGAAATTCCATTCTCTTTGCATAAAACTAGAAAAAAATTAACGACTTCCCCAGAAATACATAAGATTTATAAAATTCAAACGAATAACAAGAAATATCTTAGAAATGGTTGGCTCTAGAAAAACAAATGTATTTGACCTAAATTGTCTGCTTAAACGAGATCTATGTTTTTTCTCCCAACAAAATATTGTCTATCTCTTACGGTTTACCAGTTATGCAAAAGTCCTTCAGAATGAAGAGGACTTCAGAGGTTATTCCTAGAAAATTCAAAAGATATATCTTGTAATCAAAATGTCCTAAACACATGGTATTTTAATAAAAACATTAGTCGTTTTGAGATAATAAAATGTTCGTAAAATTCTACGTGTCACATCTTTCGAAGATACAGAACTTAACCAACAAATTTGATATTTTTCGGAACGTTCGTTTTTTTGCGTTATGCTTTTCACAGGCACAGGCACACACACACAAACACACACACACACACACACACACACACACACACACACACACACTAGCAGAAATATACACGGACCCTTTTCTAAAAATGGTATTTTTGGTTCAGGGTTTCTCAAAACGTGTATTTCTGGTGAAATCCGGAGTGGATAAGTGAAATTTTGAGTGGAATACAATACTTTCTCTACTTACCGTTAAGTACATGGTAGAGAAAGTAAAAGGGTTAAAAAGAACACAGCTGCGAAATCGTAAGAAGTACAAGCATAAAACTGAAGTGACGAAAATGATCTGAATATTTAAAAATACTCGCAGTACATTAAACTTACAACATTGACTTTAAAATAGTATTTGGTTTTAATCTACTCCCTCAAAAACGGCATCGTTTAAAAGACGAACGGGGTCATAAACTATTGAAATCAGAATCTTTAGAACTCAAATGTTCAACAAGCCATAAGAATTTTCAATGCTCTTCCCTTAAATGTTAGTAAAACACCTACCTACTTCCTGATGACTTATAGGGCATTATGACCCTGTTTAACTAGACACTAAGTCTAAATGGGCGTATTTCTGTCATGAAGTGCAGGAAAGACAGCAAATGGTGTTGCAATAGTTAAATCGGAAGGACTCTTTCAAAAGGATTAGAGTTGTTTCCTGCTTAACCAAGGGCTGTATTAGCTTTAGCTTCGAAGTCTCTGCCGCCTACATAGCTTGTCTTCGTGCCTTGGAACACTAAACACTTCAGCTCCCTGACGTCATGCTGAGATTTACCACCGACTTTCCGTTCTTACGGAACAAATGTTGGTTCTAAAAGTGCTGGCAAAGAGGCGAGACTTTGTAAGCCTACCCTTAGATGGAAATCAGTACCACCTCGTAACTCTCCATCACATAGCCTAAATTCTTAGTCTAATGGGATGTCTTGCGGGTTAATCTATCCCAATAAACGATCAAAAATGAGTGTCCAGCTTGCAAACTACCTCTTTTGGGAGACGATTTATTTCAGACCAAAACTGGTTTGTCATACGTGATGGCATACCCTAAATGTTTGACCCCAGGTAATACTATCTGTTCTAGGTTTGCAACCCAGATAGATAAAGATTGACCAGTAGAGACAGGCAAAATATGAAATTTAATATTTTAAACCATGTTTGCTATCATTATAGGAACAAGATTTTTGCGTTTTACAGTGTATAGAATTCAGTACACATAACAAAAAATGTCATGTTTCATAGTATTTTGGTAAGATCTACATATTTTATGAAATTCTTCATACTTCTTAATAATTTGTAAGGTTTACGATTTTAAGCTTTTGAAATAATATCCTTAGCATTGATGCAGTATTTTTAACACTTAAATAATTTCAGTCTAATTATATAATATGCAAGTTCAATAACAGCCCGCCTTGAAGCAATATGTGAATGCAATAATTTGTAAAATGTATGTAACAGTTATTGCATATGCTTATATTATTGTAAACATGTTCAATAATGTTATGTGAATGTATTACGTAATTTAATAATGTAGGAGCTGTGAGAATAATAAGTTAAAAGTTACTAACAATGAGGTAACCTTGACGCAATAATGAGTTTGAGAGTTTAAATGTTACTTGTGATTCTTAGAGCAGCAATTATGTAAATTTTTAGACAGTTTAAAAATAGCCAATCAACAACCAGAAAAAGCTTTAGTTAAATGAAGGTATTCTATTGGACTAGGATTAGCCAATAAGAGACTTGAAATACAGAAATTTACAAGTTTATACGGTTTAAAATCAATTCAGTTGCCTACAGACAGTGCTCATAGCTGGATGCGTTGCTTGTGCGTCCTCGAGAGATTTAATACGTAGTTGTGTGAGACTAAAATTAAGTTTACGTGTTAGAAAGTGGAATTAATTAATAAAACGGATCTCACAGCTCTCTATATCAGTGAAGTGCTATTTAATTTGTGTCAATGATTAATAAAAAGTAGTGAATTAAAACTTAAAATATGCGTAAGCCTACATTCTTGTCGCATCACGCCCTGCCAAGATATTCATGTGTCTAAAATAATACTGACGCAGCCGGGGCAAACATAAATATTAAATATTTAAAGAAACAGTTTAACTACAAAGTTAATATTTTTTTAAACTTGGGGCAAAGGCTACCGGAAACTGTTCACTATACGTGCGGTTGCAACGAATTTTAAGTACGGCTCCCCAACAGTTGAAATATAATACAACTCCTACTTCAAATCGGCTTTTCATACGTAGCAGCAAACAACGTAAAGAAAAATTCTCCTTCAAATTGGCGTCCATACGTGGAGCTAAATAAATAAACAACTCCAACAAAACACCTTCTTCAGCATTCAACCAGGCTTTCCAGATATTCCATTCGTGTAGCTTTCTGTGAAACACATTTAGAACTTCCAGGGCACTCTTTCCAGAAAACGCGTCTGGAAAACCTCACAATACCTTTTCCAGCAACTAGGTGCAGTTGAGAAAGTAGCATGAAGTTAAACACCGTCTATTCTTGAAAAGTTTTTATTTCCACAAACCGGTAGTTTTAGTGGCACATTTTTATTAGTATTAACCACAGAAAAAGCAATCAGTGGGGTATTTTTCTTTGTTTCTAATTTTAAGGGCTTCACAATGACCAAAATTTAGTTTGGTGTACTTCATTTGATATTTTATTACTAATATGAACAAAATCTACAAGGTATATTCCTTGAACTAATGAAGTGAATAGGCTCCAAACGCTTAAAGTATAAGATGTTTTGGCTTAAAAATATATATCATAATATATATTTCATATATTATATAGTATATCTCAAAACATGTATTTCTGGCGAAATCTCTACATCTTGAGTGGAATGCAATACTTCCTCTACGTACTGTTAAATACATAATAGAGAACGTAAAAGTATTAAAAAGAGCACAGCTGTGAAACAGTAAGAACTACAAACATAAAACTGAAGTGAGTAAAACGATCTGAGTATTTAAAAATACTCGCAAAACATTAAACTTCCAGCATTGACTTTAAAATAGTATTACTTTCTCTACTACGTATAGTAAGTAGGGGAAGTATTGCATTCCACCCAAAAATTCGATACCGAGATTTCACGGGAAATACATGTTTTGAGACCTCCTGAATCCAAAAAAAGCATTTTTGGAAACATGTCCGTGTGTGTGTGTCTGTGTGTGTGTGTGTGTGTGTGTGTGTCTGTGTGTGTGTCTGTGTGTGTGTGTGTCTGTGTGTGTGTCTGTGAACAGCATAACTCAAAAACGAACAGTCGGATAAACACCAAACTTGGTATTTAGGTTCAGTATCTTCCAGAGATGCGACACGAAGGTTTTCAAGAAAATCCCCCCACCCCAGACTACCCTTTACATGGAACATTTTTCGAAAATTTTAATTTTCTCAAAAATGGCTCTAACGATTTTGATTAAAATATCATATGTTTAAGATAATGTCATGAGAAATGAAATGTATATCTCGAATTTTCTGGGAATGTCTCCAAAAGTATTCTTCATTGTGAACGACTTTTGCATAAGTGTTAAACCATAAGAGATAGACAAAATTTTACTACACAAAAAATGTAGATCTCGTTAAAATACACAACTTATGTCATATACATTTCTTTTGTTGAGTGAACCGTTTTCGAGATATTGCTTGTTATTCCCTTAAATTTTCCAATACTTATACTTTTTCTCAAATTGGTTATTCATTTTTTTATGTCCTGGACTTGCAAAGAGAATGGAATGCGCGCATAGCAACCAGCGTTAAAATATTTGACCATCGCTTAAAAGCTACTATATTCCCCTTGCATCTACAAGAAAATTAGCAATAAGATTGGCATCTCGATATCTCGATTAACATAAAGCATATGGAGAATAGGCGTTTGTAAAAATAGATTGTACAAGAGTAGAGAAAGTCATGTGAGTGTAACACATCAGATTTTTTTTGTGTAATTTCTCCCTTAAAAACGACATAGTTTAAAAGACGAATGTATAAAGGAGGGTCATAAACTATTGAAATTAGAATATTTATAATTCAATATCAATAACGAGAAAACAGCTATTTAAGTTTTGAATGTATAACCCGCATTGAAATCACTAGTTTGGTAGGTTGATCATCCAATTTTTTGTCCTCTCCTCTGTTGCTACTTTTTATTCTTTATCTTTTTAGTTGTTGCTTTTCTTCTGCAGAACTTCGCTTCTTACTTTGCATGATGCAAGTCAAATAGGACGTTTTGGTTTTAATATATGTATCTATATGTGCGTGCGTTTCATAATACTATTTTCGTTTTTTTTCTTTATTTTTTCATATTTTGGCAAATTTTTTTCTCATATTTTGCCTCTCTCTCTTGACCATTCATTCAAATGTAACGGTGTACCTACACCATTTGGTGCTATTCGCTGTTTGTAGATTTGCCTCTGATCAACTCGTTGGCATTCAACTCATTTGAAATAATGACAACAGTAATTAATTATAACAACAGTAGGATGTAATTTTATGTTTAAAAATAAATAAATTCATTGATCGCATTCATTGTCCTTTACCGATACAATGTTTATTTATTTGTCGGGGTAATTTGTAGTGATTTATGAAGAACTGATACATTTCTTTCTTTAATTATTCTGTTCGAAATTCACTCATTGCCCCAATTTTAGCACCAAATTAAGCGGAATGCTTTGGAGTTTCGATTGCCTGTCACTAGATGTGCAGATGTTCATGTTTTATTCCGAATTGTTAGTTTTATTGTCGGCAACTGTTTTTATGATTTTGTTTTAGTCCACGTGAAAATGGAGTACACATTAAATGAACGACTCTTCCTTGTAAAACAATACTGGATTACGAATTCAATTAAAACTACTCAAGGGGCATACCAGAGAGAATTTGGTGTTCGGAATCCTCTCCAAAGAAACACAACACCGGAACTGGTGAACAAATTGGAAATAACTGGATCTCTGGTGAGTGAAAAAAGGCAAAACTCGTTCATTTAAACTTCCCACGATTGTTGTTGACGTAAGAACACGACTGGATCAGTCACCCAAAAAATCATTAAGACGTTTGTCTCAGGAGATAGGGTACAGCTACTCAATGTGTCAGAGAGCTGTGAAAAGTGCAGGCCTAAAGCCGTATAGGATTAAGGTTGTCCATCAATTACAGGAACCAGATAACGATAGATGACTGAATTATTGTCGTTGGTTTCAGGCGTTCATTGTGCAAACTTCTGCTACATTACCCATCACATGGTTCACAGATGAAGCATGGTTACATTTATCCGGCTATGTGAACTCAAATAACTCACGCTATTGGGCCAGCGAAAATGCACACGTTATTCGTGAAGCACCTATACACCCGGTTAAAATCGGTGTTTGATGTCCAATATCCGCACACAGAATAGTGGGACTAATTATTTTAATACAATGTGAACACTGCAGAGCACAGGCGCATTTTCATGGAGTTTGCTGAGCAACTAGACGATGTAGAGCTGAGTCAAGGATATTTTCAGCAGGACGGCGTTACATGCCATACATCAAATGATGCTAATTGCAAGTTTTTTTTTACGACCGGATAATTTCCAAGAACCTGTGGCCACCGAGATCTCCGAATTTGACATCGCCGGACTTCTTTCTATGAGGTTACTTAAAAGGCAGGGTTTATACCACACGTCCCCAGACATTGGACAATCTGAAGCACAACATTACACAGGAGATTCAAGCTATTGACAACAGAGTTCCCCAACAAGTGGCCAGTAATATGGAACGACATGTTGAGCTGTGTCTTATGCAGGATGGAGGACATTTTCAACATTTGCTCATTTGCTATAGAGGTAAATAATATCCCAAAATTCTTCTGCATTTCAGGTATAATAAGTTGCCGCTGGCATAACATGTAAACAATGAAAATAATTAAAGAAATAAGTGTGTCAGTTCTTCGTAAATCATTTTGTATTAGATTACTTACGCCAAGCCAAGCTATTGCGGCTTTACATGAATAAACATTTGGCTATTGCGGACGTTACCTTCAAGCAATTCATATCTTTCACAAGATGATCCAAGAACATTTATCTGATTTATATCGTCGCGAATAAGGTGTGTTGAATATGTGAGAGGCACGGACTGAGTTCTGAATGGTGACTACCCTTTCAGTGTTGAATCAGTGAACGAGACGCGTCGACACACACCTTTTATTTCATTACGCTCCGTCTCCCGTCTCTCTTAATAATAACGCATTATTGGTTTATTCACTTCTCAAAATATTATTCGTTTGCAATTTACATATACCCTTCCCTAAATTATTCTTTTCTGCACCTACATGCTACCAAACCTACCTACAATGGATAAGATCCTAATCTATCTGCTTCTACCTGGTATTTACAACCCTTACCTTGGACTACGCTAATAGCTGGAACCGTCCTGAGCCACTAATTGCTCCCCGTCCATCAAAGTGTTAATCTTTTCCTCTTTTCCAGTTCCAATTCTTGCACAAAATTTTACCTACATTACACAGTATTACCTATGTTACATGAAGTTTTATGTAGGTATACGAGTTCTTATACACACATTTAAGTTCCTGCAATCATAGCATGCATAATATTAAATGTTTTCTTTTCTGTTATTACCGTTAATATTCTGCTTTCCCGTTTCTTATGAATAACCTGCATACGTATTTTACCTTTTTACTTTCTCTACTACGTATAGTAAGTAGGGGAAGTATTGTATTCCACCCAAAAATTCGATACTAAGATTTCACCGGAAATACATGTTTTGAGACCCCCTGAATCCAAAAAAAGCAGTTTTGGAAACATGTCCGTGTGTGTGTCTGTGTGTATCTGTCTGTGAACAGCATAACTCAGAAACTAACAGTCGGATAAACACCACACTTGGTATTTAGGTTCAGTATCTTCCAAGGATGCGACACGAAGGTTTTCAAGAAAATTCCCCCACCCTAGATTACCCTTTACATGGAACATTTTTCAAAAAATTTAATTTTCTCAAAAATGGCGTTAACAATTTTGATTAAAATATCATATGTTTAAGATATTTTTATGACAAATAAAATGTATATCTTGAATTTTCTGGGAATGTCTCCAAAAGTATTCTTCCTTTGTGAACAACTTTTGCACAACTGGTAAACCATAAGAGATAGACAAAATTTTACTACACAAAAAATGCAGATCGCGTTAAAATACACAATTTATGTCATATACATTTTTTTGTTGAGTGAACCATTTTCGAGATATTTCTTGTTATTCCCTTAAATTTTTCAATACTTATTTTCTCAAATGGGAATTCGTTATTCATTTTTTTGTCTTGGATATGCAAAGAGTATTAATCTGTGGCAAATGGAATGGTGCTGCACCTAGCAACCAGCTATTAAGAGTAATGTCTATGCTTAAAGGCTACTGTATTTCTGTATTGCCCTTGTAAATATATATTCCCCTTACATCTACAAGAAAATTAGCAATAAGATAGAGTCTGCAAATGTTTATCTCGATTAACATGAAGCATATGGAGAATAAGCGTTTGTAAAAATAGTTTGTACAAGTAGAGAAAGTCATGTGAGTGTAACACACCAGATATTTTATTTACTACTAGCGGAGTTTACTTACACGGTCTCACAATGTCAAAGGTTGCCTAAGTACGATTCGTAGTTGTGATGATACAGTCTGTGGTAAAAGAAGAGGTTGTCCGGTGTAAAATAAAATGCAGTTGGCAGACATTGAGTTTTATGGGATCTCATAACAATATGGTGAAACATACATTTTGCGTTTAAACTAAAATTTATTAATTATCACTTTGATTTTCCTTTATTCAGTTTAGGCGAGCTAATATATGTAAGCACAATACCAAATCATGTTAGCAATAAAATAGAGATACCGTGCAGTAAAACTAATGCTTTATTTATTCAAGTTTCAAACGACCAATTTAATCATATAAACCCCTTCTAGCATTGAAATGGAGCGTCGCAACCCATGGGTGCCTTAAATTGTATTTCAAGAAAGGCTATATATCAGACCCTAAAGCTTCTCGGCCTAATTTAGAAACAACCTATATAAGTAGGTATGTTAAAATCATCTATAGGTTTAGTGGCATAATGTTATTGGCATAAGGTCATTTCTAAAGCTATTAAAGCGCATATTGGCTTTAATAATAAGCATTCCAATAATCGGTCATATTTTAACCGGCAAGCAAAGGTTTACAAGGGTGTATATTAGCAGAACTAGTTTAAATTCTTATGAATCTCTTTGAAAAACAAAACCAATCTCGTATCATCTTCATAAAAATTCTGTTTCAATATGCATTAACGTTGGATCATTTGTTCCAACTAGAAATAAAATAAGATCTAGTACGGAGCTCCAAAGTATACGTCATTTTATAAGTTTAGACAATTTGTAATATATGGTAGCCAGTAACTCAGTGTGTGTGTTATATACAGTGAACAGATAAGAATATTTTACCAAATCTTGAACTCTTGGCTCCAAAGCAACAAAACTTGGACAAGATATCAAAGGCCTTATTTAAGTCGCAAAAGGTTTGCATGGAAGAATCGATTCCCGTAAACTTCAAAAGCCTTCGTCTGTTCTAATAGTACCCAAGCGATTCGGTTTTTCACATGCCTATATATTTACGAAATTCTTTCTCCTTTTGTGAGAATTGATGTTTCACATGCATATAAGTCATTTCATGTCAAATCAAGCTATTGTTATAAAAATTGACTGTGATGTGTGATTTTTTCAACTTCTCTATACGCTTTTTTATGACAAAAAGTATGTGTGTGTTTTAAAATACTACCTATCAGTGGTATTATGACTGTTACTACGTAACGAGTTTTTAGATATATATCCTGCTCGACATGTTTAAATTCGGATAGTTCCGGTATTTTTATGTTTTAAAACTCAGAGAATTCATGTTCTTCCTATATGATATAAATTATTTTATACGAAACATTTAGCTTTAAAAAGGCTTTTTTTTTAGAATTTAAGTATGATATCGATCATTTAAAAAACTGAAATATCTCTCTTCTTGTTCCGTGTATTTTATAACAGCATGCCAATTATCACTAAGAAATTATTTCAGGTTTGTTTACATTTAATCTATTTACTTAGTCATGTTGGCAAAGTCAACTTGACTCGGGCTTGTGGAGCGCCGCGCTGCCAAGTCGAGCTGACAGTGAATGGGAGAACGATGCACAAGGCGTTGAAGTTCGTTTCAAAACACAGTACTCTCAGGAAACAATCTGTAGCCATAAATCATAACTATTCATAACTAGCGCGGTTCATTTAAAAACGGAAACCTTTTTTCCTTCACTTTGATACGAATACAGTTTTACTACAGCTTCAGATACAGATAATGGTACGAAGCAATGTAGCTTTAATGTGCCTGTTATTGGTTTTCGGTTTTCACGTTTTACCTCCAAAATATCACTCTCTAGTTTGTGCTAATTAACAGTAAAAAATTAAATGTAATGTTTATAATATGATTCAGCGCCCAATATATGCGATGTTGTAATCGGATCTTGTGCCGGCTGGAGACTGGCTTTTGCTGCTAGTAGTGCCCCTTGCCGTGTAAAGTGACGAGGAAATGCCATTCGGTGCTAACTCCAAAATCTTCCTCATAAAAACACATGTTTACAGTTTTTCTTTCTATTTTGTACTGAGCGTTAGTGCCATGGGAAAAGTAAATTACCTTTTCGATATCTCTTATTTCCTTCTTTAGGATGTTTGTTAACTGTTGTTGGAACAGAAGAACAGTATTTGTATAATGTTATAAAATTTATGATATAGTAATATAGTTTTTTATGTTTTAAGCTATTGTTTTCTTTAAGTAAAGTACAAAGGGATGGATTGTTGCCTGGTTATTGTATCAATGTATCACCTGAACGGAATATTGTATAACAAAAACATAGTTTTACGAAAAATCACAAATTACAATACATTCTTTAAGTTTCAAATTTTCTTTCCGTTCAGATAAAAACGCAGGCTGTGGTGAACTATAAAGGTATTCGTTAAAAGATCTGACAATTTTTCCAGAAAGTTTTCAACAGGTGATTGTATTCTTTCTAAATGTTTGCAATCTACAGCTACCCACTGTGCATTGGTCACTTGCTCTATACTTCCTTTTTCTTTGAAAATGTCCGGAATATTCTTGACTAAGTTTATACAGTCCCTGGTCAGTTAATACATTTCCTTAAATAGCAATCTGGTGCTGGGGATTACAAATTACTCTCCTTCTGAATTAATTTTGAATCCTGTTTTTCCTCTGGGACCTATAAATCTTCAATATGGAAAAGCTTCTCCTTAAGTTTTTCAGTTATTTTGTCTTTTTTAATTTCTGGGATGGATTATTTTTTGAGACAGTTTTCTTTTCTTAATGGGTGGATTCGCCTAAGATTAATACTAAACTAGGATTAGGATTTGAAACATCGTCAGTTTCCTTGGTCTCACTCGCATTACTACTCTGATGCGAATGTGAGTTATCAATTTCTGAGATACCTTCATTCACTTGGCCTACCCGAATATCATAGGCACTGGGTCTAGCAACACTAGATTAAAAAACATCACTCTTTTTTTCCATCGTATCTGGAATTTGAAACATTCTCATATGGCATGAGTTACACGCCCTTTGTTATAGGGACACTTCTACAACCCTCATTTTCAATTTTTACGAGTCACTGGTCGCAAATTCTTTTTCTCTTGAACATGAGTTTGAAGATGCCAAAGCAATTATACCGTTTGGTAGTGATACCGGTATTACTCATATTAAATATTTAACGAATATTCACAATTAAGTTTAACAGATTAAACTCACAAACGACACATGCTGTGGTCTCTCTCCACAAACTAAATATTCTGGACTGGTCCCCTGTGCAAGGAAATGCCGAATATGGTTTGCCGTGCTAAGGGTTTGTATTTTAAGTCCGGAAGTGATTCAGAAGAATAACCTTGGGTAACTCATAACAGCTGCGGGTCGCCGCACTATTCCCTCTGTTCTCACACTGCAAGCGGACCCGCTGCGCTACGTTTTCATTTCTGCTGAGAAAATATGTTCTTACAAATATGTTTCATATATTAGATAAATATGTATTTATATCTATCTCTTCTTCTTTCTCTGTTACCCTCTCCGTTAGGAGGACTTGCAACCCCCCCCCAGGATTTAAAGCGAGTGCCTGGGATCAAGCGCCTGTGGTGAGTAGACAGACTAATTGGATCGATAGAACAGCTTGGATGGGTGATCAGCCCGAAGCCTGGTATGAGAACGAGGAAGAAGATGAAATGAAATTATGGTGAAATGGATGAAAGAAATGGTGGTGATGGAGCAATTGGTGGAATGAATAGCAGGGGAAACCGGAGAAAACCTGCCCACATGCCGCTTTGTCCACCACAAATCTCACATACGGTTACCTGGAACCGAACCCGGGTCGTCTTGGCGAGGAGCAAGCGATCTAACCATTTGACCACGGCGCCGCACAAAATTGAATTCTATAAATCCAAATATCTGCGATAAAATACTAATATTTTGAATCAGGTTCATTTATATATATATTTTTATTTATTTATTTATTTATTTATTTATTTATTAGACAGAGTGGCCTAAAAGTAGAACTTCTAACACAGTGCACACGAGCTAAAAACTCTTGTGACCAACTTTGGTTTCAAGTTCAATCACATTGCAATTACCTTTTGTATTGGCACATGTTTAATAGCTCGATTTGGTTTAATTAGGCTTCTCATTGTGTATTTTTACACTATTAATTTCTCATGGTGTTCACATTACCTGTTCCAATAAAAATCGTCATTGTTCAATTTATCGCAATTCGTTGTAGAGTTAACCTATACGTTATATGGCAGCCTTCTACTCTCTTTGACCTAAAACGTTATTATTTTATCTCCTATAACCTTCATAAAGATGAAATGGCGGATGAATTCAGAAGAAACTGAAATGGAAGAGCCAGGTGAAATTACAGAAGCAGCATAAAGAATAACACTAGAAGTACTTGCCCATAAAAATCCTGAAAGCAACATGATATAGCATTTAATCGCTTCATTGACTGATGTAGGGCAAAAATGTTGAAAATAATTTCACTGAAAATGACAGCTAGCGAATCAACAAAACATCTGACATTTCGCTTTTTGTCATTTCTCTTGTTTTAAGAACCGCATTCTAAGCGTGATCTCTGTTAGTTTCAGGAATCGATATATTTTTGATATTTCACAAATTCGAGCGCTGTCTAAAAATGGTATATGCCACACGTATTAAAATGGTTTTATTTTTCTCACGGCTTTTGTTTCGCGAAAATTCCTACTCGCAAAATAAAACCCTACTTTTACCCCTTGTATCATAATCTATTATTAATGTATATTCCACAAAGTTTTACACGAGTCCAATATGGTGTTTGTACTAGAATTTGAACATAAGATAAAAGCGATTATGTATGGGGGTGCACTCACTTTTTCAAAAAATTTTACTTTTACTGGCATTCAAAATGTTGAAGTTAGGGATCAAATCAGAAAGTATGTTCTATTTAAAGCTTCAAATATACAAAAAATTGAGATTTTATGACTTGGTGTTTCATGGGTGTTCGACTTGACAAGGAATGACTCATATAAATAGAAGCGGAAACCGTCGATATTATTGCGAAAACCGCTAAACTTCTGTACGGTGATTCTTGAAATTACGTGTTCCCGGATTCTTCCTTTTATAAGATACCTATTGCTTGTATATAAAATATTGCTAATGACGTCTGGAAAATGTTATTTTCAATTAAGAAATCTTGTGGATCCTTGGTCAGATCTGCTATTTTTGTGTAAAGATTTTACACAACACAGAACTTGTGCTCTGGTACAAAATATATACTCTGTACAATTCGGAACAAGTAGGCTTATACATTATTCATACTGCAAAGCTTTAAATTCAATATCTCTTATTCCATGATGAACACATCTGAATGACAAAGGGAAAAAGTTTCATTCATTCTTTTGAAACCCGATATCTTAGAGCTTAATAATATAATTTCATTACACTTAGAACAACTGTGTGAAGTTCGAGAACAGGTGGCTTGAACCTTCGTGTTCAGGTATGGACTTTGTGATAAGGCAGGAGTAATGGAAGGCCGGAAGATATATTCTAACTGAGAATTGGCATAAATAATAAAAATAGAATAAGCCAATGTCTACTCTATCCTTAGCGACTCATCTTTATTTACTTTTAAAATGAAACTATCCAGTTCTGTAGCCGTATTGTTTTAGAAATAAGACTAAATCCTGTTCTACGGAACGAACTACTTTCGGTTCACAAAGCACTACAAAGGTTTCTTTGTAGGAAGAAGAGAGAAAAATTCAACGAATTAAAGGAGAAGACATAAATACTGAGGATCAGTAATGGCTAGTGTCTATCTGCAGGATTTGGTCATTTTTTATCTAAATGCAGAATTCTTGGAACATTTTGTGCCCATAAAATAGACTCAGATATGTACGTTTCTCTTCCAACAAGGAAACCGCCCCAATCTCCTGGATTATAAGTAAAAAGTTTATGTCGGTTCCACACGAAATTGAAAATTCCGTTCGTTCAACATTTTTATTTTCTCTACCACGTATCTAGTAGGAAGGGAAGGTATTGCATTCCACCCAAAAATTCCATATCGGGATTTCACCGGAAATACGTATTTTGAGGCCCCTGAATCCAAATAAATGTCCGCGCGCGTTTAACAGCATAACTCAAAAAAGGAAAATCGGACAAATACCAAACTTGGACTCCAAAAATGCAACACAAAGATTTTAAAGAATACTCCCCTTCATAAAGTACTCTTTATATGGAACATATTTCGACATTTTTGATTTTCTAAAAGATCGCACTAACCATTTTGATTAAAATGCCATGTATTAAGATATTTACATAACAAATAAAAGGTATATCTAGAATTTCCTGCGAATAGCCTATAAAGTCCTCTTCATTCGGCAGGAATTTTCTACATTCTTGTATGACTGGTAAACTTTAAGCCATAGACGGAAACGTACTACACAGAAAAATGTAGATTTCTTTAAAATACACAATTTAGTTAAAATAAACTCTTGTTGTACCCTAAGCCATTTCTGAGTACCCTTATTAAAAGTTCGAATAGTTTATTTCTTGGCCATTCTGTTAAAGTCCTGTCAACATGCAGTCGTTTCTCGCGAATGCATAGAAACAGTATGAAATTTTAATGCCAGCATATAGCGTCTATTTCTTAAATATTTGACTATTGCTGTTCCCTTTGTATCTATAATGAAATGTGTAATGTAGCTATTTCTTCAAAGGTTTATTTGGATTAAAATGTAGTAGACAGCAAAATAAGCCTTAATAAGAATAGTTTTTTACTCACTGATAAACGATAGAGGGTAGAGAAAGTCATAGAATGTAGCACATCAGATTTTTTACTTTCTCTACCACATACTCAATAGGTATCACATTCCACCCAAAAATTAGATACCGAGATTTCACCGGAAATACGTGTTTTGAGGCCCCCTGAATCCAAACACAAGCTTTCTTAGAAAAAGGTCCGCGTGTGTCAGTCAGTATGTTTGTCTCTGTGTATGTGTCTGTGAATAGCATAACCCCAAAACGAAAAGTCTAATAAGCACCAAATTTGCTCTTTAGGTTCAGTACCTTCCAAAGATGCGACACAATGATTTTAAAGAAAATCCTCACATCCCAAACTACTCTTTACATGGAATACTTTTCTAAAGTTTAATATTCTAAAAAAATGGCTCTCACGATTTTGATTAAAATACCACATATTAAAGATATTTACATTACAAATAAAATGTATATCTTGAATTTTCTGGGAATAGCATTTGAAGTCCTCTTCATTCGGAAGGGATTTTATATAATCTTACGTCATTTGTAAACATTAAGCGATAGACGAAAACGTACTACACAAAAATGTAAATCACTTTAACAAACAGGATTTATTTCAAATGTTTTGTGGCATCAGGCAGTTCCAAGATATCGGTTAATAATGGTTAGAATTGTTCAATACTTAGCCATTCTTTTCAAGTCCTGTGGATTTGCAGTTGTTTCTCGCGATATTATGGAAGGAGTATGGAACTTTAAGGCCAGCGTATAGCATTCCGTTCTAAAACATTTGACTACTGCTGTTCCCTTTGTATCTAGAACGAAATGTGTAATGCCGCTATTTCTGGAGAGTTTTATCTCGGTTAAAATGAAGTACGTGGGAAAATTAACTTTAGTAAAACTAATTTGTATACCCACTAATACGCTATAGAGGGTAGAGAAAGCCATGTGAATGTAACAATAATAGTTTTAGTTTAACTTCCTTTAACAGGAGATTTACATTTAAACATGAAACAAACGTGCAAATGAGCTTGAGAATCTAAAGCCACTTGATATTCATTTTAAGGACCGAATGAAAAACTCAAGAGATTTACCTAACCTGATCCGAACCGGTGATGCACCGGTGAGATACAACAACGTCACCTCTACTACACTATCATGTAATTAATTAATACAAATAATACAAATTATCCAGGCCACAAGTTACAGTAATTTTAATTTATTTTATACAAAGATATTTATAACTAAAGTACGATGAAGTTTCGTGTGCGCTTGATTTTATCAGTCAGCCATAACCGGAAATGTGGCCAGTGTATTACCACTTTAAAATTCCAAATGTAGTGTGGATGTAATAGGTTAGGTACCATTAGCTAGAGCTCTTCAAAACAAACAACTTTCCTGGACACGTTTTTATTAATTCATACTCTTTCAAGGAGAGAAACATACGAAAAGACTGTGTATGCGAACTGTAGATATGCAGATAGAAATGCCACTAATTTTGAGAAGTGTCACATTCATAGGCATATTGAGAGTGTTTTAATGTTATTTATGTTTAACATTTTTTGTAGCCCCACGTTGTGGTAGCCAATTTGCGATGGTAAATTTATAATATTATTTGTGACATTATTTATTTATTGAGCCCCACGTTTGGGAGCCAATTTGCGATGGTAAATTTATAATGTTTGTGTATGTGTGTTTACTCCATGGTGTTGAAGCCATCTTGTGACGTGATTCATTTGTTAGGTTTGTTAGCTCCATCTGGTGTTAGCAATTTGCGGTAGTATTAATGTTTGTTTGAAAGAATGCTATTGTTATTTTTATTTAATTTTGGTTCTCTGTCCTCCGGCTAGCTATTATCCTTTTGGTCAAGCACTTCTCTTTATACAGGTTGTGTAAACGGAAAGGAATCTTTTATCCAAAGATAACACTGATGAAGAAATTTGTTTTACACTTTTATTGTCGAACACGTTAACTATCACATTTACACATTGATAATTACAATCAATAAACATCTCAAATCAATGTCACATAAAAATGCATATTCATATTACAATCATTATTTACATTTAAGTAATTTGTGATACAAATTACTGCATCATATGCCCCACTAGAAACATAATTATAAATATTTACAACTTGTTTGGAAATTTTATAATTGAGTTTTTAGTCTCCTAAATCTTGGAACACACGCTATCACTTTCACTTAACACTTCACACGTATTTAACACACGACATATGTTTTGTCTTTATCTTGCCACTACTTACTGGCTCTGGTTTAATGTGTTTAGACATTAATCTGACATCAAAAATTTTTTATAGCAAATACTGTACCCTGAATTATTTAATTACTGTTACATAATTGTTTACTTTATTAAGTTGACAAAAATTTATACATTTAAGAATTTTTGTAATTATTAAACATATTTACCAAAAATATTCACCCTCTACATAATTATATTTACATCTCTTAAATCTAGGCACTGTTTCACATGTTCTGTTTGCTACATAAATATTTGTTTTAATGACTTTTACCCCATTTTTGTTGTTTTGTACTGTATATTCACAATACTCTTGGAATTATATCTACGTACTTTACTTTAATATAACATCATGCTTTATTTCAAATGCTGTTACAGTTACTAATAAAATGTTATTTTCCTTTTAAGCATTTAGTTATGTCCAAAATTTATTTCGCCTTTCTTATGACATACATACATAATTAACCCTCTTACGTTCCAATACATTTCTCTGCATTTCCTCTTTAACTATCCAGCATTTACTTTACATCTCATTGCTATTTACCCTCCTGGATCAAATTGTGTGTGGCTAAACATTACTCGTACTGTATCCTAACCTTCAAAAGTTTGTTCATGAATAACCTCTTGTATTCATATGAAATTTCGTCCCTGATAACATTTGAAAACAATCTAAAGTTTCCTGAATAACACATCTTTTAACAACTGTCATTTTCAATTCTTCTACTATCTCTTTAATCTGAGAATACTCTAACAAGTCTGTCATAAATTGTACTGGATTGGAGTTTTCATTCTGAACAGCTTGGCACTTGTTAATTTCAGAAGTTAGCTTTTGATTATTTACAGGCAAAACTTTAACTTCTTCGTACAATTTATTTCTTTGCATTACTGACTCCTTCTGTATTTCTGATATCTCCCCTCTGAAATTAACTTGCGCCTGATTGAAATCTACATTCATAACCTCTTTCATCTCTCTTATCTCACTTGAAATAATACTCATTCGGCTACCTAATTCTGTACATTTTACATCAACATGTTCACTTTTAGTATTAACCTCAATTTCTTTGTTACCTATTTCCCTGCTCATGTCTAGCATTTTCTTTGAAACTTCTCCTATCTCACTTGCTATTATTTCCTTTTCA
This sequence comes from Deroplatys truncata, assembly GCA_030765065.1. Classification (NCBI taxonomy): domain Eukaryota; kingdom Metazoa; phylum Arthropoda; class Insecta; order Mantodea; family Mantidae; genus Deroplatys; species Deroplatys truncata. The sequence continues at coordinate 139,455,574 of CM060984.1, read as the reverse complement.
TCACTCATTTTTGGCATACTACTATCTAGCTCCATAGATTTCTTTTCAATTTCATCCCTGCTTTGATCTACTTTTTGCTCTATTATCTCATTACTCCTACCAATATCTTCCATTAATTTCCTATGACTCCTTTTCATATATTCCCTTAATTCCCTATGATTCTTTTCCATATTCTCATTAGTCTTTTTCATATCTTCTCTCAATTCCCTATGACTCTTTTGCATTTTCTCACTAATATTTCTCAGCATTCCCATAATTTCCATCATCATACTAGCATCAAAATTTACATTTCCTGCTGTTCTATTCTCACTTTCTGCGCTAACATTTCCTCCCTCAAATCCTACATTGAGCTATTTTCTGTAACCTGTATTGAATTACAGCTAACTGTTACACTATCCCTTTCCATCATTGTTTCTTCTGTATTATTAGTGGACATAGTTTTATTTATCCTACCACTCCTCAAGTACATTTGATTGTTACAATTTTGTTTTCTAAAAAAAAAATTACTATACTCTGACCTTTGTGATGCTGTCTGTTGCTGTTACTTTGATGTCCAGCTTCCTGCCCCTCTCTCCTAGATTATATGTCGCTTCTGCGTTGTATTATGATGAATCGGCGTCGTCTCGATGTTTTTGTGTCCATTCATCCGCGTCGTCTGTCGTGCCTCTAGTTGTTTCTGGAATCTGCGTCTTGTAGTTCAGTTCACTACTCCATTCGCTTCACGTCCTGGTTCCTTCTCCCCTTCCTGGTTATTTCACTCCTTTCCTGGTCACTCTGCCCCACGTTCTGGGTGCCAATTTGAGAGTGTTTTAATGTTATTTATGTTTAACATTTTTTTGTAGCCCCACGTTGTGGTAGCCAATTTGCGATGGTAAATTTATAATATTATTTGTGACATTATTTATTTATTGAGCCCCACGTTTGGGAGCCAATTTGCGATGGTAAATTTATAATGTTTGTGTATGTGTGTTTACTCCATGGTGTTGAAGCCATCTTGTGACGTGATTCATTTGTTAGGTTTGTTAGCTCCATCTGGTGTTAGCAATTTGCGGTAGTATTAATGTTTGTTTGAAAGAATGTTATTGTTATTTTTATTTAATTTTGGTTCTCTGTCCTCCGGCTAGCTATTATACTTTTGGTCAAGCACTTCTCTTTATACAGGTTGTGTAAACGGAAAGGAATCTTTTATCCAAAGATAACACTGATGAATAAATTTGTTTTACACTTTTATTGTCGAACACGTTAACTATCACATTTACACATTGATCTTGACACTCGCCAAACTGAAACTGTTATAATAACTTCATTACTGATAATTCTTAATTCGCGTAATTCAAGTTTTTGTATAATTAACTTTATAACACTTAAGATTTTTCCTAATTCTGTTACGCGTAACCTGCAAATGGATATCCGACGTGTGCCGTACAAATACTTTCGACGAACTGACGGGAATGCGACGTGTAGTGTACAAAGAATTTTGATGAACTGACGGGGTCTACCTCTAACCTACTCTTTTTATACTCCTTCACCCACATATGCCTAAAGATTATAACTGAGCTGCAATTGGCTAATAAAACGCGCCAACATTACGTAACTTCCTCATTTCCAATAATGATAAACAGCTCACCCCCTCGCTGCATTATTGCACGCTATTATTGTCAGTTTCAGTAAGGCAGTATAAACTTACTTCTCAACAATAATTACAATCAATAAACATCTCAAATCAATGTCACATAAAAATGCATATTCATATTACAATCATTATTTACATTTAAGTAATTTGTGATACAAATTACTGCATCAATATTAGCTCGCATTTTCAGAGCCTACAGAGGAAGGGGAATGATGCTGGTTAAAGAAAACTTCCGCACCCAAGCCGGGAATCGAACCCGGGACCTCGGGGTTCAGAAGACAGCACGCTGACCGCTCGATCAACAAGGCAGTCATATTTATTTTTGTTGCTAATTAAATAAGTTTAGTAGTTAACGGAGATTAACAAATACCTTACTTTACTACAAATAGTGGAGGTTTTCACAAACGAAGGTTTTGTGCTGAAGGTATTGGGCAAATGTCGTATGAATTTCCGGGCTACCTAGTGTATGCGCGCTGAGAGATATGCTCGACTGCTCCTCAATTTTGCAATGTTTCTAGGCGTCTTGCTGCCCTTCTACAAGCAATTCTACAAGTGCAGCCTAGCCACAACCAAAATATACATATGCTTTTCTCCTTGAAAGAGTAAGAGAGAATAAAAATGTTTCCTACGAAAGTTGTTTATTTTGAAGTGCTCTATTTAATGCATCATATTTGATACAAAAAAATATAAAACATGTATAAATATATTTAAATTTCTCAAAGAAATTATTTCTTCCCGCCACTGACCGCATTTTCGGTTATGGGTAAAGCACAAGCACAAACGAAGGTGCACATGTAATTGAGTTACAAACATTTATGTCTCGAACTTTTTAATGCCATGCATTCTGAAATAAACTACTATTACGGGTGGTCTGGTTCAGCCTGTATGCACTGTCCCTTATTTGCAATACTGCATTCACTGCGTAGATTATCTCCCAGTCTCTCCCCTTTTCCTCCATCTCTTTCCCGCATTTCTCTCTCTCCCTCCCTTCTCTCTCTCTGACTGCGCAAGTTGCATGTTATGCGATGTATTGAAAACCAGCAGTATTTTTTTTCTGAAGTACTAATAAACATAAGTAGAAGTCTTATTAGTACAGAAACCTATGTTTATTATAAATCATAAGTACACTATGTGGTAACCAGAAAACAATAAAAGGTTCAGAAGTATATATGTATGTGTGTAGAAAAATAAAGAGGAACAGGGAGACAGAGAAACTAAATAAACGAACAACAGTAACTGATATTCTTGTTTGCGAATATGTTCATTACCTATACTCCGAAAAGCAATGGTTCACTCGAAGAGGTTCTTTTTGATTACTAGTATTTTTGTATTGATATTGTCCTTCAGGTGGTCTAATGTGGATCAGTTCTTCTTCAGTCAACACACGACAGCACATTGTTATAACTGTTTTCATAAAGAAAGAAAAAAAGACACCGTATATACTCGCAGATTATGGATGGTTACCCTACTAGGTATAGTCACGCCTGGAAACCTTCGATGGAATTCGTCCGACATTTTCTTGCAGAAGAGTTTTTCATAATATATTCGTCATAAATAAAAATACCTGTTGGGAAACACGAACCTTAATGAATATCACCATCAAATAGTCCAACTGCGTGATTGTCTTTCGCCTAGAGGGTTCAAGTTCGCATCTCGGTTGGGATGAGCTTTTTTTCGGGGTTTTCCTTAGCCTCTTAAGACATGCGCTGGTTAATTCTCAGTTCAACAGAATCTGATCTTTTGAACATCATTTTACACATTATTTTACATCATTTTAATTTCTGTATTTACAAACCTAAGTTGTTGAAAGAAACATTAAGCACACAATACAATTTTATGTGTATAAGCTGCAAACTTCCGTCCCGTATAAATGCCAGAACTCAGCTGATAAATACACGCGCCTTTTGCTGTGAGCTAGACAAAGAACTTACTGGTAGGTGCGTTCAGTTGTTGCTCGATCAAACCCAATCGGTCTACCTAACTTTAAGAGTAAATGTATTTAAAAACATTAGTACTAAACATCTGATAACAATACACAGATTCATCGTACTGGATCACTTTTTGTTGTAACTACAACTTCGTTTATCGTCGAGTATTAAACCAAATTACCTCTTAAATATGAAATTCACTATTTATATAATGAAAAGCAAATATCTCTCTGCGGACACAGAAGTTATATATGTTATAATAATTATAACAGCAGTAAAATTTTACAAAACCTCAGATAAATGATCACTTTCACAAGAAGAGGTAGTAGTAAACCCTATTATTTAAATTCTATGTAATTAGCGATGCCAAATATTTCACTGCATTGCACTTGTTGAAACAAACAGCAGAGGTATATTTGAGAACATTTAAGGATGGAATACTTGAACATGTTATATTCGAATTCGCCAGTTACTCTTTTAGACGCTTATAAGCTCTTAAAACGTAGAAAGGAAAACCAAAGCTAGGAAATCCTCAGCAATAAAGTGAAAACAAGAAAGTCAACAGATGGGCGAGACACACTAATCAATAAAGCTGTAACGCGCTCCATACAGAGTCCTTCATATTTTCAGCCATCTACAAAAGATACAAACAATTCTATTACCGTAAATAAATGGCAGGTCCTATGTTGCAGCTTATTGAGGATCTGTCTCCAAACTTCACCCCTTGAACTTGCTCACAAGTTTTCCTCCGGCTGCCACAGAGTAGAACTTCATCCAATTCTATGGAGTGCAAAGTTTCGCTAAGGTTTTTATATACCCCGCTTACAAAAAGAAATGCAGCTACGACACGCCCTTGTAAACTTCACACCGAGGCAGCGGAAAATTTACACAGGATCATTGAGAGAAATAAAAACAAAAGGCAGCATAGTAGTTGCCTTAGCTAAAGTTCTTACAAAGCCATTTCGACTATGCTAGTGTTATGTAGTTTCATTCTCTTTCTTTTTGTATCAGGAGTTGTATTGGCTACCAAGCATAAAGCTGGCGTAGTTTGATCAGAGGTTAAATTGTGAATATATCTTCATTTAAAGGCGGTGAAAGACTTGTTGTTATACTGTTATAACTAGAGACCAGATTAAGAGACAAAGCTTCTAAATGTGCAACGTGCTTATAGGGAAACGAAATCGTGAAAATATAACCGTTTTATTTGTTGCAGTCTTATTAATTGGAATTTCCTCTTTAATTTTATATACATATTTTATAATTGTAGGTAGAATACTTTACATTGTAAATATATTTTTACTTTTTCTACCACGTACCTAGTACGTAAACAAGGTAATGCATTCCACCGAAAAATTTGATATCGAGATTTCACTGGAAATGCACATTTTGAGACATCCTGAATTCAAAAATGCATTTTAAAAGAAGATCCGTGTGGGTGTGGATGGCATAAAAAACGAAAAGTATTATAAATACCTAACTTGGTATTTAGATTTAGTACATCCAAAAATGGGGCATGAAGATTTAAAAAAAGCCCCCAAACTACCCTTTACATGGAATATTTCTCGAAATTCTTGATTTTGTAAAAAATCACTATCGATTTTGATTAAAATACCATATGTTAAAAATATTTACATTTCAAATAAAATGTATATCTTGAATTCTCTGGAAATAGTCTGTGAAGTCCCCTTCATTTGGAAGAAATTTTGTATAATCTTGAATAAGTGATAGACTTGAGCGATAGATTAAAACGTAGTACACAAAATTGAGATCTCTTTAAACACACAATTTATTTCAAATAAATATCCGTTAATTGTCCAATACTTTATCATTCTTTTCAAGACCTTTCGATATTCAGTTGTTTCCCGCGATTGCACGCAAAGAGTATGGACTTTTAAAACCAGTACATAACGTTCAGTTCTTAAGCATTTGAGTATTGCTATTTCCTTTATATCTACAAGGAAATGTGCAATGCAGCTACTTATGGAAAGTTTTATCTTGTTTAAAATGAATTAGATAGGAAAATATACATTCGTACAAATAATTTGTATACCCGTTAATAAGTCCTAGAGGGTAGAGAAAGGCATGTGAATGTAATAGAGCCGATTTTTAAAACTTTTATTCCATCTTCAATTTTGTACTGTAAATTCTACATCACTTCACAGCAAAAAATAAAAAATCAAAAAAAAATCGCAGCTCCTACACAGTGAATAGTGGTAAACTTTAGCTTATATTTTATGTAAAGGTTTGTTCTACAAATTGATACTACGGTTAAATATAGCAGCTTTTTGAGCTTAAATCATGTGGTTTCATTCTTTGTAACATATGCAAGTTTTTCTCCGTTTTTGCCTTAGGCAGCTTCATCTCTGAATGACATTCTTGATATAAATGACCTATTTTCTCAGAAAATATTAAAGATAGCTAAATTAAATTTCAAGATGATAGAGCAATCTCTAATTGTTTGTGTGGATCTACATTGGTATTAATAATATTATGGTTATTTTTTAAAATAACTGCCGATATATTTTGATCATATCGGTATAATTAAGAAAATAACCCTATCGCCCTTGAATAAAATTAATGGATAAAAGAGATCGGTGAAATTAAGGCATTCATCTCAGGCTGTAAACCGTTTCAATTGGATATGTTAAGTAGTTTCTGAGATAATTGGCCATTAACTTAACAGTTTTAACATTGGTAGGAAAGGGCTTTCCATCTCCTCTTAAATGTTTAAAGGTATCATCTCTAAACAAACTTTTAGAATTTCCTTGCAATATAAAATAAACCTATATCTTTATACCATGTGCTCCATCTGTCCCTTACAAACGTTGTTTTCCAAATTAGGTTGTTTATTCCAGAGAATGTATGTTTGTTACTTGTAAGATGGGTAGAGTAACCTATTTCTGACCTGGTTTTCGAAGTAACTATATGCTATCATACATAGCTTTGAAATACTAAATCATTTTACAAACCATTTTGCAGACGTAATGTGGTTGGAGATACAGGCAACGTTGCTAGGTCAAGTTAGGTCAGAGTGAGAACCGGCTCCTGGTCGTAAACAAAATAGCATACCTGAACTGGAAGGGGAGGGGACTAGTGGTTTTGTTTTCCATGCGATACTTAAGCCAAACAACACGACGAAAGGGTAGTGTAGTTTTTGGGTGAAATGACAAGCTCTATTTTTAATCTGATAGCGCATTGTCTGATATAATAAAATCAAATTTTAATATTTATAAGAAATATAATTCGTTTCCTTTATGGAGGGGTTAAATATATTAAGAGGTAATGGAATTTTAACTCCTTAATTATGATTTATTAATTCACAGGAAATAACTACGTTTTCAAAATATTTAATTGTATAAGCATAATGATTTTAAATTCATATTTTAATGTGTATTTAATGAGATAGGTGTACCGATACATTCATTGAGTTGGCGAAAAAATGAAGAAATTAAAATGCTTCATTTACTCACTCTAAAATCCCCTTGCGCTACATTCGTTTAGGGCATTTAGTATTCAAAAATGCTGTAATTAATTATGATTAGACACAATAAAGCTTCGAGAACACACAACTAGTAGTAAGAAAAGAAGTTTAAACTTCACAATTGTTCTTCTCTGAATGTCCTTAAAATTACATGAAACTGCACGTAGTTCATAATTCTGCACCATTATATTGTTAATAAACGGGATACATATCAATTGTACACAAAACTTAGAGGGTTGAGGGGAAGTATTTGCCATACATTAATGTAATGCTTGAAATATAATATTCTAACACCATTCTCTTCGTTGATGTGTTGCTTGGCTCAGATGGTGTTAAATTAAGTTCTACTTATGGACATTCTTTAACTGCTATGATACTTAGCATCCCATTCTATTTTGGGCGCGAAAGACCGGAAATTTTGCTCAGAAGCCTCTTTATCAGGCTTGAGGTTCTTTTACGTGCCGTAAATCTACCACACGGGACCACCGACTTTACTTCTCTTCCGAAGGAAGCCATGCTAAGGAGTTTTACGCCCGAAAAAATCCATCGCTCTCTACCGGGCTTGAAACCGCAACTTCTGGAGCCATATGTTAACCATTAGACTACGGAAGACGACTGTAACTAGTTAATACATTCGAATTTAGACATTCATTCATTATCTGTTTACCCTCCTCTTATGTAGGACTTACACCCCCAGGTCTTACAAGCGGGTGCCTGGGGTCAGAGGCACGTCGAGGAGCAGACACTCATGGATCAGACAGCCCGATGCCTGGTATGGGATGAAGGAAGTAGATGAAACGAAATGTTGGTGAAATGGATGAAAGGAAAGGTGATGATGGAGCAGTTGGTGGAATGAATGGCGGGGGAAACCGGAGAACCCGGAGAAAACCCGCGGTCTAACCACTCGGCCACGGCGCCGCCCGAATTTAGAAATGCCGATTAAAATAACTGGCAGACAAACATGAACAACTAATATCCTTTGCTATTATTTTCGTAACTCGAGGTGTTAACGCAAACTCATGGGAAAGTTTTTAAGTAATTGACTTGAATGTGCAAAATTAGGTTTAGGATTATTGAATTTTCCTGTAAATTTTGGTTCAATGTTGAAAATAGAACCAAAAGCACTCTTCACCAACAAAAGTAAGTGATGTCTTAACCGCATTACACTAGGTTTAAAAATAAAATTAGTTAAATCTGTGGCACTACAGTCCTTGTGGGCCTACCAAGTCGGCTGCTGACCTCACGACCATATACGTAAAGCAGAGGTGGATGTTCATCCAGCTGATACGGGTGACGGTATGGTCAGCAGCGTGCTTCCCCTAGCAGGAACATTGACTTTCGTGACCTACAGACTGCTACCTATCATAACTCTTCAAGTGCATCACGATTCTGAATGAGTACCGGTCCTATACTCGGGCCGAAAAGTCCTATTCGCATGGGTGAGTCCGAACCCACGCATATTCCATGGCTGGGGACCGGAGCTTTACGTTTCAGCTACTATGCCATGCCGGAAAATAAAATGTGTTCATGTAAATTTAAAGACAGGAAAACTATGTGCTCTCTTTTAGTCTTATTAGCTAATGTTATCTGCTTTAGTGATGGCAAAGCATTCCCTTCTATCGTGTATATTCTAACGCTGCAAGTAAAGCGGCTTTGAAAACGATTAATATTTAACGTTTTAATCGTACAGCGTGACTTATATTATAGAGAAAACAATCTAGTAATAGAACTAGTGGTGGGTTGTCGGTCGGGAGTCGATCAAGTCTCCCATTTGTGATGTGCAGCACCCAGCTGCGCAGCTAAAGTGGACAAGCTGCGGGCACATCAGGGCATAGATTGCTGTCCCACACTACATGTTCTAATGTGGCCATTCATCCGTAACAATGAGAAAAACATCAACCTATCAGTCATGTTTCACGGGAAAAGTTTATCACCTACTGTGTAATTGATAAAGTACCTTCCTCGTTCCTCTAAAACTCTAATCATATCGGAGAATCTCCTTGCAGTGATACTTAGATTGTGGTCGGAACAAAGTTCAGGAAAATGTGTGTGTGTTTCTTGTAAATACTTCGTGTTTTATTTTCTAATTTTAATTCTTAACTCCTCTTACTTTTAAGGTCATTTACACAGCCGCTTTAAATGTGTCGTCATAATGGCAAGTTTATTTTCAAATATCAGAGATCCATTTAAATGTGGGAATAATATTTCTATTTCTGTGTTTCAGGATAAAAATCTGTATTATTTTTCAATTAATCTATAACATTTTATTCCTAGAATAGCTAATATGACAACTCGATAACATCGTGAACACCATTATGAAAAATCCACTTCATCACAACCTCTACTGCCAAGGGAACCCAATATTTCTTTTAGTGTTGCTACATACGGCACTACATATTTGAACTCCTGTTCACGAATGCATGCCTTAATGACCTCGGCCACCCGTGCCGGTAAATAATATTAGCGTAACTACCCTGTTTCACCTAAAGTAGTATCACGAATATCGGGTAACTTCAGGTCTCCGTAACTTCGCTTCATCTGTGCTATCATTACCAATTAATTTCATCCATCACCTGAAGTATCCCGGCAATAAACGGTTTAAATATCAAGGCTGCACTCTCTCTGCACTGTTGATGAAAATGATATTAAAATACCTAGAGTGACTTGTGTTCCCCACAAGTTTACAAACACTCTTGCGGCCAAATTAAATTGGAGAATTTTTTCAGTCTTAATATGCTGAAAGAACATAAGATATTACAGTTTACTGTTCAGGCATTTCGAAGACTTTTCATTTTGGAATTAATTGACCTAATAGTGGTTGAAACTATGAAAGCCGGGACTTAAAGTACTTCCAACATTGTAAGTCGCCATTGGGGTATGTCATCTCAATACAGTTTGAGATCTCCTTGTGGTTTACCGGGAAAAAAAGCGAATCAGTTGGAAGATTTAATGGCATGCCGGCATGTTGCCATGGTAGCTCAGTGGTTAGAGCAACCGGACGGACACCGGGAGATCCGTGGTTCAAATCCCGGTTATGGCATTGAATTTTTCAGTCGTCTGATTCCACTTTTCATTTTGTTAGTCTGCTAGTTTTCAAAAACTCACTCAGCTCAAGACTAAAATATATATGCATTGAAAGTTCACTAAATATGTGTACGCTTACATATATACTTTTTTAAAATATGCAGTACTATGGAGTTAAAAGGGAGCATAAATTATGTTTGAATAAAGAACGTATATTGAAAATAACGCTGATTTGAAACGTGTTTTCAACATTACATTCTTTATATTTACTTTCATACCTCGTACCTGATGGATAGAGGAAGTATTGCATTCCACCGAAAAATTCTATCTCGAGATTTCATGAAAGTACACGTTTTGAGGCACCTTAAATAAACACAGTATTTTAAAAAGGGTGTATGAACAGCATAACTCAAAGTCTAAATACCGGATGTGTACCAAACTTGGTATTTAAGTTCAGCATCTTTAAAGGACGTGGCACGAAGATTTTCAAGAACATTCCCCCACCACAAGCTATCCTTTTCATTGGAAAAGTTTCGTTATGTTTTGTTTTCTCAAAAATGCCTCTAACCATTTGGATTGAAAACCACGTGTTTAAGATATTTACATGGCAAATAAAATGAATACCTTGTATTTTCTGGAAATAGCCTGGAAGCCCTCCTCATCTCAAATTAACTTTTTATGATTTTGTATAACTGGTAAACCATAATATAAACAAAAGCTTACTACATAAAAAATGTAGAAGTCTTTAAAACACACAATTTATTTATAATAACCTTTTATATGGCATCAGCCGTTCCAAAACATCCGTTCTTATTGTTTTGAATTTATCCATACTTTGTCATTTTTAGAAGAGCTGTCACCATTCAGTTGTATCAGTGTCATGGAAAGTGTCGTTCCAGTCTGCTCTATCGCCTCTCGTATCTACAAGGAAATGTGTTATGAAGCATTTCTGCAAAGATTCATCCCGATTAACATGAAGTGTATAGAAGAAAAAACTTTTATAAGAATTCTTTAGAGAAGGAATATTAGAGAACTTCATGTAAACGCAAAACACAAAATACTTTATTTATTTACCTAGTTATTCTTGAAACTAATTTTACTTGTGTGTATCTTTTAATTTATCTTCCGTTTTTTTCGGGTTCTAACCCAACTTTTCACTTAAAAATACCACAGATTTCTTTCTTTTATTTTATTCCTTAAAGGGCCTCTTAGTTACTTTACTAAATGCTATAGGAACAAAAAATTCTTATAAAATGAAACTAAAGGACTTAAGACAGTTACAGTCTGCAGATGAAGCAATGTGTCACTAGAACCTTCCTTATATTTGGTGCTGTTGCTGGACCTACTTCAGATATTACAATATCGCTGTACACAACAGGCTTGAAAGTATTTGTATTACCTAAAGCATTTAGAATCTTCTTTCTTTCTGGCTGTCCGTGTTTCTTTCTTTCTATCCTTTCGCTCTTCATTGTTTTTCATATTTTCCAAAAGTATAAGAATAAAAGGAAAGTTAGGGCGATTTTCCCATGAAATTCAAGTAACTACAATTACTTGGATATTTGTCAGAAGATACTAGAGTTAATTTTTTTATTCAAAATGTCATTTCTATTCCTCAAAAGACTCCATAATGAAAATAACTATAGGGTATTATAAATATAAAAATCTGATGTGTTACACTCGCATGACTGTCTCTACTCTTGTACAAACTATTCTTTACAAACTCTTATTCTCCATCTATTTCATATTAATCGAGATAAAAATTTGCAGAAACGATCTTTTGACATGCAAAGAGAATTACATTTTACACATAGCGACCAGTTCTAAAAATATTTGACTCGCTTAAGGCGTACTATGTTCCCCTTGTTTTGTATTTGCAAGGGCAATATAAAAGTACAGTAGCCTTTAAGCATATACATATCCCTTAATAGCTGGTTGCTATATGCAGCACCATTCTCTTTGCCACAGATTAATACTCTTTGCATATCCAAGACAAAAACATGAATAACGAGTTCCCATTTGAGAAAATAAGTATTGAAAAATTTAAGGGAATAACAAGCAATATCTCGAAAATGGTTCTCTCAACAACAAAAATGCATATGACATAAATTGTGTATTTTAATGCGATCTACATTGTTTGTGTAGTAAAATTTTGTCTATCTCTTATGGTTTACCAGTTATGCAAAAGTCGTTCACAACGAAGAATACTTTTAGAGACATTCCCGGAAAATTCAAGATATACATTTTATTTGTCATGAAAATATCTTAAACATATAATATTTTAATCAAAATCGTTAGAGCCATTTTTGAGAAAATTAAAATTTTCGAAAAAGTTTCCATGTAAAGGGTAATCTGGGGTGGGGGGATTTCTTGAAAACCTTCGTGTCGCATCTCTGGAAGATACTAAACCTAAACACCAAGTTTGGTGTTAATCCGACTGTTCGTTTCTGAGTTATGCTCTTCACAGACACATACACAGACACACAAACAAACACACACACACACAGATATGTTTCCAAAAATACGTTTTTTTGGATTCAGGGGGTCTCAAAACGTGTATTCCCGGTGAAATCTCGGTATCGAATTTTTGGGTGGAATACAATACTTCCCCTACTTACTATACGTAGTAGAGAAAGTAAAAATGAGAAATATATACGCAATAGTTATATAAGTAAGAATATGGATTATAATTGTTGCATAATTTCAATCTGAATATTGTGCCTTGCGAAGATATGTTTTGAGCATAAATGGCCGTGTACATTTGCGCATGAACACATGTTCTGTAATGACGGAGAGTTGTATATGGTGAGTTTTAACTTGTTACAGGAGGGGAACCGGTCAAAGTCATCTGCCGAGGTCCTCATCGATAGACAGCGTAGTGGACATGGCAGCGGCGAGCTGGAGCGAAGACCCCCCGCAGCCATCGCCACCACGTCGTCTCCCTTCCCCGTTACTGGCGCGTCCAGAGCGTCCATTTGGTCTCGCCGCCCCCTCGCCCAACATCAGCCGCAGGCTCAAAGGACATCGTGCAATTTCTGGTGAGTCCCGGCAAACACATCTTTGTTCAATCAAAACAAGAATGGGCAGTAAATGCCGAATTTCTCTATGAATTATCCAATTGATAAAGCTGTTATGTTCAATATATACTCGCAGTACTGTGTAATCTCCAGTAATTTAATTCAGAACGTTTTTTTCAACGTTAAGTAACGGTATCTGAATAGTTATCACTGAAGATAGGAGCTGAAGTTAAACAAGGGATACAATGTTTACTACAATTATGTTCAGTACATGAATAGAAAATAATACTAAAGGTATGATTCATTTTCCGAAACTCAACGTAGCGAAAATGTAAGAAAAATTCAGCACCACCTGTGTGAATTCCCTTGAAATAACAGGGAACTTTAAAGTAGTTCCATTGAGGGGGCAGGGAAAGTAGTCTAATACATAAAAGCTTCATAGTTCGATGTATTTTTACTCTAGTAAAATCTTATGGGAAGACACCGCTGAAAAATTGAATTTTATTAATTTCTTTAGGCAAGTGAAGTTGTATAATGGTTTTATCTTGAGAAAAAATTTAACGGTTTAAAATTTTCGTTTTAATATCAGCTTTAGTTCTCTACGTAGTAAATTTTAAACATGATTTTATATCTTAAGTAAAATCTTCAAAAATAATAATTCCTTTCAAGTGTCATTTGATATAGTACACAAAATTGTAACAAACTATTGCTTTGTTCTAATCCTTTATCCAGGCGGATCACACTGGACGATAAGTAATGAATATATGAAACAGTTGTTCAAATGACTCCGGCATCTAGAAAGCTAGAGCTACCGATATATAATTTGTTTTCATTGGATAAGGAAAAAATCCGAAAACAAATGTTATCCAGATAACTCACCACAATGGATATTCGAAATATCCTGAGGTGGAAGGTAAGCTAGTTTTAGTATTAGTTCGAGAGACTAATTTTAAGACATTTATCAATGCAGTATCTAATAGTAAGAACTTTTGGTAAGTATAACGTTGATAATTGTTAAGTCCACCGAAAACGCCCTACTATTATATTATGCAGTACTAAACCTTGCTTAAAGAGCCTTTAATTAATTCAACAAGAATTAATTAAAAACTCTCCAAAATTAATTAAATAATTAAAACAAAATATTAACGTTATCTTTTTACGTAAGTATAAAATATTTAAGATTAGTTATAACTGTTGTTTAAATATAACTGTTTAAGGGAATTTCTGGGATCTTACACATCACATCGAAATTCATCTTTAAATGTTACTTCATGAAGTCGGGCACTTTTGGTTCTGTTATATTGAACTATTTGGGTATATTATCGTCTTGCACCACCCCTTCCTCTTTTTGTTTTCTTTTTCTTTTATTCGCTGATTTACAACATAGTAGATGGAATACCCGGAAAGGCCACAAAGAAAGGGTCGACTAGGTCAACTTAGTGACAATAGGCTGTTCTCGTTAAACAATCTTGAAAGATATATACCTAGGTGTATTGAAAAGATCACAAAATACAATAGTTTGTAAATAGCAATTACAATATATGTATCTATCTTGATGTCTCTTGTTTCACAGGAATAATTAAATGCCTGTTCGTATATATTAAAATGTTCTATCAAAAGAGCCATACACACCGCTCAATTATGAGTAGAATAACCAGATAAACTGGTAATAACACATTTATATACAGGGTGAACCAGAACTCCACCGACAAACTTTCAGAAGTTGTTCAGGAATAGCTTCTAGTATTTTGGTATAAGGAACCCATGGTCTCCGGCGGCTCGTTACAAAGTAATAATATAATTATGATTTATTCTGTTTGTTACCCAAATCACCCTTATTTCTATGCAAATACCTTCACAACGGTGATGAAGACTGTATAATATGCAATAAACAAAACGTATAACACGAAGTAACGCAGCATCTCGCAGACGAAATACGTACACTTTTATCACATGTGTTCACTCTGGTCTGTCAGTGTGCAGTGCAGTACGAAACAAACGCAGAACTGTTCCTCTACAGGTATTGTTCAAAATGTCGACCACCATGATCACAGCAGTGTGTACAGCGACACACCGTCGACTGTCTTACACACACAAGCATTCCAGAAGTTTGGCGTACTACTTCCGCGGCTGCGATAAGCTTAGCAACCAGGTCCATGCAAGTATAGACCGAAGTCTGGTAAAGTAGACTCTTCACATGCCGCCAGAAAAAGAAGTCCATTGGTGTCATGTCTGGTGACCAAGCTGGCCATGGAACAGGACTACCGCGATCAATCCATTGTCGAAACTGTACATCAATGTGGTTCCTAAAATCGAGTGTAAAGTGTTCCCCGTCATGTTGAAACCACATAAGCTGACGAATTCTCAGCGGCACATCTTCTAGGAACTGTGGGAGACCATGTTGAAGGAACGTTTTGTACACGATTGCGTTCAGTGTATCACGAAGTACGTAAGATCCAATCACAAAATCCTTGACAATACCAACCTATACATTCACAGCAAACTCTTGTTGATAGGATCGACACACAGTGCGTGTGGATTTTTGTAATCCCTTACATAGTTATTCCTACTGTTGAGCATGCTCTCTTGTAAACTTGGCCTCGTCTGTAAACAACACTAAAGCAGGAAAATTGTGGTTTTCTGCACAGTGCTGTAGGAAATAATTTGCAAACTCCACTCGAAATGGGAAGTCTGCTTGGCTGATATGACTGTACCTTCTGTGAATGATACAGATGCAAATGTTGTTCATTACGACTCCCAAAATAGTTGGTTGGCTTGTGTTCAGAGGCGCCGACTACTAGCGGCAGGATTGTCACCAATGGCATGTAACACATTCTCTTCCATATCGGGTGTTCCGGCATACCTCGCACAGTCAGTATGTTCCATTCTAAAACGGAAAGTTCCAGTTTGTCGTAGGTGTCTATGTACAAATGCAAAAATACTGTGGTGTGGTTGGCGTCAGTGGGGGAACAGCTCAGCATAGCGTCGTTGTGCCGCTCTGCAATTGCATTCAGTGAATTCATACCCGAGGTGCATGTCGGCCAACTTTTCATAAACCTATCCATACTGCTGTGTTTCACTATTAATGCACAACTGTGGAAAACAAAACCCTAGATAGAATTGAGCAGTACTGAATGCAAACTTGATGGCAACGAGTTAAGCAGTAATTTTCGTAAGTCACTGAACCACCCTACAATCTCGGTACGTAACGCAAGCGCCACCAACGAAAACAAAAGAGAAACTCAAGCCGCGCTCAACCCGCACATAGAATTTTCTCGTGTTATCAGTGGGAAAAACAAAACTGACAAGGAACACTAACAAAATCCTCTTTCTTTATTCCAAGAACACGATTCGGTTTTTACTAGAATTCTAATTTGTCAAATAACCGGCGGATCATTCAACATTTTGAAAAGCGGCACATGTCTGACGTACGTCTGGGAGCAGAAAAAGTAGACCATATAAAAACAAGTGTGTTTAATTCTCCGTCCTCTCCAGTTATCTTCTTCTTCTTTCTCTGTTTAACCTCCTCTTATGTAGGACTTACACCCCCAGGACTTACAGGCGGGTGCCTGGAGAGGAAGGAAGTAGATGAAACGAAATGATGGTGAAATGGATGAAAGTAAAGGTGATGATGGAGCAGTCGGTGGAATGAATGGCGGGAGAAACCGGAGAACCCGGAGAAAACCCGCCCCGACGCCGCTTTGTCCACCACTGGGATTGAACCCGGGCCGCCTCGGTGAGAGGCGAGCGGTCTAACCACTCGGCCACGGCGCCGCCCCTCTCCAGTTATCACTCTCTCCAGTTATCACTCTATCCAGTTATACTTGTTACGAGTTGCACTTTTGGCAGTGAAATATGGAAAATATCTTGATATTATCGGCTGTCCTTGCTTCTATGCCTTTCGTATTGTTACAAGCGGATGTTGGTTCTCTTCGGAATTTCATGTTTCAACCTAACCCAGATTTTAAACAATACGTTTCAATGCTAAAGGCTTTGAGATTAGGAAGTTAATGATTACCAACTGTCTTGTGGAATATAAACCTATCTCTTTCGACTTTTCACGTTTCAACTTAAAGCAAATGCACTATAGGATAAAATTAATTTCTACTTGTTTACGAAAATGAGAACTGACTTCATTAAGAGGTTATTTCTGGCACTCCTTTATTTCATATATGGCATAACGTTACCCATTGGTTCATGTTTATTTCTTGATGGATGTCACAAGAGCAACTGGAAACTTGTATCTGTAGGTAAATGTGGAAATCTTACCAATGAAGAAAACAATTTTGCTATCTAGAGGAACAGGCCACTTTTTCTTCTCTCAAGTGCAGTAAACATCACACACGCTACATCACAGTTCAAAACAGACATGTATTGTAACTTCATTCTGAACTGTGACACTGCACAGAGAAGTCACAGTATAGTACTTGATGAAAACCAAGCTATGGCTTGCAGTATAGCTGAATACTGCGACATTCACTAAAAGATGGAGAGGGAAAATAGTTCTTTTGTCGCTGCTCATTGTAAGCAGAATCCTCGTCCTGGATGCATTTTCCCAAACGATTAAAATAAGAATTCCAACCTTTCCAGGGATGCATCTTTGGTGTTTTCTTGAAACCTAACTCTAATAAATTTAACGCTATGGAATTGATTTTAATACCATAACTAACTGAACTGCTTAGTACAGAAAGGTAAGTGTTCCAACATTTGCATACTTCCTGTGTTTTTTTTACGATTATGGATTTATTTGGGTAAATGGATCGTTTACCACGGAAAAAAAGCTTTACTTAACGATAGCATGGGCCTGGTAATGCCTTTTAATTTTCTGTTTACTGCAGATAAGGAAGGTTTAATTCAGTCCTTTTATCGATACTGTTAAATCTTCCGTTTCTGCAGTAAGTGGTTTAATTATATTACCATGATAATTTTTGTATCGAATTTCACCTCCACACTATCCTCCATCATGCTGCGGTCTGCAAAAAGAGGATCATGTCCACTCTATTAATACATTAATTAACATTGTTTCAGTTTCTTAGAAATACATTAAAATTTGTCAATGATCTAATACTAGGCATGATGCACTCATTGTCTCTAAAATAAGCAATAATAATAATCTTACAACAATACGCAATTTCTTTCACAGGAACGTAACTTAAGTAATATCAAGTCTACATAAAATTACATTTTGAACCAAAAAAAACAAACAAAAACAAGAGTGAATATTAACTCCATGTAAAATATAGTTTTATGCAGATTTAAAGAGAGAAGTTGGTGAAGCTTGTCACGAAATCCTGAACTACATCAGTGGAACAATAAAAACAATACCAACATTCAAATAACTTCTTGACAGTTGAACAGTTGGGAATTGGAACAACATTACATTTCAGGGCTTCAACAGATCTGTCGTATGAATGACTCTGATGCAGTACTGAGAACTGTTTGAGAACTACTCAAACAGTGCCTTAATATTTTAACTACTGCTGATACGTATCACTTAATACAGATATGTGAAACGAAGTTGGAAAAACACTGAAGAAAAGTGAAAACACTAAAATTAATATTATGTTAAGTAACACCTAAGAGTCAGAAACGTAACCCTTGACATAAAAGATTATTTTGCACTTCCTCATTATGTAACTGCGTTCAAATAATAAGTAACTACGAAACAAACCGAGCGAGATGACTCCACGATATAACGTTTGAGGCTCGCATTCGGGAGATCCTGGGTTCGACTTCCAATGGCCGCCCACTCTGACCATGGATTTTTAGTGATTTTCCCTGATTGCAAAGGGAATGTTGGCATGGGGCATTCTACCATGGATTTCTTCTCTTCCCTATTTCCAGTTTCTTTCCAGTTTCGGGTTGATTCTAGGCCTGTGGTTCGGAGGCTTGCGATTTGCAACTTCTTCTCGGCCCTGCTAGAAGGAAGCCTGTAGAGCCTCCACTGCAGGGTCAGGTTTCCCCGGTCCCAGTAGACAGACATTTCCGAGTGAGGGTGGTCAAGCCTGGAACAGTTAGGGAACTCTGCGTGTCTCTGTCGACTTGCGCCGCCCTCGCTATGCAACCCATACGTCTCCTGCGATTCCCTCAGCTCATCCGTTCCTCCCGGGCTTGCATGCACAAACGATCCATTGGGGATCGAGGTGTTGGGTGTTCGTCAACTAGTTCTATCCTATCCTGTACTAACTATGAAACAAAAATTACCGTTATCGTTATCTTAAGCCTTTTCTCGAATTTGCTATTCTTTAACAATTTCCCTTATAATCTTGATATAATAAACCTGAAAATTTTTAAATACTTAAAGATGGCTCTGAATACTGTAATCTATTATGCAATTCGTGTAATCGTTTCGATAAGTCACCCTTAAATAGGATGAAAACCGTTGAAAAATATTAAAGCTATGGACTTTTTAAGCCCTGTTCTCAAAGACGTTCTAGTAGTTTCATTGAAAAATTTAGCTTCGTCTTTCGCATTCTGGAGAGCAACAATATTAAAATGATATTTTCGTAATCAGTTATAACGACGTGTTTCCGTGCCTGCAGTCATTGTGCGAGATCACGCAATCTTTTGTATGTCTCCATTAGAACTCGCATCCTGTAGTTCTTGGAGCCAATCCTTAATAATTATGATTAGTATAGAGTTTCATTGTTGTGAATTTGTCAAGCAAATAAATTCGGATACACCATACATCAGGTTTTTTATTTTTCTGGTTTAATGAGTTCGCATGCGGCTAGAAAACAACTTACTTAGATAAAAACGTCCTCTAATTTACTAGTCAATCAATACAGCGTTCGTGATATATTGCTTCAAAGTAGGGGGTCTTGACCTAGTATGTTGCGTGAGCTACTGTCGTGTAATACCTAAACATTTAGCAAATAAGATAAATTAACATTTGGTTTACAAACAACAAATATTTGATAGCTTTATTATAACTAAATAGAAAGAATAGATTTTGCAATATCTAATACTTTTGTGATGCCGTTCAAAAATAGTACGAAATTTCAATTTCAATCATACACAATGGCAGAACTCATATTTATCCGACAACATATATTGATCCGACAACAATTATCGTATTTTAATTCATTGATCATCCACACATGTGCAGGCTAAAGTTGGAACTGTACAATCAGACTGAAAAATTCACTGCAATAGCCGACATTTGAACCACGGATCTTCAAGTTACCGTGCCGTTACTCTGACCAACTGAGCTACAATGGCAACATGCCGCTACCACATTAAATTCTCCAACTGATTCGCATTTTTTCCGGTAAACCATAAGTTTGTGTATTCATTCACCATATTTTAAACATTACAACATTAATTTTAAGACATTTCACAGAACAATACATTGAGCAGGATTAGATTGAATAATCAATAGTAATTGAGTAGTCAAATACCTGTTTTAACCCGTTCCGTGTCTTTATCCATAGAAAACAACATGCTAAGGAAAAGCTTAATAGCCTGTGTATGAAGGTTCCAATTATGACCACGATAACTACTAACTGAATTACTTTACATAACACAGAGGATACACAAATACTGAAAATCATTATCTTCGTTATGATAATGAAATTAAATACTGAAGGAAGAACTAACCGCATTATGTATAAAGACTCCAGGCAAGTCCAAGTGCCAACATCAACTATTGAATGAATTGTTTGGTACAACATACCAGGGTTCACCAATATTGAGAATTATTATCATTATTACTTATTGCACTCCCTAGAAACCTCATGTATATTCTTGACATATGGCGAGAGGTCCACTGGCTCATATTGATCATGAAAGAGAAATTTTAAAAGCAAGACATGAAAGACGGCTGAGTCAGATGCATGCCAGGCTCTGACGTAAGCCTTCCACCTACCAACCCGCGTGTATGTGTGGAGCGTATAGTGGGTGAGTTCAAGTAGGTTGTTATTCATAACCTGGGCACAGCTTCGTGGCTAGTCGTGCTTATCCTGCAATATCCGCACAGACAAGCGTTGTCTTGCACCCCCCTTGGAGCGCTGGAATCCATGCTAATAACAGCAGAGGAGATCCTGAAAAGTATGATATATGAAAAAGGATTTTTCTCTATGTAACAGTAATGCCCTTTTCTGGAATCGAAGCGCCAAACAAAGTATATTAGCCAAAGTTCCCTAATAATGAGAGGATGCACAATAATTCCCAAGTTACAGGGTATATAAATTATTCTATTTAGCAATTATTTCATTGATCAACTTATCTCCTCCATCTCCTTAGAATTTCATGTCTTGAAGACTATAAAAAACACAACCATAAATGCAAAGGACGCGTTTATGTGAGTCAGAATGGCATTCCAGGCTAAATAGGGATCCACACGTCATTACATTCAGACAAATAGGAACTGAGTGCAAAGCAGAATTCAAACCTCTACAAAAGCACTAAGAAAGGATTTACAGTATCATCACTACACAAGAGGGCCAAATGAGAGATGTGTAAATTACCCAACCGTTGACCGAGCCGGATGGCTCAGGCAATAACGTCTAACCCGGTAACCCATGAGGTAATCCGGTAGGCCCCGGGTTCCAACCCCGGTGACCGTCCACTCTGACATATGCATTTTGCGTGGTTTCCTCGGGTCGATAGGCGAATGCTGTATTGGCTCATCTTCTACCACGACTTTCCTGACCCACATTTCCTATACCCATCATCTTATCATCTGTTTCAGAGTTGTAGATTGTTCGGCGGGTTGCGGCTGGATGTAGCTTGTGCTCTCTAGAGGTTTCTTCACTGGTGTCGCTGCGGTCTCTCTCCCGAGTAGTATCCAGCCGCTAGGGGACTTCTGGGTGTTCGGTGGCTTGTGGGTAGGACCGGGCGGTGCCCGATGCGTTCAGTCTGGGAACGTTAGAGACCCCGTCCACGCTGGAGCCCATCGGCATCAGATCCTGGTCGCCCTTTGGGTCCCTTTTTGACAGCAAAAAGGAAGGTTACAGCCTCCTCGTGGCTCTGCCCCGGTTCCGGGATCCCCTCCCCCGTGGTATGTACCTATACCCTTTACCTAACCGTTATGAATACATCCTTACTGATCATCTGTGCGAAACTTAGCGGTTATTCGGAGTGAGCGCTTGCATGCTGTGACTCTTTTGTGTTAAGATACTAAGAGTATTGTAACTAAGGTTCGCTCTGCTGTAATGCCACGAATATTTAAACTGTATATTTTAATGAAACCTAACATTTTCTCTAGTGAGTTTTTTGTCCAGTTTTTATATACTTCTCCTTTTAGATAAAATCCAATGACAATGAAGAGGACATCTCTAGGTGTTTAGAGAAAATTTAAGATACGCGTTTCATTTGTCATGACATTGTCATATTTTAATCAAAATCTTTATAGCAGTTTAAGAAAATGCAAGTAACATATTTATGTAAATGGCTATTTTGGGAGGCATTAATCCGTTGCGGGCTGGCCCCATAGCTCAGTCGGTAGAGTACCTGCCTACTGTGCAAGCGGTCCCGGGTTCGATTCCTGGCTGAGGATGGGAATTTTACTCTAGCCAAGATTATTCCCTATCCTCCTCTGAGTCTGAAAGTATGAATGCGTGTGTGATCTAATGATAAAAGCCCAAAGTGCAAGAAATCCAACGAATACGAGTTAACGCCATTGCCTTAGTCAAAGGAAAGGCCGCCGATAAGACCAATGTAGTTAAAGGCGGGGTATAAATAGAAGTAAAAAAATCCCTTGTAAATGCTCTTCACATTCTCTTGAAGGCTGCTAAACATAAATATTACATTTGTCTTTTGCACGACACAGTTCTTTTTATCTAAAAGTTCCCTGTTTTTTTTAATTTGGGAGAAAAAATATATACATTCATTCATTCATTCATTATCTGTTTACCCTCCTCTTATGTAGGTCTTACACCCCCCAGGACTTACAAGCGGGTGCCTGGGGTCAGAGGCCCGTCGAGGAGCAGACACTCATGGATCAAACAGAGCATCCAGGATGGGTGATCAGCCCAATGCCTGGTATGGGATGAAGGAAGTAGATGAAACGAAATGTTGGTGAAATGGATGAAAGGAAAGGTGATGATGGAGCAGTTGGTGGAATGAATATATATATTATATATATATATATATATATATATATATTATGTATATATTATATATACATAATAGAATAAAAAGCTGTCATTATGTTTAACTGTTCTTATTTTCTTGCAAAATGAATCTTACTTTCAACGATGCATCGTGTGCTTTGCATCGAGCTTTAGAACTTAGGGTTGGTTGGGTGGTTGATTGAGGTTTTTATTGACTGTTTGACTGTGAAGAAAATGCGGAATGAAAGCGACGACCGCGCTTGTGATTCCATTCTGAGGGGATGTGAAGACCGGGAGAAATGTAATTTAGAATTGTGAGATTGAAAGATTCTCGTTCGAAGAGCTCCTTTTTGCTAGGCAACTTACATGTGTTTGTTTTTTAACAGTTGTGCTTTATATAAAGGATTTCCTTTGAAGAAAAACCCATCTGCTGTTGTCATTACTGAACTGCGAATTATTAAATAGACGTGAAGTTCTTGTACGTCATCGCAGAAGAGTTCTTTGCGAACGTAGCCAAACATCTAAATGGCATGAACATGAACATTTTAAAATGTGGGAGCTTGATTAAACTCCTGTCAACTACCGTAATAAATTCACAACCAATGTTACAGAAGCTGCGAAAGTATTTCATAAATATTCTTGTCCACCACAAATATGGATAAATAGCAAGTGCTGCAGCTCATTTTTGATTACTTTACTATCGATGGAATATTATCCTTAATTGTATTGTTTACTTATTTCCTATATACCTAGAACTGGGAAACGTATGGAGTTGTATGTTCATTTGATCTATCAATAAGAGGTCAAACGATTTTTTTAAAAAAAGTAATGTTTTACATTTACATGACTATTATCGTTTATTTTCACCACTAGTTTGCAAATTCTTTACACAAGGCTTGTTTTTCTATCTCCTTTCTGTTGTTCTGATTTATGTTTGTAAAATGCTTTAATATGTATATTATAAGATTATACCAGGTGACCCAATTTGATGTGTGCAAATAGCCCTTTATGCGTTAAAAGATTTGCAGAACTCAACGGGGCAATTCCAAATAAATACAGGTTAGTGGGGAACTGGCGCATTAATACCCTAAAAACCCGCTACTACTACAACTACTACTACTACTACTACTACTACTACTACTACTACTACTAATACTATCACCACCACCACCACCACCATCGCCGCCGCCGCCACCACCACTGCTGCTGCTGCTCAGAAACGTCCATATGAATACATGGAGATGGTTAGAACATCGCATCAGTCAATGTAAAATTTCGAACACGTATTCAATTAGCAAATTCAGCATAAATAGTGTTAGATGGTAATAACAATAGTAACAATAGCACTTATAATAGCAAGAGAAAAATTGGCAGTGAAACACTGCGTACTCTCACGTTTGTTGCTTATAGTCCATAATTTAGACAAGAACAGGGTAAACACAATTTAAAAAATAGCTATGGGCGGATACGGATAGGTCAAATTTTAAATTTGCTAGTCTAAAAGGTGAGTTTATTCCCTCGATAATAAAGCCTTTGTAATTAAAATGCAAAATATTAAAAGACTTTTCGGTCTATTCTTGTCTTATTATCACGGACAGTGCACTCTAGTGCATAGGTCTATTTTTGTCTATCATCATGGACTGTACACACTATTGCAAATCTGGGAACTCCTCTCAATGAGCGCAATTCGCTTATTGTCTTACTGATAAGATAAGCAAGAGGAGTAGGACGAAGCTCGGTTGGCCCCAAGCTCAGTCGGTAGAGCACCTGCCTCTGCGGTAGGAGTCCTCGGTTCGAATCCCGACTGGGGTGGACATTTTTCACTAGCCAAGGCTATTCCCTATCCTCCCCAGAGTCTGGAAGTGGAAATGTGTGTGTGATCTAATGATTAAAGACCAAAGTTTACTAGAAACCCAATGAAAAGCGAATACGAGTCATCACCATTGCCCTTAGGCACCAATATGTTCCAAAGGAACTTCGATAAGACCCTTGTATCCAAAGGTGGGGATATATATTGAACTAAAAAAACTTCTTCGCGCTAATTCCCAGTTCCCCACTGGTAAAGGAAAATAAGGCAGTAAACGTTTCTGTATTTGCCGTTTTCAATATTACATGCTTCTTGAAATTTCCCAGGGGTAACAGAAAAGGCGTTTTAAAATACTGGAAGATTCAAATCTAAAACAGTGAATATTTCAGAAATGGTAATTATACGAATAAACTTATTAAGGAGCTCCACATTTTTTCCTGAACTAAGCTTTGTTTACCTATAATAGTTTTCCGGTTATATAAAATTCTATAAAGCTTAATAATAATAATAGTAATAATAATAATAATAATAATAATAATAATTATAATAATAATGAGGAGGAGGAACTTCATAGGCTATTCATAGAAAATTCAGGATATAATTACAATCCATTTGTCAAATTCTTAGAGCCATTTTTCATAAAATTAAATATTGTGACGCTTATAGTTTTGTTTTACATGAATGTGATAAATCTAATTTTATAAAGTTCTAAATATTAAGTACAAAATATAAGTAAATCCATGAAATTCGCTTTAGAATTCTTGCGAGTTATTTCCCGGATACATATGTAAGCAGGGGTTAGGTCGTATGATTTTTTAGGGAAAATAATCACCTCAGATTCATGGAAAGTTCGACACATGGGTGGTTTATGCATCATACTCACACCCGCCTACGTCAGTGCTGTCTAAAGCACTGATCAGCATACTCCTCGGGTATTTAAACTTGTGAGACACGTGCTAACCGGAATCTGCGACACTCAGTCTTTTAATCTTTAACCTAATCTTCAGCCGAAACATGGAAAGCCCGACCTCCTTCGCGTCTCAGGTAAACTTTTCTCATGCAGACTTATCATTGTTAAATATGTTCGTAGTAATGTAGAGTTGAACTTTAGACAACTAAATCTTGCTGACATGTTTATTGTAGTGTAGAATAGTACTGTTAGATAATTAAACCACATTTGGAACCAAACTTACACGTCAACAATTTGCCAACCACCACTGCTCCTTCTCGGCTATCCCTCTACCAAGCTTTGCTCTCCCGTCTGGAAACCTGAACTCCGTACCTGTCCTCGTTCCATCCAGTGAAGAAGCCGTGGCGTCACAATATAACGAGATATTATCAAGCAAGCGCAATTTTCAGTATGATATTTCCTTGAAAATCTTCTGAAGTACTTCAGCAGTGTGTTGCTCGTATGAAATTTGATATCCACGCGAATTTTTGTTTTTACTTATACTGTTAATGGACACACCTACAGAAATTGTTCTAAAACTAATTTTTTTGATTTAGCGGACCTCAAAACGTATATTTCTGGTGAAATGTCGATATCCAATTTTTCAGTGGAAAGCAAGATTTTCTCTACTTATTACTGGAAAATACTAGATAAAGTAAAAATTGATCGGACAAGGGAAATTCCAGAATCAAAAGGCGTCGAGAAAGAGAGAGGATTCTATTTTCCAGTCATTTTATGATGATTCAGGAATTGTACAATTTTTATTGATTTATTGCTATTTAAAACTTTAGAAATAAAGAAATAAACTTTTGCAAATCTACATGAAAAAATAAATCTTAAGTGTTACATTCGCATGCCTTTCTCTGCTCACTCTTCTGAAAACTTTTGTTACAAAAGCTTATTCTTCTCTCAGCGTTATGGTAAACGAGACAAACAGTTATAGAAATAGCTTTTAAGTTTCATTCATACTCCGTCTTTAACTACAATGATCTTATCAACGGCCTTTTCTTTGGAACATATTATTGCCTATAGGCAATGATGTTAACTCGTATTTGCTTGTTGTTGGGTTTATAGTAAACTTTGGGTTTTAATCATTAGATTACACGCACATTCACACTCTCATTCATACTTCCAGGCTCTGGGGAGGATAGGGAATAACCTTGGCTAAAGAAAAATTCCACCCCAGCCCGGAATCAAACCCGAGACCCCTCGCGCAGCAGGCAGCGCTCTACCGACTGAGCTACGGGACCAGCTATAAATCCTTTTATTTCACAGTTCATTGTAGGTACAAGAGGAATACTGTATTTAGGCGATAATAAAACCGTTTAAATGCGGGTCACTATACAATGGCCTTGAAATGCCGTTCTATTTGCACCAACACAAGAAAAAAGTGAATAGCGACTTAGCAGTTGAAATATGTATAATTCAGATGAATAGTAAGAAACATGTCGGAAATTTTTAATGCTACAATAAGAAACTGACTTAAATTATGTGCATTTTAACGGCAGTTCGGAATGAGAGAATTATCTTGACAATTTTTGTGGCGATTCTTTGAAGACGAATGAAATGCCAACTTTGGTACACACACACACTTACACACAATGACAATTTTCTAAAAGTTATTTTTTGTATTTAGGGAGCTTAAAATCGTGTATTGCCGGTAAATCTTGGTATCGAGTTTCTGGGAGGGCGCTTTACTTCCTTCACTTTCTAAAGGTAAGTAAAAATTAAGTTTAGCTTTTAATGACCCTGTTAGATGGGTTGAACCAAAAGTGTTCCTTGTTATTCAAGTAATATTCCAGCACACAAAACTGCCCCACGTTTCACGTTTTAACAGAGCCTAGGGTTATTATGAAACCACATAGGAAGCAATCACACTGGCATACGGCCGTAATGAGTTGCTATTACCTCCCCCTCTCTCACTCTCATACCCATAGACCAACTCTTTGGGAAGCGAATCTGAAGAACATAATTATGCGGGTTTTGTAAAGTTTATCCCACTACTGTTAACAGCATATTATGCACGGCATCGATTTAAAACCGGTATAGATTATTCTGAATAAAAGTAACACAGGAGAAATTATATAAATTATTAGTGTCGCCGCCTCTGCCGCCACTGCCTGATCCGTCGATCCATCTGAGATAAGGGTATGTTCGAGTAATATGCAAATGTACTGCTTTTCCTGAATCTTCCAAATATTATTTTAACATTACATGCTCAATATTTTAAATCACAACACAAGAGTATTTTATAGTTTAATTGTTCATATTTATAGTATATAGAGGAAGTATCGCATTCTACCGAAAAATTTGACATCGAGATTTCACCGAAAATACACGTAGGTCACTGAATTCAGAAAGAGAGAGAGAGAGATAGAGTGTGTGTGTGTGTGTTTCTGTGTCTGTGATAGAATATAAAAACGAAATATTGGATAAATATCGAGCTTTCTCCGTCTCTTTCACTATCATACACTCTCAACTTGACTCTCCCTCTCTATCACCTCCAATGGATGTGTTCGTGCGATGTTTTCAAAAGCGATAGTTATGCTGGTACTTTTTTCTAAGATAACCGGAAGATGAAAATGAAGATTCAAAACTGCACAAAATCTTAACTGGTTAACCTATGTATACAAAAAGCAATGACGAATAATTTTTGCAACTCTATATATGCTAATTATATAGATGTTTTAAATAAATGCTACGAATGCTTTATTTTGTATTCCATTATAATCCCTTTGGAGAAAACCTAAAGGCCGTAGAACTTATAATCTAATTGGAAGCTAACAAATGGCATGCACAAGTTTATACTAATCGATTCAGTCATTCTTCTACAAAAAGATAATGTAAGCATTTTTAAAAGTGTGAGTTTTGAGTCAAACAACGTTTAATGATACTAAGAGAAGAGTTTGAAGAAATTTCACCACCCCAAACTACCCTTTATGTGGAAAAGATTTCGTCATTTTTTTATTTCTTCAAGAGTGTTTCTAGCAATTTTTATTAGTCCATTGCATCAAATACCTTAGCTCTTAGTGTCAGGCATATAGATAATATAAATTTATCCGAAAAATTCGTTGTTATATCTTTCATGTTTTCCCTCATTTAATCGTAGCCCTACGATTATGAAAAAGGTTTGAATTTAGTTGTTTTTTCTGCATGGACTCGTTAGTAGTTGTGATATAAATAGTTTTGTGTGTTGCATGCAAGCAGTATGTATTGCATAATTTGAAATCATTTCTAAGCAATAATTAATCGTGATTAAGGTAAAGTGCATAGACTAAATACTACTTAAATATGAAGAGTATAAAGCATAACAGTTACGTGTGAAATGGTAATGGAGAAAGTCCTGTGGGTTTATGACAAGATTTTTCCCTTGTTATGCGAGGGGCTTCTAAACGTTCTAGTGTCGACCAAGAAAACATTTTATTTAAGAGAAAATGTTTTTTAGACACATATCTTGTGAAGCAATACATTGCAACATATTTGTTTTGCAAATCAATACATCTCAACAATGTGTCTTGTAAATTATTACATCTCAACAATCTGTCTTGTAAATCAATACATTTCAACAATCTGTCTTGTAAATCAATACATTTCGACACTCTGTCTTGTAAATCAATAACTTTCGACAATCTGCCTTATAAATCAATACATTTCAACAATCTTCCTTGTAAATCAATACATTTCAACAACCGCTCTTGTAAATCAATACATTTCAACAATCTGTCTTGTAAATCAATACATTTCAACAATCTGTCTTGTAAATCAATACATTTCAACAATCTGTCTTGTAAATCAATACATTTCAAAAATTTGTCTTGTAAATCAATACATTTCAACAATTTGTCTTGTAAATCAATGCATTTCAATAATCTGCCTTGTAAATCAAAGCATTTCAATAATCTGCCTTGTGAATCAATGCATTTCAACAATCTGCCTTGTAAATCAATGCATTTCAACAATCTGCCTTGTAAATCAATGAATTTCAACAATCTGTCTTGTAACTCAATACATCTCAACAATTTGTCTTGTAAATCAATACATTTCAAAAATTTATCTGTAAATCAATACATTTCAACGATTTGTCTTGTAAATCCATACATCTTCAACAATTTGTCTTGTAAATATATCTCAATAATTTGTCCTGTAAATCAATACATTTCAAAAATTTATCTGTAAATCAATACATTTCAAGAATTTGTCTTGTAAATCAATACAATTAGACCAAAGACTTTCAAAATCTTAAATACATCAGCAAAATAAGATTTGTCCAACTGTATCTAATAAGCGTCACTCTCAGCTTCAACCTCGTCATGTGATGTGAGTCTTCGTCCACCCAGATATTTATTCAGGCCTGAGAACAAAAAGTAATCGCTTGGAGCCATATCCGGCGAAAATGGTGGATGTGGAAGCACTTGAAAGAGAGGATCGTATAGTTTTATAGCAACATTCCCAGATGTGTGTGAAGGTGCGTTGTCGTGATGAACCTTCGTTTTACAAGGTGCTGACGCTTAATTTAATAGTATCCTACAACCGGTTCAGTAGTGAAGTGTAATATACCCGGTGATGATTCTGCCTTTCTGACGGTAGTCTATGAGCACCCACCATGAAAGTCCCAGAAACTCAAAGCGTGACTGCTCTTGGAACCATTTTTCCTTTCTTTGGTAGACTTTCACATATTGCCACCCTTGAATTGCTC